>JAQQZR010000035.1:12771990-12782833 GCA_030068235.1 Notoglanidium macrostoma | reverse complement strand
TATATATATGTATACATTTTTCATCCTGAATAAACAACAATAAATATAAAAAAGTATAATTTGCACTGATTTCTGAAATGTGCACACCTAATAGACAACACAGATAACTTCCAGATGAATTAAAGGGGCATCTCAGATGAGGGGGAACACTAAATATTAAAATGACACATTTGACCATGTCCATAATTATCATCCAGGAATGACCATGTTATATTGGTGTTATATTATGTTATATTATACAGGGTGGGCCAAAAGTAGGTATACAGTACTGATCAGGTCATAGTGCTTTTATTTAATTTATTTTATTTAATTTTTATTTATTCATTAGTTCCTTTTTATTTGAAAGATTTTGAGAAAGATTTTTGGGGCATAGTAAAGGAGAAGGTTTTAGACAGGATGCCCCATACAGAGGAAGAATTGAAGGATTTCATCTCCCAAGCATTTATGGCCATTGATGCTAACCGGAATTTGTACGTTACTGTGTATCACAGTGTCGGGTACAGGTTTCAGGAATGTTGCATTGTTGATGGAGAACATTTTAAGCACCTATGAGACTAAACATGACCCTATAAGTACTGTATAACTACTTTTGGCACCCACCCTGTATATGTATGGTGGCCTGTGGAATCCTGACAGATGTCACTGCAGCTGTATTCTGGCAAACAGCCAAAAATTATGAATGAAAAAATTCACCAGCTGAAGTTTTTTCCCAGGCTGACACACATATTTATGTTTTGTAAGCAGAAAACCTGCTTTTTTGTCATGTTTGGCTGTTTGCTAGACGTTATCAGCAACATGTGATGAGTTTTTCCAATGCTGTCAATGTCATAGCTGTATTTTTATTATTATTATTATTTTTTTATCATGAAGACTGTTGATACATTCATCATAAATTATAAATGAAAAACATACAATTGATGCTACAGTAAAGACATTGGAGAAGCCAGGTTGCAGATGAGGTCTTAATTAGTGGATGTATAAGCACTACAGACAAGACTTGTCTTTTTGACGTCGTACTGCTAGTGTGATTTATGTGACATTTGACACATTACAAATATGAAACCTTAATATACTCAACAAGTGCAAATGATAAGAAGATGCAATGATGTGAAAATGATCAATGATGTTTTCAGCTACTGGTTTATTCAACAGGAATATGACTATGCAATTGTATTTTGGTTTGGCAGCAGATTTGCACTTGTTAGATACATGTCATCTAATCTCTTCTTGTTCCTGCCATGTGACAACACACACTCTCTCTCTCTTTCACATACACACACACACACACACACACACCTTGGTGTACTCAAAAAAATAACACAAACAGAGGCATGCTCATTCACAACTTTATACCAGGAAACTTATGTGTCTGTAACACACAACAAGAGCTGATGCATGTGTCACACCATGCTGCAGGTGCACTTTTAGCTGCCCTCAGTGTGAGCGGATCTCCCCTCTCCAACTTTTCACTTCTCACTGACTCTATTCTCTATTCTAATCTCAACACTTTCCAAAGCTGTATCACGGCAGGGCCACAAACAGTTAGTTAGCATGTAAGTAGGTTCAAGTCCCAAACGACACTTGCACAAAGGAAGCCAAGCAGAGCAGTGCAGCACAACAGCAAACAGGGTCAGGTAAAAAGGACAGAAAAGATACAGAGACAGAGTCAGTGAAAGCTAAAGGAAGAGAGATAAAGTTCTGCTAATTCTGAGGGACATTGTGAGGCACGAAAGGGGCGTGTGTATATACCTTCAGGTCCCTCCTCTCCAGGTGCAGGAGCTCGGAGCCGCGGATGTCGTGGCGGATGAAGGTGTCTTTGTATTCCCCCAAGCTGAGCTGCTCCAGCCAGGCGCCCACCTCCTCAGTGCCCCACCTCTGAACTACACAAGTCAAGAGCAACAAGGCCCCTTCAGTCTCCAAGCCCCGGGCAGGCCGCAAAGGACACGAGCAAATGGAGTTAGGGGGCCGAAGTAAAACAAAATAAAATAAAACAAAACAACAACAACCACCACAAAGGGGGAAGGAATCAAAAACAGAAAGAGAAGACACAGAAAGGAGTGGCGGCAGCAGCTGGCTAAAAGAGGGTTAAACAGGTTTGGTTTGGTATGAAGTCTCTGGTCACTGGCACACACCCAGAGGGTAGTTTCTGGCATGCAGGTTATCAGAGTGGGACATTCACCACTGCATTCAGAGCAGACACAGGAGACAGCAAAAGAGAGAAAGAGAGAGAGAAAGCAAGAAAGAGAGAGAAAGAGAGTGAGAGAGAGAGAAAGAATGAAAGAGCAGGGAGGACGGGAGGTTTAAGCCTGTGCGCCCTAATGATCTATGTCTGGACCCTGAACCATGGTTTCAACTGTCCTCTCCCATCCAGCCATACACTTGCTCATCCACAGGCAGGAAGCCAACTCGTCAGATATACATTATTAAGCTTAAATGCTGACATCATCCCAACACACTGGAACGCCAGGGGCAATTTCTATTACTTGTATGCACTCATTTATAATGGTTATAGTTTCCTAGAAAGCATATAATTGTTTCAAATATTTTTGAGATGTGAACTTAGTTATCAAGCTGCAATTTATAAATTTCAAGAGTCCACTAGTTTCAACCTGAATAAACTTGAAATATGAATTTTAATTTGTGTATGCATGTTAATGGTTTCTCTTCCATGAGTTGAGTCACAGTGGTTTGTGCCTGCTGTTCACGTGTGGACACATGAGATTGTATCTGACTCACAGGACAACATCATGTACAAAGGAAGTGCAGGATGCTCATGGATGGTTGGGTTGTATTGAGGACGTCACAGAACAGAGAACTCTTGGGAGGAGGGAAACAGATGCTACATGAAGATCTAAGGCATCAAACATGCCTCATAGCACTGCCGTAATGAATTTAAGAGGTCAGACACATGATTATTTCACTCTGCACTGTGGAATTAGTGAGAAAAAGGGACACCTCTCAGTTCAATTTTGATTACGTGGCACTATGGTATTCCTCTCAACTGCAAACCACAATCTGGCAACATTATGTTCCGTAAATGCAATTTTCCAATGTCCACCTATAAAAATCTATGTGTGTTTAATGTCAGAACAGCCACACAAGTTACCTGACTGTGGGCTGGACTTCTTCAGTGCTTTCTCTTTCTTGAACTTTGGCACAATACGGAACATGCCACTTCGGCTGTTTCTCTTGCCATACTCCAGGGAGTGGTCCTATCACAAACATACAATTCAAGTACAAGTTTTTGCATGCTGGGCATGTTGATGATGGGAATGTTGGGTACACTGGCGATGACTATATTGGTGTTGAGCATGTTTGTGTTGGGAATGTTAAAATGTTGGAAATGTTGATGAGGGAAATATTGGGCCTGTTGGTAACGGGTATGCCAGGCATGTTGGTAATGAACATGGTGCATATGATTATGTGCTTGCTGATGATAGACATTTTGGTTTTGAAGATGTTCATCTGCATGTTGTGCATACTGGCGATGGAGTTGGTCATGTGTGCTGGCGATGGGAATTTCGGTATTTGGTATTCGGTGTTCATTGATGTTGGGAATGGGCATGTCGGGCATATTCTTGACAGGCATGTTTGGCATGTTGCACATATTAGTGATGGACATGTCTGGCATGTTGTTGATGAGCAGGTCTAATGTAATGTGCATGCTGGTGATGGACAAGCTGGACATATTTGTGATGGGAAAGTTGGTGTTGAAGACATTTATTATAGGTGTGTTGAACATATTGGGGATGGATATGCTGGTGTTGTGTATGTTAGCAGTGAGCATGCTGGTGATATGCATATTATGATGGGTATGTTGGCTGTTATGTATATTGATAATGGCCATGTTGGGCATGTTAGTGACACGTATGTTGGATGGCTGTGTATAATAGAATCTTAACTGGACAGACTATTACACATCATGCGCCTAGACTTTGCTCTAAATACACAGTAATAAGCTGGTCTCACCTCCTCATCATTGGGCTGGAGAATGTGGTAAAGCCATGGGATGTCAGTCAGCTTGCCCAACTCCACCTCGACACACTGCAAAGCACTGGACAGTAACTCCTCATCAGGAGGGTCCAGTTGCTGTACAGACACAATCCAACAACATGAGACAGGACCGAACATCACTGTCATAGTCTACGATGACCAATGCAACAGTACAATCTAAACACTGAACTTTCAAAGTTGCCTTACCAATGACACTCGTCCCACTAGAAGTGATTCAGTCTCATTGTGCAGGGCCTTCACTGTGCTGGTCACCTCAATGGCTGTGTTTCTGGTCAGACTCTAAAAGAAACATACACAGTACAAACCTTCAGGTAAAGTATGTGTGCATAAGATATATTATGTCCAATGATTTTATGCAAATCAACAACAGTGTATTATGTTAGATGGCTACCTCACCTCAGGGAACTTGGGGTGAGTTTTGTTGATGGCGTGAGATGCAGCATTGACAGCATGAGCAAGCTCTTGTTCCAGGAGCCCATTTGTCTTGGCCGCCTCACAGATCCTAGTGATGAGCTCCTCTGCTGCGCGTGCACACATCTGGACAAGTGCGGCTTCTTCCTCAGTGGCTAGATCTACAGAGTGCTGTGAGTACAGGTGTGGCCTCAGTGGAGGCTTGTCATATTTCAACTTATCCTCCCACGACTTCAGCGTGTTCTCAAATGCCTGTGGAGGAAAACATGTAGAGCAGGTTCAACTGCAAGCAGCAGCACTTGGTTTGTGTTCAGTCTGAAACTGCACACTAACACTCACCCTATCTCTGGTCAGCATCTGGGCACGATTCTTGTGCTGGATCTTAATAATTCCAGGGGGCTGGATCCAGGCTTCTCCATCTACTTGAATAGGCACGCCTTCATCACCCAGGATGGTAATTTTCACTGTACGACACTACGGCAACAATAGGGGTTTGAGAACATATGAGTATTTCACTACAATCTGGAGGATTAGTACAAATGATGTATGCCACATTTTATAATGTAAACTTCACCTGTGCTATACGGTGGTGCTGGAGCTTGATCACTCTGGATACTGCCATTTGCATACTCCCAAACACGGCCACTACCTCCAAGATTTTATCATCAAATGATGGAGCACAGAATATCTGGATGGGGAAAAAAGCAGAGTACTGTTATTCTTTTTATTCATTTCATTCGTAATGTTGCACATGTTTTAAATGCAAAAAAAGAATCAAGTCATTTTTGTTTAGATTTAAGTGAACTTGCCAAGACTTTCAAAGTGGGGGGTTCAGTTGAAAATTCCATAAACCATATAGATAAATTGCCCGTAGTGTGCATATACATTTCTTTTACTCCACAAAGAATGCTGTGAAAGTATCATGTTTTTGGTGCATATTGTCATGTGTTAGACAAAACTTTGTTAGTTGAGCAAAAAGTACAAAAAGCATGAAGAATGGGGCCAACACAAACAATTCACTTGCACAATCCATTCGGTTCAGATCAAGGTGCAGTGGAAGTGGACACTCGCTTAGAGACCGGGCTGTCAGAGCAGGAGACAGCACCATAACAAATCTGATTTAGTCCTCAGTAGTAGGTAAAGGCAAGTATGACAGGATGTCTACAGTGTAGTTTTGTGGTTAATATTGCACTGCCAATATTCAACATTATTGTATATTCATATCCTTTGGAAGGGAGAAAGGTGGTCAGAGCCTGCTGTAGTGTAGGATAGACATGTTCATAGTTTTCCACCACTGCAGAGCTCCAAGGGCCTCCTATCTGAGTATTTGCATATATCAGCATATGTCTAAAAGCAAGTCACATTACGCTGCATGTGGTTGGTGCTGCCAACCCAGCACCTAGTCTGTGGACATAAGATGAAACCACACTAGACAAGTTTGAATTGAGTAAAGCCAGTTCTGTGCTAGGCTTTGGATTAGCAGGTGTTTATTTGATATGATGCTCTGCCAACAACACAAAGATGGCTCTGAACTGGCTGGATTCTGTGTACTGAAAACATATGGTCAGGAAAACCCAAGTCACCCCTTTTGAGATCAAATTTGATTGTCCTACATCTTAGATTTGCTGACAAAGTTCTCATAAGCATATGGTCATGGTCAGCTCGTATCTGACCACAGAAAATGTAAATGTACACATTCAGAACACCTTCTAACACTGTACACAAACCTCTGAAAATCTTAAATAATAGTTGGGAGTTGAGGGTATTACAGTTCACTTATTGTGCATTGGACTGGATGCAGGTTCAGAGACAGACATGACACTAAACGGAGCACAGAATGATTGCTCCTCTTAGTGATGTAAGTAAACTAGCTTTGATGACCACCCCACATTAGGTTCAAAAGCTCCACATAAAAATCATAGGCAAGATCCATAGTGAAGAATCAAATTTATTAAGTTAACTAAGGCATGGGCCACATTACAAGATTTATACAATACAAACAATGCCATTAATAACGAACAATGCCAAATCCACAGCCGAAAAACAGCCATTTACAAATGGAGAGAAGACGATGAGGATATATACAGCAGATACAGGAAGAGGAATGATCGAGGATTATTAGGGACACTTACATCATCCTCTTTGGTCCCGCCCCAGAAGTTGGTTCCTCCTGCATAGCTGGGGATGTTCAGCACAGCAATTCCCTGGAGACTGGGAAGCGGGATGTACTGTCCATCACACTGCAAAAGCCACCACACAAAAATAAAATTCTCTTACTTTTTTTTAGAGCGGAAATGAGTAGCAAGCCATGGATGAGCGCAAGTGTTTGTTTCCTACTGATTCACATCTATATACAAAACCAAACCAATGTACTGTACAATGTAACTAACAGTCATTAGTTAACTTTTAAATATGGTGTATTAAAATGTAACTTAATTAATATTTACTGTGCTAATCTACATAGCTTTCACATGTTTGCACAATTCTAACTTTCCTGGCTTACCTCTAACTGTACTTTTTGCTCCAGGTTCTTGTAGGTTCTTTGCAGTAGCTCCTTGGTGCCTAAGACTCCGTACCACATCATATTTTTGGTGCGACTCCTACCACAAGGGAACACTGGGATAATCAAAAAACATTCATATCACCTAATAACTAAGTAGCCAGAGAGGAGAAGAAGTTCTGACCTGCATTTCTCAGGATGTTCTTCACGCTTGTTGTTAAACTCCAGTGAGATCTTGGCATCCAAGCCAATCCCAAAGTAATTGTTCATGACACACTTCTCCAAATACCCCTCTCTACAAGTATTATAAGTAAGCATAAATATAGTTGGCTACATAAATATTGGCACCCTTTGTGATGATGGAGAAATTTTAAAGTTATGAAGAAACGTCTTTGTGTTTATTTATTTTACTTTCACATATTTGAAAATATGAGAGAAGTCTGTAATTGAAGGTAATTTATTCTAAGAAAATAAAAAAGCAAAGTCTTAGGAATATCTAGCTAATATATAATATTAGTAATATATCTTACTAATATATAATAATAACTAATATGTCCATGCAAAAAAATTAGATTTTTAAAAAAAGTTCACACGAGTGTTAAGAAACGCCGGGAAGTCCATGACATCTGGTTACACCAAGGTATAAATATAAGGTGACAGAAAATGTACGTGTGTGTGTGTGTGTGTGTGTGTGTGTGTGTGTGTGAATAAAGAGGTGCATCATGGGATCTTACAATGAATCTGGGTCAGGGTCAATGAAAGGTGTGGCTCCAAATGGGTCAATGTTGGCAAGTAACATCTTGCTGATGATTGAACTTCCAGCTATGGAGGCGGCAAGACCTGCACGCAAGCCTGAAAGCCATCAGATCAGAGGCGTCTCATCAGAGAACTTAAATACTTTAATACAAAACAATTTCTTTATTAGAGCCTTTTAATTAGTAATGAAATACTGGCTCATTGTTCAGTATCAGTGCAATCATACCTGGACAGATGATGCGAGTGTTCAGGACAGGCAGGTTCTCTTTACTTGTGGTGAAAGGAGGAATGGAGAAAGAGCCACAGGACTGTGTGCTGCGACTCACCCGCCTCTCAGTAGGTGAACAGGGCGACTTTGCCGCTATTGGGCCAAAGAAAGATGGCATGTTAGCACGAAAGCTGAAGACAACACAAGAGAGTCACAGAAGAATCTTCTCTTTCTGTGATAGCAATTTCATGATAAACAAGAAAATGCAAAATATTTCAAAGTATAAATTCTACAAGAGGATGGAAAATTAAGATGGAGGACAAAACTGATGGGGTGCAGGGATTAGAAGCTACAATTAGATGGGGTAACCTACAAATTGCACCTATGCATAGAAGGTATACCTAATAAAATTGTAGATGAGTGTAGCTACATACAAGGCAGGTGTACCTTATAAAGTGACCACTGACTGTAAGTGAATACATCTGAGAAAGAGTGAAGGTAGGATTATCAAGTTGGTATCCACAAACACATGGATGCTTCATCACAGTATGTTTCAGATTTTGTTGGGGTTTATTTTCGTTTTATATAATACAATAATTTTGAGCAGATTAGTATCTTTCAGAAAAGGTCAGATATTCAAATTAAGTTCACATAAGTGACAAATAGCTTATCACTAGCAGCTAATGTCTTCAGGAGCCTTTTTTTCTATCCTGGATAAGTAGGTCTATCTAGTACATGATCACATTCTCCTTATAGAGACAAATATACTGCTATGGGATGCAAACACTAAATGTATAAGCATCAAGCCTGTGAACACAGCCATATATCAATGGTTTAGGGTTAAAATTAATGGAAAAAAAAACATTACAGAGCTAACAATAAACCTTATTACATAAATAATAAAGAGACAAAATTGGTTATGTGCAAACTGCAGGAACAAACTTTCTCTTTTTAAGGTAAAAAAAACTAAATGTTCTTGCTGTTCTTCAGATATTTCTTTCTTTAATTTTTGTTATCACACAAGGGAACAACTTAATTATAATAATATTCATACACTGCTGTAAACACTAGAGGGCATCATCATCAATCTTTCGGAAACCCAAGACAATTTTACAGTGAGACTAAAACGAAGTATGATATTGAATGCATTGCATGTAACTACTCATACTGATACCACATGTAATCATACTCATTAGCTGTTGACATTTTAAAGACTCGTTCTGTGAGTGCAGTCTGAACTCACATGGCAGACTCTCCAGTTCTTTAGTGTCCTCATCCTTCTCATTGTCCTTGTTTTCCTCCTCCATGTCCTTTTTGATGTCTGTAGGAGACTGCAGGTCCTGTTCATCTGTATGAGCATTCTGCTCATCCACCACTAGGAAGCAGGAACAGGACAGACACTTATAGATTCATTAAAGTCTTGGTAAATGTAAATCTTTAGACCTAATGAACTATACAAACTATAAAAGGAAGATCCACTATGCTATAATGGTACAAATTTAAAAAATACTACACATCCACTACTGCTTGCTACAAAGGTAGCATACTAATACTAGCAAATCTTTAATCAGTGTATTATAATCATCTCTGGCCAGTTACTATTACTTTTCTCAGCCTGCTCGATGATCTGCCTGACTGCTTTCTTCAGGCTGTTGGCACGCAGCATGAGCTGCTCACGTGGCCTGAAAAGCTTGTGTGGAGAATCCTTCTCTGTTACGTTCTCCTCCATTTTCTCCTTCAACTCCGTCAGAGACTCCTCACTGAGGTCCTCGTCCTCCAGCTCCTCTTCCTCCAGCTCCTCTTCTACTATAGGGGGAGTAGTGAGTGAAGGAGGACTCATCGCCTGAGCCTCTGTGTTCAGGGTCTGCAGGAGTGAATCCAGCTTCTCATTCAGGACTGCACACTGCACAGGAGGAAGACAGGGGTCAGTATGCAGCCTAATAAAAAAGGCGCTAACAGTCTTGCTCTTGCTCTTGCTCTTAAAATGACATTACATTTGCAGGATACAACTGAGCTGAAGCATCTTGCTCAATCAAGGTAGTTTGGTTGTGCTGGGATTTGAATACATGACCATTTAAATTGTGACACAAAGCCTTAACCACTGAGCCACCACAACTAGATCAACCAGTAGCATTGAATTAGTGGAGGAATTCACTGTAGGAGTTGAAGTAGTTAATATGTTTATGCAGTTGTTTACTATAAATTTTACAGTTCTTTCTTGGCACCCCCATCTTTTACAGTGAAATGGTGACAATGTAACAAAATCCAATACTCAAAAAAAATCATTTAATTTATTACTAATTACACTCGCATTAAAGCATTCTTCCACCTGTCAGGTAAGTAGAGATGAAGATGCAAGGGCAGAATATTTTAATAAAAAATAGTAGAATATGTTAAACAGAGACAAACTAAAATCATGAGCAAGTGCTCAAGAACAAAAAACCATGGCAAAGGTAAAATACGACAAATAAGGACAGAAGCTAGACAAACGTAGTGCAACACATGCCACCACCACAAAATGAAGTCTGTAAGCTTTGCTTGCTAAACAACATAAGGAAAGGAAAACATTAGGAACATTATATGGACAGAACAATGACTTGATTATGATTCCTGTTATAAAACCTGCCACATTAATACAAAATTCAGTTATAGTGATGTGGTCACTGGTGTACGTATGTACATTAATGTGTCCGCATCACGTTACATTAGAAGATTTCTCATGACATGCCAGTAGTCACATTGAATATGGGTTACTGCATACTTTACACATAGGTACAGTATAACCATGTTTCTTTTCATTAAATGCATTTTAAAATGATAATAAGATAATATAAGATAATAAGATTTAAGATAATAAGATCTTAAATAAGATAATTTGGTGGTGTGGTGGTTAGCACTTTCGCCTCACAGCAAGAAGGTCCTGGGTTCGATCCCCGGGTCACCCAGGGTGCCTT
>JAQQZR010000035.1:12753217-12767170 GCA_030068235.1 Notoglanidium macrostoma | reverse complement strand
TGTGTGTGTGTGTGTGTGTGTGTGTGTGTGTGTGTGTGTGTGTGTGAGCTTCCCCACAGCATCAGACTGCTTTAGAGTGACGTGGGTCACGTGCTGGCAGCATGTGCATTGCGCACTCTGGAAACACAGCAGCCCACACAGGCAATAAACAACCATATTTATGAGAGACCTCATGTCCCTAATTTACATCTCCATGTGCATGTGGAAACATTAATGTGTGGAAGTGCATTTACACTGCACATGTGCATTTTATCATCTTCTTATCCGTTCTTCTTTTTTGTCTCTCCTCACTTTTTCCTTCTGTCTCTCGCTGTCTCTTTTTCTTGCTTGTTCCTCGCTCTTTCTACTTTCCACTGAAGACTGAGTCACGAAGCTCGTACACGTGCCAAAGGCAGTCAGTGGCCAATTAAGATGCCACACTACTACCCACTACCCATTTAGCTCTGAGGAGGATATCCCTTGCATGTGAGGGATCGAAGGCAGATGAGGAGCACCTTCTTTATCCACCATGGTGCACAAACGCACACACACATACACACATGCTATTCAGAATTGCACAGTAAGTCAACGCAGCTCTGCTTTAATGGTGCGTTCAACGAATACACAAAACTCGGAATTTCCAACCACTGACTAGAAAAAAACAAAGAAAATGACCCAGAATTCCTACTCAAGGACTCCTCAACTCTGAAGGCCACCTTCCTGTCTGTAGTTCTTTCACCTCAGCCCATTTGGAATCGAGGAACCCTGCACACAGCATTTCAAAGAGACGCCAAACACATTTGTAGTGATAAAAATCATTCAGCTTTTCAGCTTCAAAAAATGAATCCCGTTCTCCCTCTGTCATTGCTTTTCTTGTCTTTCTTCCTCCATCTCTTTTCTTCCCACTGTTTACTTTGTTCTCTTTCTCAATCTTTTCTCAGTTCTTTTCTTTCTCTCTCTGTTGTATTCACTTTCTTTTGGTATTTCTTCTCCCAGTAACACATTCTCTCTATCTCTTCCCTTCTTCTTTCTACATCTTTTTTCTTTTGTTCTTCATGTTTTCTTTCCTTCCGTCCCCATATTTATTTCAGTTACTTGCAAGTACAGTGTCATTTCTTTGGCAAACGCAAATCTAGTTTCTATTGAATTTTTGTTTAGTTGCAAATTAACATTTTGTCCTGAAATACATTCCAGCAGCAATAAAAAGAGGAAGCTCTTTCCCTCATGGGCTTTGAGGTCTAATCAATAGAGGATATCCTCAAAGATCAGGGCACACACAAACTGACATGGAAACTCTGAAGGTAACTTCCCAGAGTGCAGCTCTATTCATAGACCTTCACACTACTACTATTCCAAATAGCATTTTATTTAGCCATCAATAATGAGGAGCATGCAATTTCCTGTAAAACACACCTCCAGCGGCAAATGTACTAAGATGGCTGGTTGAGTAAACAGTGCAGCGATGGAGCCTCCGCATCAGGTTAGTAATGCATCAAGGAGAAAGAGAGGGGGAAAAAGAGAGAGACAAGGGGAAAATCTACTGTTTGCTTTCATCTTGAATTTTCCGAGCTCATGTGTGCCTATCACAGTGTATTATGTTTACATACACAGAAGACAGTTTGCTTGCAGGAGAAGTGACTTTCCATGTGGCACGGGCACAAGACCGCTTACTCAAGGAGAGAATGGAAACAATGTAAAGGGATATCACAACACTGTGTCTTAGATGACCGAGAGAACACATCCTCCACATCCCTGATCTAATCACAACAGGTCGGAAGGCCAAGGAAAGAGGTATTAGTCTTTCTGCTGTGAGAGGGATTAGCAAACCAAATGAGCTCCATCTACTCCAACAAAACACACACAAATGCACAAGCATACTCAATCAGAACCCATCAATGCGCCGTCTTCTGCAATTACTGTCAATCAGACCTCAGGGTACTGTGAAGAAGACTGAGGTGACCTTTTTGTTTTCATCTGCTACATGAATATTATTTATTTACCCTCATTGTCATTCAGAATACACGAAAGAATAAACCAACACGCATATGAGAGCTGGACTAATCATCTAGAAATTGTAAAAGCGAGAAAAAAACTTTAGGTAGGAAAGAGAGTAATCATTAAGAGGCCTACCATCAGAGTCAATACTGTTGAGGGCAGTGGGAGGAATGATGGACACTTTGCACTGGCCCAGAGGACATTTGCGGGGGTAGAGGTCCATGCAGGCCGTGTGTACCTGTTAAGACAGAAACATACAGAGTTTCAGGAACACAGCCTCGACACGGGCTCAATCATCTAATAAAGAACAATTCCGTGTCCCACCAGCTTTAATGCGTTAAGCTAGGGATCTTCAATCTTATCCGCAAAGGGCCGGTGTGGCTGCAGGCTTTCATTACAGCCAAATTGGAGGCACACTTGATCGTACTGATTGGAGACTAAGGAGAACTGATTAAACCTGAGAAATCAGGTGTGGCTCCTGCTTGGTTATAATGAAAGCCTGCAGCCACACTGGGCCTTTGTTGATAAGATAGAAGACCCCTGCTTTAAACTGAAAGCATACATTTGCTGTTTGGTGGTGATTTTAAGAATATTAAGACCTTACCATAGCTTTGCACCATAGACAGCGCCAGTCTTGCAAGCGCAGCACGCTGCCACACGTTTTGTCACACACAGCACACTTGGCACTGACTGGAAGGTTGCCCTCTAGCCACTGATGTGGCATTGCAATCTATAGAACAAAAACAGAAACTGTGTAATATTACATGGATTAATGTTCCTTTCCTCTGACTATTTTTCCTGTACTGTTGTCTCTATCCTGGCTTTTCTGAGAATCTGTTGTTAAGGCCACTGCCCACTTCAGTCCCCGTTTCAATCTCTCCTTCTCTCTTTTCTCCCCCACTCTGAATACCTTGGGCTGACCTACCCTCTCCTTCTTGCTTTCAAACTCTCTTTTTCTTGCATTTACTCCCTCTATCTATATTCTTTATATACTTTGATCTTCTGTTGCGTTTCAAGCCTTCAGATATCACTCACCCCATCCTCATCCTCAATGATGTCTCTCCCAATAGACGCCAGCGTGGTCCATTTACAGTTGTTAGTGGCCCTGACGGCACACCTTTTGTGGGCTTTAAATTTACACACTGCAAAGAAG
Source organism: Notoglanidium macrostoma (assembly GCA_030068235.1). Classification (NCBI taxonomy): domain Eukaryota; kingdom Metazoa; phylum Chordata; class Actinopteri; order Siluriformes; family Auchenoglanididae; genus Notoglanidium; species Notoglanidium macrostoma. Next base: position 12,764,043 of record JAQQZR010000035.1, on the reverse strand, counting down.
GAAGAAAAACAATTAAGAGTGAAAGCCTGCAGTTTCTCAGTGACAGAACAATTCAGGTTTTCTATAAAGTCTTTTCAAAGCTATAAACTATGAATACGAATAACCAATAGTAGAACCAGGCCTTAACCAAATCCTATTAATGCATAGATGAAAATGCCCAATATTGAATGAAAATCTATTTAAAATCTAAGGGTTAGACGTCAGGAGGCACAGTGCAAAACACAACTTGATGCAACCGCAAAACGCTCTCACAACGCGGATGAAATTAACATTCAATTTATTAATGTGCCATGAATCACTTACTAAATGCACACTGAGGCAGAAAATGCAGTTTAAGAGCTGATGTAAAGTGGTGGAATTGATCAACCACAGAGCTGTCAAAAGCTCATGACTAAAGTCAAACTGCAAGTTCAGAAACAGAAGATAATCTGGTAATAATGGAAGTTCATATTAAATTACAATTTGTGTGAAAAAAAGGTAAATTGTAGAGTACATTGTCATATGGCTTATATGCCTCTTTTTTTTTTTTTTTTACTAATTAGTTTTAATGAAAAGATGACAGTGTAAAAGCATGAAGTTAAACTGTATTCCTTGTTTCTTATGGTTGTCTCATAAAACTTCCTGTATGTGAGGACCCTGATGTGCTGTATGTATTCCTGACGCACGGCCTTTCACCAGGGTTGCCAGATCTGTGTTACTTCCTGTGTTACTACTGAATATAATTATTTCACTAACATCCTAAAATACTCTTTTGTTATTATACAATTTGTCATAAACAAAAACACCTGCGTGTGTAAGGTAGACAAATTCACATGGAAAACTGACCGTCACTAAGGTTATTACATCAGAAGGAATATGTAATCAGTCACAATTCCCATTTCTCAGGGCGTTTTTGTGCAGACTTCACACTTTTCCAGACTTTCCCTTTCATACAAAGCATATGAATGACGAGAAACGCATGTTGCTTGTTGACATGAGCATGACGCTTAATTTGCAGGTTAAGGATTTGGTTGGAGTATCAGGCTGTAAGAGCAATTGCTTTATCAGTCAGCCAAACGCCTGCCAAAATAGAACAAGAACAATCATGTGCGCATGAACTGCGTGAGGTTAATTTTAATAATTTGAAAATGTAATAAGGATGTGTTGTGGATACCATTTCAATACTGGCTTTTAAACTTAAGTTGTCGGCTTAATCTTGATCTTTGAACGTTATCAAGTTCACAAAACAGAATACAGCCTGATAAGAGTAAATTGAGTCAACAGATTAACTTCCATACATGCGCATGCACACATTTGCACGCTCTGTTCCACTGCCCACGCCACTTGTGTGGGTGAGGAGCAATAAGCTAATGGCTGGCAACTCTCTGATTTCCTTGACTAAATTGCATTGCAGGTTTAATCAGATTAAAAATGTTCATCTGGCTGGGTTCACATTGAAAAATAAGTGGCTGATTGATTGGCTACAATCTTTTAACAACAATTTGCCTGTTTCAGCCAATGCACCCAAAGCATACAGTGAGCTTTTTTTTTTAAACACCTCCTAATAACTGTATCTATATCTGTACTGATAACTAACCAGCACACTGCAAAACTGCACAAGCACTAATCTCCTGCTTCTGGTCTCTGCGCCTCTGCCTGGTTCACACAGCAATGCCTAACTTGTGCTAAACAGTATGTATCTAGAAACCATACGCCCACGCTGTATGTGACATGCAAACACTGAGTCGGTGCTGGTGTGTAAAGATTCATGCATTTAAGTTCACCGAAATCTTCTTATTTTTGTGTCTGCTCAGATGACTCCTCTCTCTCTTCTGCCATATGCCGCTGGGTCTCCAGTGACCTGCTCGATTAGTCAGATTTGTAGTGACAACGCTAATCACAGTGGTGGGGTAACCTTTCCCTGCTCCTCTCACAGCACCATCACACACCGAGTGATTCTGGTCGTTTCCTTACTGTGTGCTGCAAGACCAGAGAATTGTGCAGAAGTGTTTGCAAAAAATGGGGCGCAGCATTTCGAACATGCTGCTTAGACCTAGAGATTTCACTCCCTGCTTCACTCTCTCTCAATAATAAATGAGGAGGCACATCTACCGAGTCTCTGATGTGAAGTCTCGGAAAGCCCTCTCTTACCAAAGCCACATTAGCAATAAGCAAATGCATCATCTCCCTACAGCGCTACACTTCAGCTGCAATCTGAGCTGATCGTCTCCCCAAACATTCTCCACGGCTCTGAAAACAAGGCTCTAATCAATAAGGCTAATGTCATTCTCGGAGCTGTTAGCAAACCATTTGCGGAACACTTGGTAATCTCGAGTGATCGTGAGACTGTATACGACATGCAGCTAATGGACAGGATGTCTCGGTCAAATTAGACAATGAGAAATATCGAGTATGCCTCTCTTGTTGGGGTCCATGTCGCACATCAATCCTTATTGATTTGATGGTGCAGGAAATTGAAGGGAAATATAAGCAGCAATGATCACTCCAAACTCACAGGCTCTCTAGCCACTCTAGACGCTCTCACTTCAGGTCACTACAATCAAGAACACATACATTTCTGAATGCTCCATTTAACCCTGAAATATTTTCAAGTTAATATTATTTTTTACACAAAAATTTATACAAAAGATACTAGAGGATGGACCAGTCCTGAATGTGAACACGACTGTGTGTTTAGTATTTTGTACAACAACAAACGTTTAACAATGAGTTAGCTTTAAAGTTTATAGAGTCAGTAACTATGAGGATAACAGTACTGGATGAATATTGGTTGTTAGCTGATACCTAATCTCAGGCGCACCTCAGCCAATGGGCCATGGAGTACCAGATATCTTTTCTGGCCAAATGTTTCAGGATCATGAAAGTTGAAATCTGATTGGCTGACTGCACTTGTCTGCTGACTCCATATGCATATGCGCTTTCATGCACTGCTTTTCTGTGGGAAACAAACCATTGAACAACACCACACTATAAGCTTTTGAGAGCAAGATATAGTCATGGAACTTAAAGTACCGAGTGAGATAACCTTATGTGTTTGCTGATGGACTATGAAAAGGTCTGTGGTAAGTCATCTGCCAAGTCAGTAAAGTTGCCTCTTTCTGTGGTTCTTGGTTATTGAGAAAATATACCTAGCAAACGGTTGACTGGATTGTGAGACTTGCAGATACCCAGAGCTCTCGTATTGGTATAATATCAAAACAGGAAAACCCTAGAAGAATCCAGAAAAATACTTTGCTACATAAATGAAGAGGACTGCAGCAGGTTCTGACACTACAAGTTCTGTACATTAACCATGGCAGACTATGCATAAAAAATACACCAAACATCTTTGACTAAGTAACAAGGCAACTGCAGACAGGTTTGAATTAACAAAAAGAAAAACCAGCATTGCCACCAGAACCCGACGTGCACTGCAGACTCCATCAGACAGCCCCTGGTTGTGGTTCTATTAACAAGAGTTCTGAATACACCACATAAGATCATCTGCTCATTGTAACATAATGAATACTCAGGAGACTAAAAGAGCTCTTGCTCTTATTCCGAACAACATTCCAAACTGTCCCTTAATTATCACTTCTGCACTGATAGTGAAACACAACCTTCATGAAAATTAAGAAGAGTTCACAGCAAATTAATTCTGGTCATTCTGCAAAACCACTTTATGAGCTTTCTCGAATTGTGTATAAAGGGCACCGTAAAATGATAACATTTACTGAAAAGCACATTTATTTCTTCCACAAACACTGACTTATTGCCGGAAAATAGTTCATAGCGCTGCATTCACTAGCCGTGGAAACCTTGCAAATTCCCCGTAATAACCGGTCTGCACATTCACGTGCTTCAGAATCGGAATTAATGTTTAATGTTTAACTATCTTTTACACCATATCAAATCACTGCAGCAATAACTTTGCAGATGGCAGGGGAAAAAAAATACCCTCCTTGCTCAAAATTAAACCAAGCTGATTAACAGCCACAAAGTGTTAGTGTGAAGCTATTTTTACTTCCTGGTTTTGCGAGATCCAATGACGTGCAGAGGTGTTTAATGAGCACCATCTGCATGTCTGCGAGCCTAATTAGCACTATCTTTCCACATGATTTCAGCCCATTAACATGCATGATACTCAAGAGGATATTTTTAGGGTGAGTTTTTTAACCTTGCAGGACTTTATCTGAGATGTATCAAAATCACGCACACACATAATCCCCCCACCACCACCACCACCACTACACACACACACACACACAAACTGTGTTAATGATCACTCGTTCTTAATACACTAGTAGAGCGGAGTGGTGCGGTACTCATCATCTCTTTCTCTCTCTGTGCAAGATCATTTGTGGATAAGCGCTGATACAAAAAAGGTCCTTTTTCTCAGGAGAGACATTGAGCACAAATAAGCAGATGGGAGGCATCAACAAAACATGGCATCCATAATTAAAGAGGGATTAGCAGATACAGAGCTGAGAGAGATTAAGCTGGTAAAGTGGAAAAAGTGGGCACCTACCTTCACAGGAGAGGCCATGAGAAGTGACCCCTGAGAGGCTGTCGCGGCAGACGTTGCAGAAGGTGGGGCGAGCATGGGAGCAGGCATACCAGTTGTGCATCCCTGAGAAATGTTCCACATTAAACTGTGCCGTCTAGCAAAGAAGAAGTTAAAAATAAATAAGGATACCAGGATAAGACTTTTTTTGAAGGTCCTAGAAAGAAAATGTAACACTTTAACATTGGGCTAGTTACTTTTTTCTAGTTAAGACAGTGCAAATGCAAGCAGCATGCTGGAACACACACACACACACACAAACGAACACACACACACGAATACAGTTCCTGTAACAGCACAGTACCACACATGGCCACCACACATTCCACCCGTGTACAAAAGAAAAAAACCTGTGGTGTGTTCAAGTTAGTCAGTGGTTCTACTATCATTTCAGACTAATTAAGTAAGTTTTTCCACAGTTTGGGTCTTATTTAAGGTCACCACTGATCTCTGATGTGATTTATTCATCAGAAAGAATGAAGGAACGGATTGTGCCCCACTTGGCAGATGTGTGGGTGCTGACAGAGGAACATGGGCTCAGGGTGTGGTATTGCAGAGAATTAGGGCTTATGTAATCTCCCCCTCCCTCTCATTTCAAAGCAATAAAAACTCCATATAATAACTACATCGTATGATCTGTCAACAGGCTGCAAATTCAAATCATTCAAGTTCTAACTTGCAGAAATATACAGCAGTGAACACTTATTTTAAGTGTAAAATAGGCATATAACTTAATAATGAATCCAACCCTTTCAAGAGTAACGGAAAGAGGAAATCCAAGAGAACAGTATGGAAAAGCATGCAGCAGAATCTCCAGGACTTTGGTGTCCACGCACAGAGAGCGAGTGTGCGCTGATTCTTTGGCAGTTTTATTAAGCTCTGAATTTACAGCTAGAAAAACTGCATATGAAAACCAACCCTTTTACATTATACATGCACAGCGTCACATATTACATCACTGAAAGAAAGCTTTGTGTGTCTCCAAGTTCACGACTCCAATGAGACCAGGATCAAGTCGGACAGATGACAAAATCTATAACATATACCCACTAAAAGGAGATGAGTGCCTTACCTCGTAATGCTCTCTAGACTGAACCGATTTCAAAGAACTGATCCAGTCCTCCATCTCTTTTCTGTTCTCCGCACAGAGGATGAGCCTTCGAAACGGAGTAATTACCTGCAAGGAGAGAGAAAGAGTGAGAGAGGAGAGAGAGAGAGAGAGAGACGGGGGGGAGAGATGCAGGGAGATAAATGTCTCCTGTCTATCTGGCTGGCTGCCTGTCTCAGCTCAGAGTAAAGCCGAGGATGAGTCTCCGCTTCTTAAAGATGAGAGTCAAGATGACCCCCTACCTCCCTCCCTGTCCTCCCCTCCCCTGCTCTCCTCTCCTGCTCCACTAGCCCAGCATGAGCAAGAGCCAGGCTGACAGGCAGAGCGCCTCAGAAAATGCTAAAAGCCTGTTTCATAACAGAGGTAGTTGCTACACGAGCGATCCAATAGCAGACATGCCCTTTTAATACTCGCATTATCTATTGATAATACATCAATCAACATTACTGCTTTGCTATTACAGGTGAAGAGCAGAGTGACAAAGGGAAGGTTTTGAGAATGTTTTACTTGGCAACATAGGACCTGCATAAGACAGAGGAGGAGGAGGAGGAGGAGGAGGAGGAGGAGGAGGTACTGATTTAAGTTTTGCACACATCACCTCTGTCAATATAAGGAGCGCTCCTAGAACACCTCGCTCCTGAATCAAAACCCCCTTGTGTCTCGAACTAATTAACACATTCATTACACAAACAGGATTATCTTTAGAACGCTGACTACAATAAAATAGCACTGGAATAAAAAAAATGGAAGTCATTTACCGAGACCAATCTTCCATCAGCTATTTATACAGAGGATGTTTTAGAGTTTGAAAACAACTGCAATCGTAGACACGCATCGGAAAGAAGTTGAATGAACACTTTTATAAGAGCAATACGCAGTTCACTTTGTTCAAAAGCACAGCATGCAGCTTTCTGTAGCACAATGATGGAATAAATCGCCTGAAATTAGCATCACTGAGCAAGCGTTGTGCAGGTCCAAATTTCCCATCCTCTCCTGAAAACTACTGCATAATGCAAATAAACAAGTTCTGTATTGCACAGAAGATGGCTCATCACCATGACAGATTTGTCTGTGGCTCATGAGCTGTATTACACAGGAAGTGTGAAGGAGGCAGAGTGAAATGGAACAATCTGAACTCTACAGAAGCAAAGGTGATGGCAGACGAGAACGGCACACAGGGGAAGAGGAAGATGTGTCAGAATCAAAGAAATGAGAAAAGGCTAAGACAGAGTCACACTCCAGCATGGCTGCATGAGAGCCAGCACAAACCCGCTTGTTATGCCTCCCTGGTTTGAGCTTTTCAGGTGACGCAAACTCCGAGACTCTATTTTGTTGCTTCTTTTCCCCGTGCTGTTGCGACTGTGGTGTGTCTTGCGCTCCTAGACATGTGCTCGCTTGCCTCACATCTCCCCACAACTCATTATGACCTGTTCTCCAATTCCATATGCCATTTGAGTTTTTAGAGTGAAAACAGAGAGAACAAATATAAGCTCAGACTACGGCCAAGAAAACAAAGCCATGAAGTTAGCTCTTCAGTAATCAATTATAAGTCAATTATAAAAATTACTTACTGTCCTTATTGTCCTTATTGCCTGGTCAGTGTTGCAGTGGATCTAAAGACTATTCCAGGAACACTGAGTGCAGCATGGAAATGGTGGATGGTGTGCATTCTGGATGGTGCGCCATCGTGCTGCCTGAATTATTATTATTATTATTTTTTTTTTCAAAAATTATGAAACAAAAGTTATGAAACAAAAATAATGCTAAAGTAGTATTGAAACCGAGCCGTGTGTTGTGAGAGATTGTGTTTAAGAAATGATCTGCTGTTGAAACTTAAAATTTAAACAAATCCAACCCACAAATCACATATTGTCTAGGATTCTAGTCAAAGAGTGAGAGCTTTAATTCTCTTGATTGCTTGGATGTTGAGTGTCCGCAACATTTGTTTGTACTTTTGTGTATAGATGCTGGGGCGAGCAAAAGAACCCACTTTTTCCTCTGACCGTCTATTTTGACATTTGCTGGATTATTACAGATGGGGTTCTGATTTACTGACCCCACCATGTAAAACTAATCTATTAGACTATGACGTCTTGTTCTCCTGTTTCATGTATTGTCATTCTAAGTAGGAGAACCGCAGGATCGTTGTTATAAAACAGCCTGTTGCTAAGTGGGAGATTTTTCAGCAAATGCTCTTTTGGCGGATGTCCAGCCAGCCTTTGACCGGCTTTTTGATGGGCCGCTAGCAAGACATCGGAATGTGAAAAGCCTCCTTTGTAAATGCAAACCAGTGCAAGTGTGAAGTATGTCTGCTGTGTGTGAGATCAGTTTCTCTTTACTGCCTTGTAAATGACAAGAAGTCTATAATACACTGGTATTAACAGTGGGAGAGCGGAGATGTAAAGGTGCAGCTGAACGCCAAACGTGTGGAGGAGGTTAGTGGAAGCCCACACACCTAATGTTTATTTATATACTCTCCATAGATACTGCAATCCTCCACAACACAGCCTCCAGCCAGCGCTACTGTACGCTGCAGCTATTAGAAACAGTTTAGCCAAACTTTCATGAATGTCATATGATATTTTAACATGGTTACTCGAATTTTTCCAAAGGATTCAAAAAATTGGCCTTCCATTACAGAAAAAGTCATTGTGTACTCTCCTTTGGAAAACATTCCTTTCAATTTCCAGCCCTGCCCTGATGTAGCAGTCACATTAGACATTCATCTCCCATTACACAAGCATACTCAAACCCCAAAGCATCAAACCACAGTCATCCATCTTCCTCTAAAAGTCTCTTTAAAAGCTCTAGTCCAAGACTAATGTTGTCATGATAACAGCATTATTGCAACATCAATACCACATTAAACAATACAAGATGTAGGCCCATCACGATTGTGACATTTTGGCATAATTTATTCTGATTTAATTTTCTTTCTATTGATATTATGCCACTTTTAACATTTCTTAAATCTCATTAACGGTCCACTATGTAGAATATTTGAGTGATCTATTAGCAGAAATGAAATGTATAGTATTCATAAGTTATTCATTAGTGTATAATTACCTGTAACTACAAATTGCTGTGTTTTCATGAGCTTAGAATAAGCCCTTTATATCTACATGGTGCACGGGTCCTCTTCCACGGAGTCGCCATGTTGTACCGCTACAGTAACCCAGAACGGACAAACCTCTAGAGAGCGCCTTCTATGCTTCGTGTTTTTACAAATGGCAACGTGAATCCAGAAGGAAGACAAAGAAGGACAAAGAAGCGGAACCAGTGTTTTCTGCTGCTGGCTAACAAGTTTGAGAACCCAAATTTTGTAAAATGGAGGATTATTTAGCATGAGAAAAAGCAAGGGAGTTTGAATGTAAGTATTGGAAGTACACTACAGGCACCTTCTGGCCACCGTACGTACTAATACACACTTGGAAAGGGAGAAGTAAGGGAGGGGCATTCAATTGGTTGCAATCAACAGCATCCTACATAGCGGACCTTTACATTTCAGTTATTATCACAAATAATACTTACATAAAACTTATTACTGAAACACATCGACAGGTTACTGGACAATACTATGCTATGCATTACAGCAAAACTATGTAAATATACAGTATAAATGCGGTATTCAGTTTTAATGCACATTTTAGTGAGTAAAAAAACACAGCTTAGGTAAAAACGCCCACTTCCTAGAACATTTGCTCAAATTTCCAGTAGTGTACAGACTATTTAAACTATAATGTTAGACTTAGTGATAGACTGTTCAGATAAACAATGAACAATTGCATATAAACAAAATAATAAAAAAATAAATGTACATTAGTTGTTACATACCTTAGATTATTAGATTATATGTAACATCATATAAGAGGTGAATATATTTGTATTTTTGGTCTTTTCATTATATAAAAGTATACATTAATACATATTAATGCAATGATCAAAATCCCACTATCTGGTATCACTCAGAAGAGGTGAGGCTGGTTCCTGTAAACGTTTTCTGCTTATTACGCATCGAGGAGTTTTGCCTTGACACTGTTATCTTTGTCTTCCTCGTTATGGATCTAGATTTAGATCCAGATTCTGTAAAGTGGCTTTTTTCAAATGTTTTTTTGTGCTATACAAATACAAACTGAACTGAATTTAACTATCAATTCTAAAGTCACCCAGTCTTTAAGATGCCAAGCACCAGCTCACTCGCTCACTTTAGAAGTAGAAGATCCTCCACAAGAGGGTGCTGTTAAAGCTAAAGTCAAAGCACATTTTGTTTGTGTGGAATGTGGCTAACCACAGGCAAAGCATAGAGGGTGCTAAGTAACGATGATGCTTTGCTAATATCAGTTACAGAATCTTCTAAATATGATTACAGTGACTGGCCACTTCTGTTCCTATTCAATTTGGATTTAATCATCTCAGTCTGAAAGATTTGTCTGTTTCAGCTGCTTGGCTACATGATTTGTTTATTTTAAAAAGTGGCAACAGATTTAATCAGCAATTAATGGTAAAATGTGTTTTTATCATGCTTTTACACAATGCTGAGCACTACACCCCTCACTGATAAAGCTGATAAATGGCAGTAGGACACTTTAAAATAGGCCCAAACAACTCATTACACTTAATGGCTCCAATCATCTATTTTAGAAAGTCTTAGGAAAAATTTCACTCTCTCATTTTCCAATCTGATTAGGAAAGTGAAACAGATGTAGATTTAGGTATAGCACAGTGCTTCCTAAATATCTCAAACCTTAATGCATGGTGCCAGTTAAATGTGTAATGATATCATACCCTGTGTTGCAATTCACATTCTTCCGTACCTACATTTGCTATTTTGAGTGCGTAAGTGAGTTCACACTTACAGGTACGCCAACAATCCGGAGCACTATGAGAACCCGGATGATCATAATGGTTAAAAAGTTGAGTATACAACAATGGACACTATTCACCATCTTGGCTACGTAGCAGAAGGGAAAGGAACCACTAACCTATTTCCAAACGTGAAAATGGCAGCCAAGGAGGCTGTACTGGTAGGAACTGTTGTGAACACCGTACCATACAAATATAAGCTATAAGTTATAAAAGTCTAAAAAAGGCACAGTGATGGAGTGGTTAGCACTGTCGCCTCACAGCAAGAAGGTCCTGGGTTCGATCCCCGGGTCACCCAGGGTGCCTTTCTGT
>JAQQZR010000035.1:12729800-12748436 GCA_030068235.1 Notoglanidium macrostoma | reverse complement strand
GTGCTTTCTCAGTTTTTTTATTTTTAATAAATTTGCAAAAATCTCAAGTAAACCTTTTTCACGTTGTCATTATGGGGCGTTGTGTGTAGAATTCTGAGGAGAAAAATGAATTTAATCCATTTTGGAATAAGGCTGTAACGTAACAAAATGTGGAAAAAGTGATGCGCTGTGAATACTTTCCGGATGCACTGTATCATAGGATGTTCACCAAGCACATTTGGTCAGGTGTCGACAATCCTTGGACCATATAGTCTTTGTATGTTGCTTTTTTTTTTAGCAATTTTTACATGCAGTAATAAGTACCCTGAGCGGCAGAAAGCCAGTTTTGCTGTGTGCATGCTGCAGCAACGACAAGTCTCAGTGCACAGTCTACATGCTCCTGCAGTGTTGATGTAATCCACTGAAACAGCTGCTTACCGTAAAACTGTTGTTGACATTCTTTGTGCTTGATTCGGCAACACTGGCATCTGAGAGGTCCACCTCGTCAAAGATAAGGGACTGTAGAGAACAGTACAGAGAAATCGTAAATACTTTGGACTATTGCTTTGCTTATGTTTCAGTTTAAAAAGTAAAAACTAGCATAATAGCTGAATCAACCTGGATTCACTGAAAACTGTAGCTTGTCAATGCAACAAAGCCCTTAAAGTCCTTTATTCTTATCATCTTAATGGACATGTATGTATGATTTTACAGCGTGAATTCATACACAGTAGTCTACCTAACAGCAGTGGAGGCTTGAAGCGCGGAAGGAAAGCAATGAACAGAACAAGCATGAGACATGTGGGCATTCACACAACCTTCAGTGCTTCACTATGCTACATTAGGCTTCAGAGCAGCTCAAAAATCTCCATGAGACAACAAGGAACCACCTGAAACATCAAAGCAAAGGCTTGCAATTAAGGCAAGATCACATTTCAATACCTAATCTGCGTTCAAGTGCTGATTGGCAGATATTTGACTAAGTGATGACTGTGTACTTGGGAAGTGTAAGCAGTGTGACATCCTGTTTATGATATGATCTGCAGCCTTGGCTTGCATCTAGAAGGGAGAATGCCGACTCAATGTTGGCTGGCTGGACTAGGTCTGCAATATCTGTTGGAGAGCAGGGTGTTATGCCAACACAAACAGAGCCCCCCAGATGCTCAGCCACTTCATTTGTGTCTGTGAGGTCACTGTTAGGACTCTCCTCTCTTTCAGATACACAGGCATGGCTCCTGCAACATGCAATCAGAACATTTATGTTAGGGAGAATGTTTTTTTTTTTTTTTTTTTGCAAATAAGGGCCTTCGAAATAGAGGTTTTGAAAAGTCTTTTTATCATATTCAGAATACAAGATGGTGTTTGAATGCCATCCTTAACCCGTGGGTCAAAGCAGGACGCTGATATTTCCGTATGAATGACATACATGGTGGAGACAGGGAGGACACACTGAATGGCTGACTGTCTTTAGCCTCTTCGTGTTGGGGGCGTCACACAGAGTGGATGCAGACTCGAGATTAGTTTAAACAGTCTCTCCTTTCAGACAAAGAACAGTGACACACAAGGCCCAAATCTCCACAACAATCCTCTTCTATTGCTTATGTGGACATGACGACAGTGATGATATGATGTTCTCAACCATTGCACAGCTCACATCCCAGCTCAGGCACAATGGGGAGAACAGGCATCTTAAATGATGCCAGAGTGTACGGGCCAGCCAAATGAATGTAGCAAATGGCAGTCAGTAATCTCAGCTGTAAGGGGGAGAAAGAGAGAGACGGATATCCAATGCCAGACAGGTGGCTCCTGCTGCAGCTGCTGCTAACCCGAATCGCCACCAAACCTTCCTCCGATCCGCTGGCACCCAGAGCGGGAGGCGGGAGGCGAGCACCAGACCAGCAGACGGACAGAACCCTCCAACACACGCGGCTGCGTGAGACCCGGTACTGCCAGCGGGCTAACACGCCACCCGTCTGCCACAAGGCAATTACATACACGCACACACATACACATAAACAAATATACACCATGGTATTAAGAGCAGTGGGAGTATATATACCTGTTGCAAGTGCGTAAAATCTTTGTCTAATCTCATTTCACTGTTTACTTCCGCTAGAATTTCTACCTTATAGATGGCTCAGCTGTGCGAAAAGAATGGGGGCTAGTGTGCTTTTGCATTCTGCTTTTCCACTAGAAAGTATGATATGGCACGGAATGGTTACTAAACCAAATCCCAAATTCTGCATTACATGGTCACGAACCTGTGGCCTTTTCCTATTACATAATTCTACTCTCTAAATGGAGAAAGAGTTCTCTAGAGATTTCTGCATGGTGATACGGTTTCCCACATTATGCTAAGGTTTTTAGAGTAAACTCTAAAACCGCTAGTGAAATGCAATAGTATACTACAAGGCCGAAAGTTTGTGGACACCTGATCATCGCACATATATGTGGGCCTTTCATAACTCTCGCCACAAAGTTGGACACAATTGTATAGGATGCCTTTATATGCAGTAGTATAGCCATTTCCTTTCACTTGAACTAAAAGGCAGAGCCCAAGCATGTTCGAACATCATATGCCAAGGTTGGTGTGGAAGAACTCGAGTGTGTCATGCACAGAGCCCTGAGCTCAACCCCACTGAACACCTTTGGGATGAACTGGAATGCCGACGGCGTCCCAGGCCCCCTCACCCAATATCAGTGCAGGACCTCACTAATGCTCTCGTGGCTGATTGGGAAAATCTCCACAGCCACACTCCAAAATGTAGTAGAAAGCCTTCCCAGAAGAGTGGAGATTATTATAACAGCGAATTAGGAACTACATCTGGAATGGGATGTTCAACAAGCATGATCTGAGTGTTATGGTCAGGTGTCCACAAACTTTTGGCCATACAGTGTATGTCAATATGTAAACATCACTGTGCTGACAGGAACATACTCACTTCTTAAAGGGAAGGAAAGGCGCTGATTTGATTGAATATTTCAGCAGCATACACAATATTGCTGCCTTGCTATCTGAGCGCACCGTTATCACAAAAAATATTGATAACGCAGAGACAAAATAAATAGCAGATAAAAATAGGTTAATACCATTTTTTTTTCACAATGGCGCTGGTCTGACAAATGTGCCAAATTGTAATCAACTCAATCCACACTAGCTCCAACCTGACTGGTACTCTTGTGTTACCCTGGGTAGAAATCCAGCACAATACATTTTAGGTAGCAATGGAAATAACAGCAAAACGCAAGATCTTGGATTTGTTTCCATTTCCATGCCATACCGCACTGACTGATGGAAAAGTGCTAGTAACACCAGGTGTCTGTCAGGTATGACATCTAAATGTGATGTCCCTACAGTATAAAAGCAGCCAATAACCTCACCTTGGCGTCCTTGGCATAGTAAAGTGTCCGGCCGCGGAGTTTGAAGTATCTTTTTTTCCAGCGCTGGAAAGAGCTGGTCTGTTTTAGGAGCAAGCCTTCCTTCACGCTCGTCTACAGAGAGAAAGTAAAACAGGATGAGGACATTCATCTATTCCCAGAATCCACATGCGCATTATATGAGAGAGACAAAGTGGTGCACAAAAACAGATCTGTGAGGAGGTGGGATCATTGAGTTCATGAGAACTCTCTATGTCCTTGTTTTTTTTTTTCCACCATGTCAATGCTTCTAGATGTCAGCACTTTAAAGTTTTTTTAATTAAATGTGTCACATATTGTGGTTTACCCTGCTTAAATGAGGTGCTTTCTCATGTATCATGTGGACATGCCCACACTAACCAAAAGTACTTTGCTTATCAAATTTCTGGTTTGTTACACAAATGTTGCTCTGTAGAGACACTGACACCAAAGAGAGCTTTACTTCACGTAAACCAGGCCACAGAAATTTAAACAATGATTATGTGCTTATAATTTCCTCCCAGACAGCATTTTCAGACCCTATTAATCTCTGTGCACTATGAATCAAATTATTTGTACAATTATAGTGGAGCATGAAACTGTGATACAGGGCTTAAAAGTGAAGGCATGTCACATGGGAGTGTGTCAGTGTGTTGGCCTGCCCCTGGATAGAGACCACGCACACGCTGTGTATCTTTGCCAGTGTCAAGCGTCTTCCAACAACAATTTTACGCTTGAGAGCGGCGAGACAAGGCACACAATAATAAAAGCTTGAGTGAGATGAACACACATACTCTCATACTATCACTCACAGAGGAGGACGTCAGAGGACAGCTATAAAATATAAGGCAGCAGATCCTTGTTGAGCATAACCATGTGTCTATGTAAAAGCCCTAGTGTTACATGGCAGGGTTACATGTGTTTGTGTATGTGTGTGTGTGTGTTCAGGGATGACCCTTGGGTCACAGTGTCAGCCAGTTGCCTTTAGTAGAGCTGTACTGTCATTTCACATTATCCCAGTCCTTACCAACAATAAACAAGAACCGCAGAGCTGGAAGCGGTCTTGCTCCTTCCTGTCCATTCAGCTACAAATATAGCACGAACATTGAAGTGAGAGAAAGGGAGCGAGAGAGAGAGAGAGCGAGAAAGAGAGAAGAAAAAACAAGAATCCACAGACATATAGGGGTGGGAAGCTATTTATAGCAGAGGAAATATGCTCTCTGAAGGGATTGCAAACAGAGAGGCAGGCTTCGATCTGACATCCTGGTGCCACAGCTGTGTCAACTTAAACAGAAAGTCAGTCCACCGGTGTGCGCGCACACACATACACACGCATACACACATACACACACACACACACACTCCCACTATATAGTTGCTAAAGTCTTCGAGACTCAAATAACACCTGTGAACTCTTCAGTACATGCACCTCTTGTGACATTCCAGTGGGTCGATTTTAAACAGGTTAAACTTGAGAAGAAAAATAATGAGATACTGATTCTTAGTCATGTAAATATGATTCATACCTCCAAATCTCTCTCAACTTCACAGTTACGTTTTTAACATTAATAATAAAACAGTCTTTTACCCAACCTGACAGGTTCTTGAAATTGTAAGTAAGAAAGTAGTTAGTCAGCAAGTAAGTAAGTAAGTAAATAAATAAATGATGACTCCTTTAAATTACATAATTTCTAGGCTAGTATGTTTGTTTATGTATTTATTTAACCAATTTTTTCTAGTTTTATTCTTTTATATTTAATGCACATAATATATAATCATCCCCTTTCTAATTGCACATTCTGCTTAAATCAGTCTGCGAGTCAGAATCCTTCTTAATTCCTTCCCTCTCAAACGGACCCTTCGTGCTAAGTTCCTATCAGATGTTTCCCTCACATAGTGCAGTTTCAAAATCAAATTCCTGCAACAAATTAAGATGACTTTAGCTTCCTTATAAGGACTTTCATGTGCGCCATGAAGTAAACATTAAAGTAGTGATGCAGAAGGATTGGTAAACACAAACCACACGTCACCTCTGTGGCTTCCTCAACGTTACATCCACCTACAGCATTTTGCTTGCTTAGCTACATACTGAGACAGCTTGCCCAAAAGCTGACCATTACTCCCTGTCATGGACCAGCGGCCTAACCTTTCTCTGTGAAAAAGATCAGGTGATGTATAGCAGATGGACAAGAGGTGCAATGCAATCAGCGGCCAATATGCCTAATCCAATTCTAGCACCAAGAACTCGCCTGACTGGAAGCTGCGTGACTGTATGCTGCTTCGCTCCGTTTTTCTCTCTAGTTTCTTTTCCCAGCTTAGCAGCTAAGAGCACAGGGAATTTAAGACGCTGTTTGAGACATTGGTTTTAACGTTCAGTGTTTATGGAACAGGAGAGGAAATGACGGATGAAGCAATGAATGCTGCTATTATTATTGTTGTTGTTTCTGTACATGGAAAGCGCATTGAAAGCACAAAGACAATACTTTTTTCAACAGGTTTAAGGAAAAACTTTATTGCTCTACTTTAATGCTCCATTTTTGTGCCTCCTTTTTGGTCTCAATAGACCCTTTCCTTGTCTTTAGTTTCTTTCCTGTTGCCAAGTAGGACAAGCAGCAATCTATTAATAGAGCTTTTCTTCACAAAACACTGACAGGGAGAGCTACTCTGTGCCAGACAGAACCGAGTAACCTCACTGTGCTACACATAAAGTACACCCAGACCTCAGTGCACAACACACACACACACACACACACACACACACACCACAACACAGTGTAACCCCATATCTCCCTATGTGACACTTGACACACAAAAAGTAGTGTGTGTGTGTGTGGATATATGTACACAATAGACTGAGGCGCCAATGAGGGCAGCAGCTGTTTTCGGGGGGAGCACAAAGCAGGAGTGCGTACAGAAAGTGAATGAAGAAAACAGGCCTCCATCCTGTCCCTGAGGATATCCAGCCTCACTATCTCACTCCCTGGCACACGCCTGCTCCACACAGACACACACGCACACACACATACAGGATGTTCCTAGTGCCAAGATGGGCACTCTGCTGCAGTAAACACAGCTCCTCGATGATTTTCGCCTATATGCTCTTATTGCCTGTCAACCTCTGAACTGAATTAGGAGGAGAATTTGCAAAGGCTTAACTATGAACAGGGCAATTCTCACATACATATCTAATGGTTAGGCAGCTTAAGTAATTGTTAGTATGAGAATGTTGATTTAAAGAGGGCAGTATTTCATATCTAACACTGAATGCTTCCCGCATACATCACATATGCGTGCGTGCAGCTAGGTTGCTTGCTGTTCCTGCATTTGGGACACATTGACTACGTCTCTGACTTTAGAACTCACCTCAGAGTCTGATTTGTCTTTGGAATAAACTCAGGAAAAGATGAACTGGTAATTGATGGCAATAGGTGCTGTTAAATACATGTCCTTAATTGCAAGTATGCATAAAAACTGTGTCGCTTTCACGTCCCTCGTCTATAATACAGGTTATACCGGGTCAGATACATATCTATGTACTCTCTCTGACTGTGACTAATTAATTATATTATTACACAGTTTTGCCAGATGATTAACATTATCCAACATTTGCCAGATAATTAACATTATCCAAACCCTTATTATTTAATAATCTTTTCTCTGGATTTTAAGTAACTTTTAAAGTATAATAATATAAGTATAGAATAGTAGTGTTAGTATTGTAATAATGTACTTATGCCTTATGTAGAGTCATGCTATATAACAACACTAAACTTCTGTCCAACGTTTATATAGCAAAAAGTAATTGCTAAGGCATTAGACGAAATGAAAAATATGGCTTTTCTGAACAGTATACATTTAACTACAGCAAATTTATTAATATTAAAAATATTTTGTATAAATTATTGTGTTTAAAATATTGTTTGATTATATTGAAGAAGCTTGTGTTTCCCAGTACTTTCCACTTGACTAAATAGGGATATTAATGAAATTAATGAAATCCTGATAAATACAAACAATTTAGACTCAGGCAACGCAATGCATATACATGTGAACTCAGACAAACCTTACAAAAGATGTAGGTTACATTTCAGTGCCAAAAGCACTTCCGGACTGCACTTCCAGACTACAGTACTCATCAGTACCTTGTTTGTGCACCATTAGTCAGACCAAGGTTCCAGTTTTTGTGCGCTTCTTGGTCAAGCTTCTGTTGCATTTATACCACATTGTGTTTTACTTTTGTTCACGGTCATGGCCATGTTTATGCTTCTCATTTTCACATTGATTGTCTTGCTAGTTGTTTTGTTCAATAAAAGGAAATTCTGCATTAGCATCTGCCTACCCCTCCATTATGTGACTTGACCTTCCTAGCTTTGCTGCTTATCTAATTTTAAATTTATCAAGAAAATACTAAAAATGTCCTCTACATGTCAAACCAATACAACATCATACAACAATTAAATGAATTGGATGAACAAATACAATGTGAAAGTGTCAATCTGGCCAGACATCAAATGGATAGAAGTACCATTGCATAAATAAAAAATGACCAAGCCTTTTTAGAGTCTTAGTTAGTGGTTAGAGTGCTGTAAATAAGATCCCTTTGTGGACAGTGGTGATCTTTCTATCTACAATATTGGGCCTGTGGGATTTTGTGGCATAAACTGGAACTGAAAGAATACATTTTTCTGTGTTAGCAATTACCCACAGGCCAATCCTAACTTAATGGCCTGCATATCAAACACCACACCTAGCTTTCATGCCAATCTATACTGCTCTTGCAAATGGCCTTGGATCTAATTGGGAGCCAGCATTGGGATTACTAATTTGCAGTAGAGAAAATAAGGAAATCAGTGAACCACTTGCTCTAAAGTAAGCCAAAGGTGAATATTTCGGGTGAATATTAAATTCAGAAAATATAAGACTGGATTTTAACCAATCATCACTTTTCGTTGATGGTGGTGCTGCAGATGCATATATTCACACATTCTCCCTATCAAACAAATACAACCTGAGACTCTCCAGTTCCACATATGGCACAAAGTAGCAACTGAAAAATAAATGATCTTCAGCGAAATCACAAAGAGCAGCAGGGACACGTTGCCTCCCCGGTGATGACTTTTCAGGCTTTGTGTTAGCAGAGCATGATCAGAGCCCCACATTAACACAAACATGCCGCTGAAGCCCTGGAAGTTAAAAATACCACTTTCACTAAAACTTTGCAGCAGGGTTTAAACCGGTCCAGCAATTACACCTTGTCAAATGTTGCACATAATTTTCCCATCTCCTGCGACACAGAGCCATTGTGTACAGAGGAGGCAGCACACAAGGTAACAATTACACTGGTCAGGACGCTCAGGCGTGGGGAGGCGGAAGGAATGACAGCCACTGAAACACTGCTATACAGTCAGCAGGGGAGGGAGGGGAGGAGAACAGCCATTAAAGCTGCTTAACAAAGAAAAGAAGCTAGCTCTGGCTTGCTACGCCTCCCCCATTATACACACATAATGCAAACATATATCTTCCAGGCAACCTATGAATATAGTCTCGATTCTTTTGGCCAAAATGTGGCATGTCAAAGTACGAACTGTCATATTACAATTAAATACAGTGGCATTTAGGGTCGGGAAGAGATTAGTGTTGGACACAGTCACAGATCAGTCATTGCAAAATGAAATCATGCAAGAAATACAGTACGTCAACCGGAGCAATTAGGATGAAAATGGAAATTACATAATGAGGAGAATATATTGGCAGTTTCAGAGCAATTGTCTCTGTAACGCTTTGCTTACAACCCCATATGAAAGAGGAGGGAATCATATTTTAATGGAGAAGCTTTGTTTTATCTTGGTTCTTCAACAGGAACCCAGTAACTCTGGAAGCAAAAGGGTTTATACAGAGCTTTATGTCTTTACTCCCTGAATTATCAACAGAGCTGATCTGTAAAATCCACACCGTAAATCAACGAACATAGCCCGTAATATATAGGAAGGACTTATCACTTTTAACCAGAAGACTATGGACTTACCATTTCCCATGAACCTTATAGTTTATGAAATAGATCACAAAAATAACATCTGATTGCTGTGTTACATATGCTCATAATACTGTTTGATTATCTAATCTGACTGGTCTGATTCGTTTTCTTTAACAGCATGGATATGACATTTGTTATAGCTGCATGACAAATCACAGGTTTATTTGAATGAGCTTGTTTGAACACATTATCATTTCCATAATTACACAGGAACTTACTACATATATGATGGATAATAAGGAGATGCTTTTTTGAAATGGTAAATAAAACAAGTTTCTTGGTAACATGACAAACTACATATATATATATATATATATATATATTTTTTTTTTTTATAATGCAAATGAGAACAGGAACATACTTGCTTTGCAGACATTCCACAACATGAAACGCACCTTTGAATGAATAAAAAGGTAAAACATGTCACTATTGAATCAATAAAAGCTTGTAATTGTTGGCAAAGTGCTTTGGTATAAGGTGAACAAAACACTTCAGGATGTACTGTTATTGGAAAATAATTGAATTATATATGTCAAAAGGAGTATCACACCACCCATCACTGATTATTATATAATTGTGCCCCATTGTGTTTTTACTCCTTACTTATTTTTGTGACCATCAGACCATTAGATCCAGCGAAAAGAGGGGAAACTGTATAAAGGGATGGGGCTATAATAAATACATGATGAAGGGGAGTGGTTAGGTGGCGTCCAATCAAATAAGTTCATCTAATTCTCTTTAAAAATGAGTACAAGCCAATAGTGAGAGTGACATTTGTAGTGACATTTTAATAATGGCATACTTGTACATTTCATTTACAGAGCATTATTGTGTTTTCATGTGTGTACACACTTTAGGCTTTATAGAGACAATAAATTTGGTAACCCTGATAATAAATTCATTTTGTTAGACATTCTGTTGAGACCAGCAATATCGCAAGGGCAATCGTGTTGTTACACTGAATATCGGCAAATCACAGCATTGCTGATATTTAATATAACTCCACTCTTGCTCATGCAGTATTGCTTAAATATACGACAGTACACTTTTCTGAGATATCGTCTTTATAACAATCACAAACTCAGATTGGAAGCAGAAATCCATTTCAATATTAAAGAATTTGTTTTTACAAACATTAAATATATGTACCACCAAACATTTTTTTTTCACTGTTTGGTTTTAAATGCAACATTACTGATTTGCTAGCTGTTTATTAGCAAACCTACATATCATGGTACATATCATGCATTGCAGAAATGTTAAGTACCATAACAATGACATTTTCGTCATTGGTGTCCACACTAAGGCACAGAGAAAATTATTATATTCAGTCAGCTGTATTTAGTTAGTAGTCTAACTCCTGTTTTGTTTGAAACCCTTATTTTGAGTACAGGAAGAGTTAATATTTTGTCATTAGAAAATAGCAAGTGAGTGCAAAAAGGAAAATTTTGCTTTTGCCTAACCTAATTAGCAATTAGAATTTTGTTGCTGTTATGCCACTAAATTACACTTGCACCTGCATGAAACTACAACCCTATGTGTGAAAGACAGATGATCTGATTGTATAGCAAACTACACAAACAGACGGTGTGTATTTTGCTTCAAGCCTGTGGCAATTCCACTCTTCCACCTCCACTATCTAATCAACGATGCATCTTACTCATGCATTAGAGCACAGGGCACAGGACACACAGACAAAGCAGATATCCCTAATTCAATAAGAGGACTTGTCAGACATGACTGCAGTGGATTTCCCCTCCTTATCTATACACCTGGATCTGAGCTTTCTGAGCTGCACCCACTCTTACATTAGGAATATTGTAGAATGTTTTGTCTTTTTTTTTTTTTTTAAAGTAATGTCCAATTCCCACCTATCGGACATCTTCACCACCACCAGGCTATCATATTCCATTTTCAAACTGAAACCAGGGGGTGGTGTAACACACTTGTAGGACAGAACTATCTGCCCCATTCTGTACACATGTGCTCACAGCTCCTGTGATTGGCTGGTGTCGCTGTGAGTAAATCAACCTTCTCTCTGTGACTGTACAATTTTGCCCTCTTGCGCTCCGGCCAAAGATGGCTATGGCATCACCAGGATTCGAACTCCCCATTTCCAGATGATAGGGCAAATGCTTTTCTGTTGCCCCATTCGCCAGCTGTTTTGTCATTTTTAATGGTAAAGCAACTCAGATAAGATTTAAGAAGAGTATGTAAACCTTGTGTTCTGCTTGCAGCATCCGGTTTCATTTGTGCAACTTTTCTACGCATAATTAATGACATTTCTGATCAACAATATTGCGATAAGATGTATAGGTAATTGTCCAACACGGCATCTTTGAGCACTAAACGCAATATCAACTGTGTACATTTCCGGTTTTAATTGCAAATTAAATTCTCCCATTCCGTGGCTAATCACATCACGGCATGACAACAGTGTAACCTTAGACTTTCAGTGTGTATTAAAAGTAGAGATGGCTGATATTCATTCATCAGTAATACTTTTTATAAGTTGATTTTACAGCATTATAGAAATCTATACTCCCCCATTTAATGGTTCAAACATTTCATGGTATAGTAAAACTCTCAATATTTGTGTATAAAACTAAATGTCACGAATGGCCCTTAACTGTTGAGTTCTCCCATTTAAAGGAAAGGTTCTAATACACTAAAGCAAAACTCATAAATGATCAGAATGCCAGAAGCAGGAGTACTGCAGACTAGACCTCACATTGCTCTTCTGGCGTTATCCTCAGCTCAGGAGTCAACAAGTTTACTGCAAAAAGGGGAAGTCTGATCATAATGACATATTTACTTGTATCACAGTAAACAGTTGTGAAATAAATGTTGCATCATTAAGAGTCAGTTGAATATTACAAAAAATGCCTTTTAAATGGCAACACTTTAGCCATTTTTAATAAATTGTAATTAAATAAATGCATCTACAGACAGGATCAATGAGAAGTATGAGAATGAAATATTATAAGAATGAAATAGTACTGTAACGAGAACTAAATAGCACTACTTTTAAAATGCATCTTATCAATTTAATCAGAAAAAAATTTTTTTTTTCATCTTTACACTGATATTTGCTCAAAGGCTGCTGTGTTGCACAATTTCTCACCATGCTTTTGTAGAAAACCTGTAAACTGGCATCACAAATAGCCTGACTGTTCAGCGGGAAACCTACTGAATAAACAGTGAGAGGTGTGTTGCTACGGAAACCAAATCTACACATCATAAGACAAAGAGATTAAAACAAGTCTTTCTTCATTTTGTTTTCATGTTTGAAGGCTTATTCTGACCAGCTTAACTGCTGTTGAAAGCCACTGAGCATCCTGCTCGAAGCTTTCTTCTCCTACACGTTATTCTGATGAAGATGGAGGCCTACCGGCTGGTCGCCATGGTATCAGCATATCAGGGTGAAAACCTGCCATTGTACCCCTGCAGTAAAAGATCCATAGCATCTGGACAGCTGTGTGTGTATGTGTCACTATATAAATGTGGGGTGTGTGTGTTTGTGTGTGTGCGCGTGTATGTGTGTGTGTGTATGTGTGTGTGTCAGTGGACCAGGAGCAGGCAGGAAGCCATAGACAGTCTCTATGATGAGCCAAGTTGTGCAAACAATGAGGTGGAACACTCAGAGGCTGTGTGCTCCATTACTGCTAATCTGCACACATCACAGCCCAGTGCACAGTCTGATTCGGCACAGGTCCAGTTAAAACAAGTCCAGTCACAGCAGCTACCAGGAAAAAAAAATTCTTCTGTCTCATTTTTTAAAAAGTTTGTCAAGTGCTCTTTTTTAAAAAGTATATACTGTATAACAGCTTTGCAATATCACATCAGTGTCATAATAAATGGCCACAATATCAGAGACTTATCAGTGACAACATAAAAGACTTTTATATATATATATTTATATATATATATACATACATAAAACAATTACAAACTCTGAATAGGTATTAAAATTTTGTATTAAATTCTTAAAAGTTTTTTGAGTAGATTTAAAAAAAAAAAAAAATTCCCTCATTCCCTCAATAATATTCAATTTTGTCCATGTTAAATTAAAGCATCACGGTTTTTTGATTGTTTGTTTTTTACATTAATTTCCAATGCATTACTGTTCTGCTGACAGTTTGTTAGTTTGTTGTTGTGGTGAAATGTATATTATATATATATACAGAGTCAGCCAAAAAATGTATACACACTTTAGGAACACTTCTATACATAAATGCACCTCTTGTAATTGTAGAGGCCGAAGGTAACTTGTATTAATCTCGTGATGTCTGAATAAATTTAGTATTAAAATATTGAGACAAATGTGTGTGTATATATTTTTTTGGCTGACTCTGTATATTTATATATATATATATCACAATTTTGGTCACCCATCCTTTGTTGCACTTAGCGATTATATTGTGTTCACATACAAGCTGTTTGACTCTCTTCTGACACACACACATACAGTATAAAGACACAGAAGCAAATACTAAAACTGTATACAAATACAGAAATTCATATACCAGACTGTGCTTATGTTCCCCACTGAGGATGCAGATGTCCTGTTTAGGGCTCTTAAAAGGGCTGACAGCAAACTGCTCTCTTAATATTACCAGAAAAATTCCAACCTTGAAAATTCAAGCATTATTTTTTAATTATTATATATATATTTTTTTATCATTATTATTTTTTGTTTTTAGAAAAGCCATGAATGTGAACAGACATGCTCTTTCCAAAGCCTCTGTGTTTAGGACAGATTATTAACCTACTTAAATAAGTATATAAACATCTCTTTACGCTCCCTACTGACTGACAAGAAATATGCTTAATATTTTTTATTGATGTTAACAATATTAGTTAACACATAAGAGCATATGCAATACACAAAAAGAATATGCAAGTTTTGCATTCACTTCACGTTGTCACAGGAATGTCACGAGGAGAACACCTCAGTTATTAACTCTATTGATACAGTCTTGTGTTCAATAGAGAAATGTGAAGATGAGGGTAGGAATGACATTTTGCAAGAGCTCTCTCATTCCTGTTAACATTTTAAGGAGTCTCTATTTACCCATCTAGTGTGTGTAATGGACTCTTAATTAACATGTCAAAAGCCTTCTTGCATCGGTTCATGATCCAGAGCAGCAAGCCTCTAAATATAGCCTTCTTAAATAATGCAGCAAGGCTAGAGAGCAGCAGTCAATAATTGAGGGGCTCTCATACTAGGCAGAAAAGAGGAACTTTTTAATGTCGCCGAGTTTCTGTGCAGTCATTCCGTCTCAGGTGCCACCCAATTGAGTACTGTACAGCATGCTCAAACTGCAACAAGTACTCTACTATTAGCCTAAATAAGTTTATTCAAGTGAATCATAGTGATGGAAATCAGGATTGGGAATGTTTTGAGGTCAATGACAAGTAACCAAACACAGCTAAATACATCAAACAACAAATTGGATTTTTCCCCCCAGTAGTAATTCGTAAGTATTAAAAAGCATTGGTATGATGACGTTATACTGAGAGACTGAATCCAGACACCAGGTTATTTCAACAAGTGGCCCATCAACAGGTTTGTTCCATTTACAAGCCTGACAATTTAGCAGTTTAACAGTCTATATCATACAGTGAAACAGTGCACAGCTAAAAAGCAAAGAAAAATCGTTTATGCTGTCGTTTTGGTCTGTCATCTATATTGCTGGGTGTCATGAATGCAGGCCATAACTTGAGCGCTGAGGATTGTGGATGCATACAACTATCATACATCACAGCTCATATCATCACAGCTGATGGTGCAGGGTTTTGGTCGCTTACCTTGCTCCGGATCTGGCCGGACGTAGACACTTTCCTGATGAGCTTCTGCGGCCCTTCCTGCTCGCCCTCGCTGTCCGACGACTCGTCTGCAGCCCCCGATGCTCCGGCGGCTCCGGATCCCGCGCTGCTCTGCTGAGAGGCGGCCGCTCCGCGGGGCTCCTGGTGCGGGAGAGCGGAACCGCGGTGAGCGCGCGCTACCGCTCCCTTCCGTTCCACGAGCCACGGAGAGCCGCACAACGGCTCCACAGCGGCTCGCTTCGCCGTCATGCTCCTCTCTTCCTACTCCCCATGCACTGAGCTCTGTCCTACTCTATCCTACTCACTCTGTCCTATAAAGGCATACATACTGTCGCGACGGGCTTTTTGCAAGCAGCGCTCCCTGTCGAGTGGGTCTTTAAAGCCGCGGCTGGTGCTGACACACAGCCTGAGAGGCTACACAGCACACACGCACATTATTATGATTATTATTATTGTTATTAATGTTACAAGAGAGCTGGAGGAAATCTCTGTAGCAGACCCTAGCGGTGGCTCAAACTCATACCGCAACAGATGTCTCCCTATACAACCTACTTAGAGCACTAGGCTGTGTCTACTTCACATCTCTGAATCAGATCACTTTATACAAACACAAGTACAATCGATCATATGTCCTATAGGCTCGTGAAAGTACATTATTTATACTGATTTTATATTAAGCTGGACATACATTTATTTTAATATATTTTGCTCAATGTTTATATATATATATATATATATAGCGACTTTGAATAATTTCTGATTATGACCATCTTTAGATTTCTACGCAGCGCCTTGTATGGTTCATGGGGGACTTCAGTGGAACCCTGACTGACATGTAATCTGAGTATTTTCTTGATGACTCTCATCTGAACTATCAGTGTCAATTACACAGTGCTCTAATAAAAAAGGGAATAAAATATGAGCACAATTATATTATTTTATTTGCAGAAGTCCTTCCATATAACTCAGTCCTTCCTTATAATTCAATGATCATCAAAGAAATTATTTATGTCACAGTATAAACGTTATCATCTATAAATAGGTTACAAAAGGAAAGCTTTGAATAGGTGATATTTCTATCGTTTATTATTTGCTACGTCTACCAATCACGTGACAACATTCTATTCTATTCTATTCGTCATTCTATATAAGAATTTTATCTGCTATTCTAGATCAATTCCATTCTGCTGTAATATATATTCTTTTCAATCATCTAATCAATTCTATTCTATTCTATATATTTTGAAATTCTATTTTACTCTATGCACTTTACTCTATATGTTACTTTACTCTTCTGTTCTATTCTACACTGTTCTATTCTATTCTGCTCTATACCATTCTAATCTATTCCATATCTCATATTATTCTATACATTTTATTCTATTCTATTTTACATCATTCTATACGACACTATTCTGTTCTTTTCTATTCAATATTCTATACTATTCTGTACTCTATTTTATCCTGTTATATTCTATATTATGTTATATGTATTCTCTTCTCTAGTCCATATTATTCTATATGTTTTTATTCCATTCTATTCTATATCATTCTGCACTATTCTATTCAGCTCCCTGTTCTTCTCTGTACTCTATTCTATTCTATTCTGTTAGTATCTTTCTTTCTTTCTTACAACAGCCTTTCATGTTAAACGACATTCACTCAACTGAAATCCTCAAACTCTCTGAATGCAGCTGGATTCTACTTTTTAAACAGCCCCAGTGGAACAGCGCTCGAGTTAAAGGGCTGGAGCTGTAAAACTGTTTCAGGTCTACGAAATGCTTATCAAAACATCTCCTCAGGTTGGCTTTATGAGTGCAGTTAGCCTTTTTGGAGTCTGCTCTAAGCGTCTATCATCCTCTCCCTTCCTCCGATCGCAACAAAAGCAGGAAAGAGCAGAGCTTAATAGCGGCAGCCTTCTCACTGCTCACTTTCTTCTCTATTTCTTAGCACTGCGCTAAAACCAAGGCAAGCGCTAAGATCAAAAGCTCCTCCCAGTGTTACAGTAACCAACCTTAATCAGTAATTAAGAATGTGTGTAGAAACACAGAGAAATGCCTTTCATCCTAACTCCGGGGAGGAAATCAGTGCGGTTGTACTCACCAGTTCTTCCCAGGCAGGGCTCCGTGTGTACTGGTACTCATCGTCCATATTCCCAAATCCCCCCGCTGTCCCGCTGCCGCAAATACCAGCGCTTTACTCACTTTCTGTCTGATTTGTAGGTGAAATTGTTAGCGTGTAACCGGGCATATGGATGAATTCTTCAACTCACTACTAGCCTGTACTCCGCCACTTATCACTTCCCTCCTCCTCTTCCAGGGTCTCTCCAAGGGCTGAGCCTTCTCGCCACGTGATAAATGTCAAGCCGTAAAAGGAAGTGGAGTGATCACCATGACTACGTCCAAAAACCAGCCACTAGTGCTTGTCCTATTTTGACACACTTGAGAAGGGTAGGTGCGGTTATGGACGTAACCCATGATGTCATTTGACCTGATCCTACTACACTGATTCTCCTAATCCTTCCCAAGTCTTTGTTGAGTCGATTTGAACCTGAAAGCGGCCAAATGCACTTGTTTATTTTGCCTTATAAATTAAAGTCATGAGATCAAGTGGGCACACAGCTCTGCTTCCTCTGTTTCAGCTCAGGCAGGGACTATCCTGGGACAAGATGGAGTTCGCCCAGACATCTGAGTTCATCAGGGGTGACCTGATAAGCCTTTCTATCAGGCTTTCTATCTGTGCAAAGAATCACATTTATTCATTGTATACAAGTATACAAGCTACACCCTTAGAAGGTTAGGACTACATCTAGCACTCTAGACTGTATTGTTTTCTTTCAGAAAAGGTGACTAGTATAACCCTTTTGGAAAGCCAGAGAAGAATACTTGAAGAACCTTTTTTTGCTTTCTGAGTGCAAAAGCATTTAGCTGTTTGAAAAAAACGAAGTGGTGAAAATAGTTTCTTGGAGTTCCCGATGCACCAAGGAATTCGCTTCAAGAATAAATGTTTATATGGAGTAATGTTCACAAAATCGGTTTAAAACCATTCTGGGCCTGTTTCCCAGCTTAAATCTAAACTTTGGCAAAAAAGGGTCCAGTGATGAGTAACCACTGATTAAGATTAACCCAATACTATGACACAAACCGCCAAACCACACACTTCCTACAATCCTGTAAGAACATTTTCACACACAATTACGGTTTAGGTGTATTCCTTACATTTCAAAGCTGTTTTACAATTACAGTAACTGAAACAGAGTTTGTGCAGATTAATTGTAATGGTAATTGGGTAAAGAGATAAGAAGGCCTGTGGTGGACTGTCCATGTTCTCCCCGTGCATGTGTGGGTTTCCTCCGGGTGCTCCGGTTTCCTCCCACAGTCCAAAGACATGCAGATTAG
>JAQQZR010000035.1:12708139-12719347 GCA_030068235.1 Notoglanidium macrostoma | reverse complement strand
TGAAGATGCTGGGATTGGCTCCAGCTTCCCCGCGACCCAGATGGATAAAGCGGTATAGATAATGGATGGATGGATGGCCTCAATAGCAAATCACTGCTCAGAAAATTAACAAGAAGTAAAAAAAAGCTCATTGCTGAAACTGGGGGAAAACTGGAAACAAGGATGTTCACTTAGTCTACTGGTACACAAAGAGAAAATCATGAAAAGATTTAAATGATATAAAATTGAAACTAACTTGCCTTGATCAAAAAATTTTCTGTTTGAAGACTTTAACATTGAGTGGAACAACAAGGACTCTTCTTTCTGCAAAAAGCCATCTGCAAGTTTACCCTCAAAGACATTATTAGGAAAAGAAGGGAAAAGCTGCCGCACACCAATTTACTTGATCTATTTGTTTAATTCTTGCTCATTTTCCCTACCAATGATTTGCTGTTGAGACCAGTAAAAGCTTAATCCTTTGCAATATTGGGTTTTTTTTTTCCCCCAGGAGTGTAAAAATCAATGTGAGCTAGTTATCCAGCTAGCTGAGGTGCTATAAAGTAAGCACAGCTTCATCAGGATCTAGTGGAGCAACTATTTGTGTTCGAGGAGGCAAGTTAATGATTAAATAAACAACAAATCCTAATCTGTTGTCGCTTATTACTGTTAAGTAATAAATGGCACTTGTAGAACTGTTAAATTGTACTTAAAATATAATTAAGCAATATCACACTCAGGTCAGATTGTTGTAATGAATATCAGCACAGCTGCGATTATTATGTGATTACATACAACAGCGCGACCTTGAGTGTCACATCGCTTAAGACTTTGCACGCTAAATGAAAAAGTTATACATGAGTAAGTAAGGACTGTAAAATGAGTTTACACAGCATGAAGACAAAAGATTGACACTTTGACAGACAGGCTGATGGATGAATCTTTAGAGGTCAGGTGGCAAATTGTTTTGAATTTTGGACATTGCTGGTATATGCTGCTTATCTTCAGAGTTTTATGATGTTATTATTTGTGTTGCTGGCACTTCAGCTGCAGCTGCAGACAGAGCTGTTTACTCCGAAATGATTGTCTGTGCTGGACAGACCAAAGAGCTGCCCATTGAGTCTCAGCACAGTCGTGCCAGAGGTCATAACTCTTGAGGTTATCCATCCCAGTCACTCAGCGCTCTCCACCAATCAAACTGGAGGAGGGACAGTGACACCCTCTGATTGGTTAATCTGACTTCGGCATTTCCACAGACTCATGCAAGAGATGTCAGGGATTTTAAGTTTATTTCCAGAGACAAAAACATCCTTAAATAGCTACTTTTAAAAGATCTTGGGTCTTTTCTATTTTGAGCCCTGAATCTTGTACTGTCTGTTATGTTCGCTGTGTAACATTCAGTTCAAGATACAGAACTGTTGTTTCAGGTCATATGGTTCTACTTCAACACTTATCCATACTATGTAAACAAGACGAAAAAAGACAAACGATGTGGAACGCCAACATCCGATCAGTCATGACGAGGAGTAAGTACTGGCCTGTGGCTCCTCTTCCTGCAGTAGTGTTCAGGTGTTTTGGCCAAGGTAGCAGGGCTAAGTGATATGATGATATAGCGTTAAGGTCAGAATTATTAGCCCCCCCCATAAAGAAATCACACCAAGCCATTAATATTTCTATGGAAATAACCATAACAAAAACGTGCATTGCTTCCAAAAGAACAAAGATAAACTCTCCACAAAGTTTGATTAAGATATTCTATCGATGTGCTGAATTTTAACAAGAAAACAGTATTAAGTATTAACAGTTTTTGGTCATTTCCATGAAAATATTAAGGGTTTTGTGTGCTTTCTTTAAGGGGGCTAATAATTCTGACCTTAACTGTAATATCGATATTGTGATAAGGTATATCACAATATGATTTTCTGAAATATTGTGGCTATCGCGATATCTTTTTTTTTTTTAATAAAATAAATATATTTTTTAATTCTCACAAATCAACTGGAAGCTGCTTGTGTGATGCTAAAATGCTGTACTTCTTACATAGTGTTACATTTGTTTATGTTTTTTTTTAATTATTAAAATTGTATTAATTTATTATGAACGCATTTAACTACTGTATTGCAGAAAGTCTGTGAGCAAACTTGTGTATCGTGATGCATATCCTGTATCGTAGAAAGGCCTTTTGTCATCTCGCCTCGCTCTTCCTAGGCAGCATGTGTTTTGGAGGCATGGCTTTGGAAAGAATGATGTATTTGTTTGAGATTTAAAACGGTGAGTTTAAGCTAAGTTTTAAAAAACACACTCGGAACAATATCATCTGTATCATAAGTTGATGTTATTCATTTTCAGTAAGTAGGTTTTGGACCATTTATCAGCGCAAGACTCATATCCTCAGCATTCTTATTCCTTGATCTTGGAAGGTTTGAAAGTTGCTGTTTGTGATTTAACACATCACCCACACACACAAACACACACTCTCTATAACACTGTTGTGTTGAAGCCAGTCACACAGGCTATGAGAAGCAGAGGGTAAGCACTGTTGCCGTAGGTAGTAAATTTCTGGTGCCCACGTGTGTAAGCGTATGTGTGCGGTTAAGTGAGTCCGTGTGTAAGCTGTGGAATGCTGGGAATTCTGTTGGCTCAGTCTGAAGCAAGCAGGAAAAGGAAGCGGCCTGTGCATCATGCTGTGGTTATTTTTAGCTAGTGCAGGTCAGGGGTCTCGGCGTCCAGGGAAAAAAGACATTTTTCTGCTGTAATTCATCACATTGAGCATTGAGTCTTTTGTCGTTTCTTTTTTCTCGTTACCATAGCGCCCTTCTCGTCCCTGATCACGTGTAGTGTTTTAGCCTGAAGCGGAAACAGAGTTTGTGCATGGTTTGTCTCATCCTCATGGCCAGGTGCTGTAAATTGCCTGGTGCGAACTTTTACACTTCAAAAAAATCTTTTTATATTTAATGTGAGATGTAACTGAGCTTTTTATAGTTTCCAGACTTTGTGAAGTTTTCCTAGGAAAGGCTTAGAAGGAGGCACTGTCTTCTTTTTCTCTCTTGACATATTTTCTTTACATTTATCTTGTAGCTTTAATGTGAGATGTGTAGCGTTATGTAACTGAGGTGGGTTTTTTTTATTTTTATTATTATTATCTGCATTTGTGAGATTTTCAAGAAAACTGGATGCAAAGAGGCCCTTCTTTTTCTGCTGTAACAAATGAATCCTTCGGAGCTAAAGGAAATCAAGCTCACAAAATCACTTCTTGTTTTTTTTTTTTTTTTGTTTTGACTGTGTCAACAGTTAAACCAACCCAAAAAAAAGACAAATGATTACTGATAATTACTAACGTTTAATGTTGTATGTCTTGGGGATTAAACACAAAGTGGAAAATAGCACAAAGGTTTCTTTCCTCCCTTATTCTTTAAAGCGGCTTGGTTTTGTTCACGCGTGGTCGCACTCATCACATGTGCATGTATCTATGTGACAGGATATGACAGCGCGGGATCTGCTCCAGCAACGGTACACGCTGCCTAATGGTGACACAGCCTGGAGAGCCTCTCCGCTGGTCAGCGCAGCTCAGGAGGGCAAGCTGGTGCTGCTGGATGGCATCCATCGGGTTAACCTGGGAACTCTGGCTGTGCTGTCCAGGCAAGCCCAATATAGATTTATTAGCTTATTTATTGATTTTTGATAAGCAAAAAAAAAAAAAAACAGGTTGAGGTGCTGGTGTGACAGAAATGTGTGTCATCTTCATACAGGCTGCTGCATGACCGAGAGCTGGCTCTGTATGATGGAACTCGGCTACTGAGGTGGGACCGTTACCTCACCATGAAAGAAGAGCTCCAGCTCACAGATCATGAGCTCCAGGAGAGGTATCACCATCCACATCCTAGCACAGCATGCCTGTTATGTGTTAGTGTTACTACAGACATACATGATTCTGAAGTAAATACATGAGTTGCAGTCAGGCAACTGCAGGCCAGCACACGTTATTGGTTATCAGTCAGGAGTGCAGAGGACACGCAGTGCTGCTTGTAGGAGGACGGTGTGAACACTGCAGTTCTATATTTCCCTATTTCACTACCTGACAGACAGTCATGCATGCTCCTAATGGGAACAACAGCCTGTGGTAGTGCACATGATTACGTCAATGGGAAGGTGTTATGAGGAAATGAGTGTCTGTGTGTGTTTGTGTGAGGGAGTCTGTTGTTTAAGCCTGTTCATTTGTTCATGGATCCTCATACTAATCAACACCTCCAAGAGTGCCTAACGTCCAAGAAGAATCCTATTTAATGCATTTGAAAAATGTACACTTATGTTAGGCAACATATATTAGTCTGTTTTTTGCTTTTAAAATAGTGCAGGAAATTTGTAAAAATGTATTTGAACAATGATAGTCCTCCTCACAGCCAGTCAAAATTTTTTGAACACCTGGAGTTTGTGTCAATGTTTTATTACACTTTATACTACAGCATTGTTGCATTCTTCAACCTGACTAGTTAAAAGGTGTTGATTTAATTCCTATAACATGTTTAGATTAATGCACTCATTATGAAACATTATAGTT
Source organism: Notoglanidium macrostoma (assembly GCA_030068235.1). NCBI lineage: Eukaryota > Metazoa > Chordata > Actinopteri > Siluriformes > Auchenoglanididae > Notoglanidium > Notoglanidium macrostoma. The sequence continues at coordinate 12,714,813 of JAQQZR010000035.1, read as the reverse complement.
TCTATGGCAACCACGAAGTCACAGAGCTGGATTCTCTACATAAACTGACCCTACTAATAAAGGGTTAAAAATGTGTAGTTATTTAAGGAAGATGTATAATTGTTGAAATTCTGAAGACATTTATTTGATTTTTATGGAAGGGTTCTTGAAGGTGTGTGTAAGTTTTCCAGCGCGGGGAAGTCCTCACAACAGTGTATTTTACACTTTCCATTAAAATGACCAGGTTTTTTTTGACTTGTTAACTAATAAAAAATAAAATAATAAATAAAAAGAGGAACAAACACCAGAAAGGCATTCAGAGACCGCAGACCTCCTCCAAGGACAATAGTCTTCTGTGAGATGCAAAGCTGCAGCCCCTACCACATTATATGTCTCAATGTAGTTCTACATTGGCTATATTTTGTCACTATTGAACTTTACTGCCATCTACTGGATTATAAGATGTATGGCATTGTTGAGCGCAGACTTCCACCAAGGACAAAACATATATCTTGCAATGTTAAAGAAATTAAAACTAAATTCATGGATCCATGTCCACTCCAGAATATAATGAGTTCTTCCTTGGTCCTTTCTACACCCTTCCACCAAATTTCACAGAAATGAGTTCTGTAGATTTTCACGCAATCCTTTTTGCTGTCAGACAAGCCAACTGTACCGAAAACATACCTTCCTTGGGGGAGGTAAAAATGATACAAAATAGCAGATAAATAAGGATGGATTAAATCGTTTTGATGAATGATTGGGTTGTTCTCAGATCTTAATGAGGCTTTAAATGAGTGCGTTATTAAAGGCAGATACTTGAAGGGTAGCCCTTTTAAGCCTATTGATAAAAGCCTCATAAACTGTGCTAGTATTAACCATGAAACATAAATCTGTAGTCTGCTTCAAGTGCCTAATTAAGATCCAATTATGTTGGATCTAGATTGTTCCCATAATATAGTCATTTCTAACATTTCTCAATCAGCAATAAAGCTTTCTCAGTTGACTTATACCTATTCCTTGGACAGATTTTCAAATCTAAGTGTATCAGGTTTTTATTTTGCTCAGTTTCTGACACGGCTGTGTGTTTTATTTCTTCTGAAGCACAGAGCACATAGACCAATGCACTCTTAAGAGAATTGTCCTGACAGCTCAGAGCTGCCTGAAAGGACAGAGCCATGTCTGAGGTGTTGATTAACTCCTGCTGACATCACCCTCATAGAGAGCGTCTGTCTCTGACCAGCAATTAAAAACACAGGCCTGTGTTGTGTGTTGTCAGGCCTGAGAGAGTGGGCTTTAAATTAAAGTCAGAACTCGGTGTCTGGGTAAAACACAGACTCTCGATGAGATGCATTTCAGTCCATGACAATGGGTGCTTTCATCTCTCGCCACAATAACAGGAAACTGCCCACCAGAAAGGCGAGCTTATTTTATACTGAGGGTTGAGTTTATAGGGTTGTCTTGGGTGGCGAGTTATTTGTGTCTGTTTTTGCTTGCCTTCAGATATGAAATATAAAATGGTTCAGAAGTGCAGCAGCTTGTTTAATGGAGAGTTAATTACCTGCTGATGAAGTGCTACTGTTTTACGCTCTAATCGACACATTTTTTGTTCATTAGATAAAATAACTTCTGGCCTCTTAGAAAGACTTATCTTCATGTTCTTATTAAAAAAGCTGACTTTATATTGGCTCATCACAGTTCCCTCTTTACCGCGATGCCTCCACATTTCGTCACTGAGGGAAGGCAGTAAACCTTCAGCCCACGGAATCGGCCCTGGATATGTTATGCTGCTGGAGCTCCACCTAGACAGGCAGGAAGGATGTTTGCGGTGACCCGTCTGAGGCTGAAATAAAGCCTCTTCCTCTTCCTGTCTTTCGAGTTGGCATCCCAGACTGTACTTCATGTGGTTCCAGTGCTGCTCTTAATTAACACATACACGTGCACTCTCACACACACATCACTCCTTCCAGCCCAGTTAATGAATGAACCTATCATGCTGGGCTGTCTAGCCAGACAGGGAGGCAGAGAGGTGACTGACCTAATGCCATGCTTCAGATTAAAGGAACACGCTGAAGGCTCCCAGTCCCTCAGCTTACAGTGCCTCATTCACTTGATAGTTTTATTATATCCAGTTAGTTCCATTATTCGTGATTAAAGTAAATGCACTTATCTCCCATCCTTAATTCCTGTGATGGGTTTAGAGAAGCTGCTGCTCAGTTCGTCATTGTTTTTGACATTCATGTTAGTGCTGCACCTGTGTGTGTGTGTGTGTGTGTGTGTGTGTGTTGCCATTGCAACACAGCAAAATGCAGGAAACACGATTAGGATGAGTCTCAGGCATGAGGGATAGTATTATGTTGCTTGGCAACAGAAGGCGATTGTCACATTGATGATGATATAATAGCGAGGAGTTTTGTGTCTCACTTTCTTTCCTTTCCCTACCTCTGTCAGTTGCGGTTTCTATGTATTACATGCAGGACTCTCCTCTGTTTATAAATAGATGAAGCTGTCCAATGCAATTAGGAGGAAATGTGAGCCCACCAGGAGCTGTAGTATTGTCAGCTGCAAACACTCAGCTATGACAAAGAAATACTTTACATGGACATGTACTTGTTCTCATTTCCTGGGTGGCAGCAGACATCAAAGGCCTGCTGCATAGATGAATGTCAGCCTTTAGGAACAGTGTGTAATCAGAGAACTAGAGTTTAAATATTATCATAACTGAATCTCAAAAGAAAGTACTAAATTCTGCTATTTATCATCAGTGAGGTGGTGTCCTCATGGGTAATGTGTTTGTAGCTTTATCTTTCATGCTGACACACCTCATCCTACTGATCAGCTAATTATCATGTTTCATGTGTAGAAAAACAGCAAGCAAATGTGTGTTGTGTGTAGCAAAAAAACTGTGCAGGGCAGTTGGTCCCCTTAGGATTGGCCCTTTGGTTTAAATCAATAATAATAATAATAATGATAATACATTTTATATATAATGCACTTTTCCAAAAATCCCAAACTCCTACAAAGTAAAAATGGTAGCTGTAACTATAAAAAAGAGGTCAACATTCATAGTAAATTATACTACTACTATATTTATACTTATACTATGATACTACTACAACTCGGAGAGCACAGACCTCCAGCAAGGGCAATAGTCGACTAGTTTGTGATATGCAAATCTGCAACCACTTTATATGTCTGTAAATATTTCCAGTGGAGTTATTGTATTTCTACATTGGCTATGTTTTGTCACCATTGAACTTTACTACCATCTACTGGATTTTAAGATGTATGGCATTGTTGAGTGCAAACGTCCACCAAGGTCAAAAGCTGTATGTTGCAGAATTAAAACTAAATTTGTGAATCTGCCCCATGACTCAGAGCCACTACAAAATTTAATGAGTTCTTTCTTGACCCATGCTACACCCTTCCACCAAGTTTCATGGAAATTGGTCTGGCAGATTTTGCACAATCCTGCCTACAGTCAGACAAAAACTGCACAAAAAAAACATAACCTCCTTGGAGGAGGTAATAAAATGAATTGAATTGTGTACTCCATAAAAAGACACACTAATGTCAATTAATAGGTCATGAAATGTAAAGGATATTGTTGTATCCTGTTAAAATAAATGTAAAGGTACTGTATATAAAATTCACTGTCCTAGGTCATGATGATGTGTACAGTAAGTCGCACTGTAGCTAAGTTCTTGTGCTAAATTCGCTTACCGTTCTTGCCCAGTTACCACGCTTGCTGAACAGAGACATATGAGTGGAGCTTTATCACAGTGGCATTATCATGCTTGTTTGGGCCCCTTAGTTGCAATGAAGGGAAATGTTAATGCTATAGCATACCAAGGCATTCTAGACAACGTGGTGCTTCCACCATTTATGGCAGCTGATTGGGGACTGCCCACATGAGGATGTGAAGGTCATGTGTCCATATATATTTGGCCATATAGTGTATTTTATGGATCATGCCCATCACCAGTCACCATCTCCCAAACCTTAGAAACAGACACAGGTAAATGACCAGTGTGTGTATGGGTGTATGCCAGGTTACATATAGTCAATCATTTCATAGACAAGCCTGTGCATAATTCATGCGGTGTTCTAATTGCTTAAGAATAATTAGATCATCTTTTGCTGCTTTCCTTCTCACACAGGCGTATCTTTCCCATCCATCCTTCATTCCGGGTTGTCGCGTTGGCTGAGCCACCAGTAGCAGGCAGCAGTTCTCAGCAGTGGCTCAGTCCTGAGCTGCTCACCATGTTCTTCTTCCACACAGTCAGACCTCTTGCCAAGTTGGAGGAGGCGGCAGTTATCCATGGAATGGTCTGTACATAGTCAGTTACTCTACAAGCAGTGCCAAATTTAACATTGTTTTGTATTTGATTACATACAAATGTACCAAATGCATATTATTTTCAATTGTCATTGTTATTACAGCATTGTTTTCCATATTCTCCCTCACTATGGAACTACTCCCACCATCTCTTTATTCTCTACACCCATTCATTCACCCTTTGCCAAGGTTTTCAGCTGTTAAAGGCATGTTGTAGAGCATACTGTATAGTACTTGTCATATTTCCAAGGCATTATTTTATTGCCAAAAGTCAAAAGGATATTTAATCTGTAAGCAGGATTCCTTCTTCTGTCAGTCATTTCAACTGGTTCTATAACAAATTCACTTCTTCATTCAATCTGTTATACTTGAGCATGGATTTGCTTTGCTGACACCCAGGATTACACTGATTATGTTCAGGATTACTCTGCTGTTGTGTAAATTGTTTGTGCTTAAATTCATTCTGCTTGCCTTTCCATGCTTTCGTTGTTAGATTAACTTCTTCAGGCTTTAGTAAACTTTTTAAGAAACTATACTGTCAAACGTCATCTACCAAAAAAAGAACGGGTTTCAAGTTTTGGCCACCTAAATTATTACTGAGCGGAATTATGCCCGAATTAATTGACTGCGCTGTCATATATTTCTTGCAGACTCCAAATGTTCCAAGAGAAGCAGTGGAACGGTTGCTGCATTTGACGCACAGCCTGAGAAGCACCAACGACCCAACTGTAAGATGCCATACAATAACTCCTCATAATCACAATCATAATCATTTATATGCTGTGTATATAAATTTCTTATGGTGCAGTGTCCCATAAATAAAATACAACATTATAGTGCAACAATGCCGTGAAAATAAAAGGCAGTGGACAATATAGGTATAATACAGTAATAATAATGCAATTACAAAACAAACATGTGCAATACAATCATGTGCAAACAAGCACAAATGTGCAATATAGAATAGTGCTGCAGAAATACTGCCAGTGGTGAAAAGGTGTGCAAATGATGGAAAGGTAGTTATATCTGATAGTGACAGGATAATTACCATTATAATTGCTGAAGAAAACACTGTAGCCCATGATTGAATCTTGACCTTAAGTTATTGTACTGTTAAGGAAATCAGTCCGTCTACACTGTAACATCTGTGTGTGTGTGTGTGTGTGTGTGTGTGTGTGCGTGTGTGTGCGTGTGTGTGCGCGTGTGTGTGCGTGTGTGTGCGTGTGTGTGTGCGTGTGTGTGCGTGTGTTCTATCCAGGCCCAATCTTTGGCTTCTTCATTGTCCACCAGGCAGCTGTTGAGAATTTGCCGCCGTCTGTCTCAGTATCCAGAAGAAAGCATCGCTCGTGCTGTGAATAAAGCCTGCTTGTCTAGGTAGCATTCATATCACTCACATAGTCATGTATTTACATTTCTTCTTTTTTAGGCGACTTTTAAGTGAGGCAGAACACAACCTACTTATAGAACTGCTAACAGTAATACAAGTACCAGGGCTTAGCATCCATCAACTAACCAGTAACAAGTACAAGATATTCATAGGAACAGAGAGAGCTGCGGTGAAACAAGAGGTTTGGAGCAAATGCTAGTACTAAGCAGTGAGTCATGGTCTAATCGTTTATGTACTGTATGTATAAGCCCCCATGTTCCGACAAACACCCACCCCCATTATAGTTGTGTAGTAGCTACCTGAAGCCATGCAGCTAAAGAAGAATAGGATATGTTCGTATCACACATAGTAAACTATTTTCAAAGCTTATCTGAGACTTTTCTCTGCGTTACGTAGGTTCCTCCCTAGCTTGGCACGCTCTTCTCTGCAGAAAAACCTGGCAAATTGTGCGATAGAGGAGCGGACCGATCCAGTTACAGACCCTGCACTAGAGCAAGACGCAACCTGTGAGTTACACTGTACTCTGCACACTAGACTTTATTTATTGTTATTATTATTACTAATAGTAATTTATTATTACTATTCCATGTCATAGTCACACTTACTTTTACGCAGTCACTTTTAACTGATTGAATGCTGTCTGTAAGAAATGGCTCAGGCTATTTGAGTATAAATGCCTTTTGTACTGTCAATAAAGCATAGATTGTAGAAAATGATTGTATTGTATGTTATGGGCTGTCAAATGACATCCAACTTTTAATCACTGTTTTTGTAATAATACATAGACACTTTACAAAATGGCTGTAAAATGGCACAGATAGTGCAATATATAGTGAACAGGGAAGTAAAACAGGCCGTGATACTTCAGTATTGGGAAAAGTAAGCATAGTTAGAATTTTTTCTATTTCAAGCTTAAACCTCTTTTAAATTTTTTTTTTTTTTTTTTTTTTTTTGGTTTTTAAAATTGTA
>JAQQZR010000035.1:12682933-12696812 GCA_030068235.1 Notoglanidium macrostoma | reverse complement strand
CTTTGGACTGTGGGAGGAAACCGGAGCACCCGGAGGAAACCCACGCATGTACGGGGAGAACATGCAAACTCCGCACAAACAGGCACCCTGGGTGACCCAGGGATCGAACCCAGGACTTTCTTGCTGTGAGGTGACAGTGCTAACTACTGCTCTACCGTTCCGCCTATTTTGAGTTTTAAATTCGTCAACTTTCCACCAAAATCTCTGTACCTTGAATTGTCAGATTAACTATCAGGTGTTCTAGAGCAGTGAAATCATATGATGTATCTAATGTGGATATTGGCATTTGTGTTAGGGGACATCTTCAGTTGTCATGCGGTGGACAACCCGAAGCCTAAGGCTGAGTTGGCTATGCTAAAGCAGTATGGACCTGACGTTCCTGACGCAGTTCTCCAGAAACTCGTGGCAGCATTTGGAGAGCTGCGTGCCATGGCAGACCAGGGAACCATCACTTACCCTTACTCCACTCGGGAGGTGGTCAACATTGTCAAACATCTACAGGTACAAAACAAGGACTTCAAAACAGTATAGTATTTAAACGTAGAATGCTGGTGGCTGAAGAGAGACAGTGCTGTGGAGAACTGCAGGCTGTGACCCCTCACTCAGCCCACTCACTAACTCAGCTGACACGTATAGGCCAGGCTGCAACTCTGGCCCACAAACACAAGTGAATACATGGACACACACATTCTCCTAGCTATACAGTTCCTGAACAACACTGACAATGGATTGGCTATTAAACCTTTTTATGCAAAATATTAATGCCATTTTTCAGTATCAAATCAAATGAAACTCCAGCAATAATAAACATTTAAGGAAATGTTTCTGTAATATCTTTTAGCGACTGGAAAGGTCATAAATGCAGGTTATCCAGAAAGAGACATTTTGGGTCTGAATATAGAAAAAACTGATTTTGAGAAAAACAAAATTTGTTAACCCTTTAACTACTAGAGGTGGCACCGGTGGGTCCAGTTGCTCAAATTCACTCTAAAAAGTTAGCAACCCCCACAAAATATATATGCACTTAAGGGGAAAAAGCTTAACTAGAAGCAAAAAACAACATTTCTACCTAGACAAAACACAATTTATGGGCCTAAAAAAGTGGTACAGGGGTTAATTAAAAACAAAATGGTGTTTCATGTGGTTCCACTCCAATTAGTGGGGTTTATTAAAAAATATTTGACGTTATATCATGATGACACATAAATTGATGTCAGGTCATGATTGTCTTGTGGGTGGAGCATGGAATAGTGAAACATTTTTTTCTGTTCAGTTTGTTTGTGTATTACTACAGTTTGGGTCAAGGCATATTGTACAGAACCAGTCAAAGGTTTGGACACGCATTCTAATTCAGAGTTTTTTTATTTTTATGACTTAAAACACATGCCTTAAAGTATTGATGGACTGTTGTTTACTTAGTTAAATGATCCTTGATATAATATGGATTACTACAGTTGTTGAATAGGGCTATGTACTGTATACCAACACAACTGATGATCTCAAACACATTAAGAAGACAAGAAATTCCTCTAATTAACTTTTTACAAGGCAGACCTGTTAAGTAGAAAGCTTTCCAGGAAAGTACATCATGAAGCTGGTTACAAGTGTACAAAGCTGTCGTCAAGGTAAATGATGGTTACTTTGAAGAATCTAAAATATGAAACATTTTGGGGGGTTTTTGTTTACCACGTAATTCCATATGTGTTATTTCATGGTTTTGATGTCTTTAATATTCTTCTACAATGTAGAAAATAGTAAAACCTATGAATGAGTAGGCGTGCCCAAATTTTGACTGGTACTGTATACGGAATATAATGCAAAAATCTGAAGTTCTACATGTAATATCGTGTTACGAGTAACATTAAATATTAATTTACCAAAAATTCATACACCTGGCAAGGAAATCTCTACTTATTTAGTGTCGTTTCTGATGCGTGTTCACACAGAGCTTGTTCTCATCTTCACACCTTTCATGTCTAATATGTGTTACGACCCAATTTGTTCCATTCCATCTTAATCACGTCCTGCTGCTTCTCTTTCCTTCACTTGGATTCGAACAGTTGTTTACAACCTTTGAAAAGGGCCGCTCCCTTCTCAGTACCATATGATTACTCAGTCCAGGTTATGTAAGATCAATATGTGTGGAATCTATAATAAGTGTCTCTCCACTCATTGATCCAGTGCAGACCTAATAATGAAGAAACAAAGAAATGCTCATGCAGTCTTGTACGATATACCCAGCACAAGTGGCTCATCTCTGAGTGTGCAAAATGTATAGCAACACATTCAGCTTTCATTGATTAGCGTATGGATTTTTTTTTTTGTCCTGCGTTCCTGTAATTCCACCTGCTCAAGACGTGTATCACATAGTAAGTCAGAATTGATTGATCGTGATTTTTGAGGTGCCCTGTAAGATAGACCTATGACCTTTATCTCCGTCAGGCGTGGCTTAACATGCCTGCCTTTAGTGCAAATGCCTATTTTAAGATTAATCATACATTTTCCCAGTCATTCCTGTGCGTGCAACGTGAGCCTGTCGTCATGGTAACACAGAGGGACATAAATCGGTATCAGACTCAGCAGAGGAGGTATTGACAGCAGTGGCCTGTCTGCCTAAGCTTGCTCACCAGGCCTCCCTAATTAAGTACCTGGGCATGCCACACCACTCAGCACCACATTGTAACTGCCTTGAACTAATTTTTTATATCAGGCATCATTTGGGGGGGGGGGGGGGGGGGGTTTCTCTGAGTTGTCAAAAGTAGGTTGTTTTATTTCAGGTCAACCAGACAGCAATGTGTGTGTTTCAAAATAAATTACTGAGTAAAGGATTCTTGATTAAGCTCTTTATATTTATCTTGCTAGAAATTTCCAGACGAGGGCCTGGCTAACGTAGTGAGGAATGTGTTCGACTTTGATTCCTACAACAAGGACACAAGGGAAGTCCTGATTGCAGCTCTGCACAAGCACGGCATTCCTATCGGAGCCAAACCCACCAGCGTCCATCTGGCCAAGGAGTAAGAACCCAGGATTCTCTATAACGTTGTAACAAGTCCGCTGGTTGTGTACTGACACCATTAGTGAAGAGCTACTAATGCAGCTTTTCATAACTGAACTCATACTTGAAATACAGCTAATGTCGCCTCTGACTGCTTCATTTTCACACAGGAATCATGAGAATTACAGTGTCATGTAATCCCATCTGTAAATTACTATAAAGAGTACTACAGAGAGTACGTTGACTTACAAGCCATTGTGGTAATCAGTGCATTTTTAAATTAAACTCCTGACATGGTATGTAAGGAGTAGCAGTCTAGGAAGTATATTTATTAGAAATACCTCTGTGTACATTATGTATTTATTGTCATGCGATTCGTTGGTATTTTCTCTACCTCTTAATTGAACTGAAATTAATTCAGCTGAAATGAATTGCAATAACACTGACTTGACCATTTGTCTTTTATTCCCTAGTGTACATACAGTATTTGGCATTAAATAAAGGAAAATATTTGTTTCTTCTGTCTCATGTTTGTCTTATTTCAGAATTTTTAATGCGGGGGGGAAAAAGTCAAATCGTTCTTTTGACCATATTCCTTTAAATGTAAATACAGTGAAGAAACAAGTATTTTCTTTTGGATTGAACAGTTCAGTCTCAACTCGGAGTTTATGAATTACTGTCAGGTTCAGTATCATAATTTATAGAATGCATAATTTTTCTGTGCTTGGAAATATTTTTCCATATGCGTGAACTCGAGCATGGCAGTGTAGTCCTTCCTGATGCATAACGAGTAGCCACTGAACAGATGTGTGCAGATGGAACTAGCAGAGCAGGAACCCTGAAACAGCTTGTTGTGTGCTATCTCACTGCACTGACAGAAATATTAAAAAAACAAAAACACCTCATTAAACTGAAGCCATTGTACTGTTAGGTACTTTGAGGTTCTTTCATTGTCACCCTGTTTTATGTGCATCCTTCTTCTGCTAGTTGATGAAGAGGCTATTCTGTTGACTCGAGCACAATTGAATGAACTATGAACAAAGAGGGATCTAGCTTTCTACAACAAGCAGCCTTTAAAATGCATGTGTATGCTGAATCCATATTCTCCCTTTTCAAGGTTGCCGTTGCCAGACTGTAAGATGTCCGGGTACTGGACTATTAACAAGGGTGGCGGTGCATGGCGGAAACTGCTGTGTCCTACCGAATCCCATCGTATAGATATCAAGGTATCACAGATCGCTGCTAAGTCCAGAGCTCTTCTAGTGTAATGTAATGCTGTGCAGTAAATGTAACAGTGATGCATGGTGCTCTCCAGGGCCCAGTGTTTTTAAGAGTACAGAGATCTCCACTGGAGAGGCATGAGGCCAGAGCGATGAGCTTCACAGAGGAGTTCGCACACTGGCAGCTCCCCATGAATGAAGTCAACATCGTCTGTGACGTCACCACTGATGATGGTAGGCCAGAGGACCAGAGAGCACTTCACTGGAATAGAAGTAGAGGCTGTTGATAGATTGTTTGTCTTATAATGGAATAAGCCTTTGATAGGCTGTTGTGGAACATGATAGGACTGTAGATAGTCCAGTAGTAGGAAGTCAAGGTGATTGGACATGTTATAATCTTGAAGACATTTCTCCAAGTAATAATAGGATTATAAGATTTATAGACCATGTTTAAGTATTGTATGCTCAAATGACAACAACGTAAATAACATTAGAATATATAAGAACAGACACAGGCTCCAACGTTAACAGATCAACTGAAGAACGTGAAAACTTTAAATTAGATCCAATTTGTTTCAGGTTTCATTTAAATGTGTATAATAACATTTTGTCCATTTGTTAGACCCATGGAGTTTTTTATTTCTCATTTTTCCATTGACAGAACACATTATTGATAGTCTACTTGTTTTTGAGTTATTAAGGTTTGGATCAAACCTTACTCACTCAAATCAAAGGATCAGTCAAATAGTTTAATAACAATTAGAACTCAATAATAAATATAATACCTTAAGTAATGGTGGGTTGTCATTTCCAGAACTATAACTAAATTTTAAAATCACAGACCCCACTTGAGAACCACATGTCCAGATGAGGTGATAGCAATGCACGTATAACTGTAGATATTAACCAGTTATTGAGACACTTTGAAATCCTTTATCAAGTTCCCAGCATTTTTAAGATTATGATACAAATCCAATGGCCTTATTACTTAGATGTCCAAAATGACATTTTTTGAAATGTTGACCAGCTAATTTGTTGTTGTTTTTGCAGGTGTGATTTATGTGGCCACGTGTAACCCTGTGTCACTGTACGCCATGCGTGAGAGGGCAGACACGCTGCAATCCATTGAGCTGTATAATGTCTTTCCCCGCACCATCAGCGGAGTGTGGCAGCCTTTCATCACTGTGGCTGCACTGGGCAGCCCGCTTAAGGACCAGGTGGTGCTTCATGAGGAGCAGGTGGGTTTATAGGAGTCTTGCAAAAACACATGCACATACAGACAAAACAATCACATTGCTGTATCATTTATCCCACCTGCTGGTGTCGCACAATCCGTCATTGACAGCATGCTGTTCCACCAGTCATTTCAGAATATGGGAAGGCACATTCTGCTATTATGCTGATGCTAGCTCTGTGTGAGCAAATGATTAGTGTGTGTGTGCAGTCGGGTCCGCAAGTATTTGGGCAGTGATGCAATTTTTTGTAATTTTGCCTTTGTACCCCACCAGAAAGGATTTGAAATGAAGCAGTCAAGATGTGATTGAAGTGTAGACTTTCAGCTTTATTTCAAGGGGTGTAACCAAAATATTGCATTAACTATTTAGGAATTGCACACAGTTTTTACATAGTCTTTCTATTTTCACAGGCTCAAATGTAATTGGACAAACTAACATCATTATAAATATAAGGATTATTTTAAATACTTGGATGCAAATCCTTTGCAGTCAATGACCACCTGAAGTCTGGAACTCACGGACATCACCAAATGCTGAGTTTCCTCCCACGAGTTGCTTTGCCAGGTCTTTACTGCATCTGCATTCAGTTGCTGCTTGTTTGTAGGTCTTTCTGCCTTTAGTTTTGTCTTCAGAAAATTAAAAGCTTAATGCCCAATTGGGTTGACTGCCTCGGTCATTTAAGAACATTCCTTTTGAATGTTCCTTAAGAAGCTCTTGGGTTGCTTTCACGGTATGTTTTTGGTCATCATCCATCTGTATTGTGAAGTGCTGTCCTATCAGTTTTGCGGCATCTGACTGAATCTGAGCAGAAAGTATAGCACTGTACACTTCAGAATTCATCCTATTACTTCTTTCAGCAGTCACATCATCAATAAACGCCATTAACTCAATTCCATTAGCAGCCACACATGCCCATGTCCACCGTATTTGTCAGATGATGTGGTATGCTTTGTATCATGAGCCCTGCCTTTCTTTCTGTGCTCTCTTCTCTGCCCATCATTCTGGTACGGGTTAATCTTGGTTTCATCTGTCCAAAGAATCTTGTTCCAGAACTGGGCAGGCTTTCTAGCAAAGTCTGATCGGACCTTTCTGTTCTTCTCTTCTTCCAGTGTAGCCAGTGGTTTGCATATTGAGGTATCTACTGTCATGAAGACGTCTCTTGCTTGTAGACTATGACAATGATACATCTACCTTCTCAAGAGTGTTCTTAACTTGGCTAGATGTTCTGAAGGGGTTTTTGCTTATCAGTCAGTTGTCCAATTACTTTGAACCTGTGAAAATGGTGGGACGATATAAAAAAATGACAAATCCATTGTGGGGAGGCAAAATTCTGAAAATGCTGACACTCTCCAAATAATTATGGACTGATTATAGCTTTATGAGTTTAATTTAAATTTGAATTTGATAATTATTTTAAATAATTTTATTCTTTGTGTGTCTTTGTGGAGCAATACATAATATGCTAATGGAATATTAAAATATATGATGTCTGTGCTTTATTAATAACATTTAGAGGGTGTTTGAGGGAAAGGTATGTAATATAAGTGATATGGCTTTGGCTTAAGGAGGCTCCGGTGATTTGTAACAGTTTTCCAAACGCCTTCCCTGAATATATGATTATAGCTCTCACAGATCTCTCTGAGCATCTAATACGACTTTACCTAATACGGCCTTGGAGCTACACACAAAGTAAGCACATCCAATTTACAAAAGCTGTTACTTTTCAAGAGCTGCCAGTAGAGGATAAGAAATATCCAAAAATACTTTTCGGGGTAAAAGTGGCTATGTGTGAAAAAGAAAAAGAGCAAGACTACTTCAAAATTGTGGAATTCTAGACACCAGAAAAGGGGTCATCCAGAGGTCATGGTTCTCCCAGTAGAAGAAAAATAAAGCATGAATGGAACAGTGTGGCCCAAAAACCTGACATCTATTCTTAGCCAATTTCACCATCTATCCAGGCTTGATGTAAGGTGCCTATTTATAGCACAGACAGTGTGAACTGTATGTCAAACAGCCCTTAAGGAACCCATTAGGCCCCAAATGCGAGAGATAAATCTGAGCTGCTTTTCCATAAAAGTCAATTGAAGATTAAGCAGTTCATCCTGAAAGAGGCCTGACTCAGCCAAGTGACCGTGTTTCATCTTCAGCAGTGTCACATGCTACACTCTTAATACTGCTCACGTTTCAAAGGCCCAAAAAGGGCATTCATAATTAAGAGCTGTCAAATAAGTAGGAAGTTAGGGGTGAATTATATTGCATGCGCTTCTCTGCTGTCTGTAGAGTAACACAGTGCTGCATGTGGACCTGGTGACCGGTGCAGTGAGGAGACTCGTCTTGCATCCAAGTAAAGAGGAGGAACCCATGCGCAAAACCTCTAACTGGTGGAATACAAAAGACCCTCAGGTTAGGTCCTAGCACATGCTAGGATGATTTCATTTGTGGATTCATAATAAAGCATTATTAAAATATTATATAATATACAGTGTATAAAACAGTGTAGATATTGTAGACAAGGTGACTGGATTTATATATAAGCTCCACAGACAAAAAATTTGCCGTGCCTTGGGTATGATGTGAGTATGTTGCACACCTGGATGAATGTAACTTATTATAAAAGTAGATCATCGGTCATTGGCTAACTCTGAGGTCATGCTTTTGTGTTTCATGTCCAGGAAAAACGCAACATTGACATTTCCAAGTTTCTGAACAATTGTAGTTTGCAAAATCTCCGAACCTCAATCTCATAGACCCTGTTTACACTTGGTTTTAAAATGCGTCTCGAGCATTCAAATCACAAATGGACTGCGGAGACTCGTCGGCATTTACACCTGTGTTTATCATGCGTCTCCATGGTGTCCAAATGACCACTTTTGCTAAAATTTTGTTACTGCCACTAGAAGGTCAAAGGTCCCAGTGCAAAATTATATTAGAATGTTAAACCTGCAACATATTCATTATTTTCTTGCACTTCAACCACATACATCAGTGCTCCTCTCTGTCTTAAAATAAACTCCGCGTCCAGTATTAATGACGTATTTTCTTGTTACGTCCGTGTCGGGGAGACATCGGGACCCATTAGCATTTACACTACAGAAGTTACGTGGTTAAATGCGTCCCAGACCACCTCGGCAAGTGGTTTGAGTGAATGCGTCTTGAATGCGTCTCGGATGTTGTTCACACATGTATTTAGCATTATCCAGTTGTGATCAGCTCGCCCAAGACACATTTTAATACCAAGTGTAAACGGGGTCGTAGAAAACTTCTTTTTTTTTTTTTATTTCGAACAGATGAATCACTTAATAAAATTGACACCACAGACTCTAGCTCTAATTTGGGAACATGTGCTCTAGGTGAAATGCACAGTAAGTGTAAGAGTGTGGTAAAATATCAAGTCACTTGTGGCATCCTAACTTGACGTGATTGGAGCTGTTATTAAGGTAATGGGGAGCATGACCAAGTATTAAGACTGAAATGGGACATGTGACTAAAATTTTTGTCTGGGGATCCTATGCCATCCATAAAGCTAAAAATAAAGATATTTATACTGCAAATTGAGTGCTGATAATTAGCACACTATAGGTATAAAGTAGTAATGTTTGTAATTGTCAATGTCTTAAAATAATGTGTCGCTACAGTCAGTATCCAAAATGTGCCGGGAGTTTGCCCACAAGAACTGGCTCCTTTTCTACAAAGCTGATGGGTGAGCTCTTCTCTCTGGTTCCATGTTCTACACGGAGAGCCTCTTCTTGTCCTAGTGTAATGACATGCTCTGTGCCTTGAATTGTCAGGAATCAGCTGGATGTTTTGGATGTGCTGGAGGGCCAAGTCCACACCATCACCCTCCCCATCAATGTGAAGGCTGTATTCTTGGTGGCTGAAGACCGCTGGCTGTTAATTGAGAGCAAAACTGACAGGTGCCTATAGAAATATACAGAAATTGATTTGCAACATTTTGCTGCTGCTCTGTGCCTCACTGTAACTGTGCTATGAATTATAATGTTGTTAATCTATATACTATGCATGCTCATTATGAATAATTAGCATTCTATGACTTGACTCTACTGCAAATGGGCTTGTTTTCTGGATGCAGGAAGTACCTGCTGACCAAGCCCATGCACATGGGAGTAGAGGAGTCAGATGTGTGTCAGCTTCATGCCATCAGTGAAGACGGCATCAGCAGTGGCTTTGGTACCAGCTCAGGTACAGCAGCTGTGTTGATATATACAGGAATAGTTTACCATCTCTTAACTTCTGTGTACCCCATTGGGCGCTTTTATAGGCTGACCTTTAGCGTTCCAGCATGCTGTCAAAGTATTTACTCAGGGTGTTGTATCAAATTCCACAATTTCCTAGAACTCTAGCAGGAATTTGATTAGCGCATGTCAGATATCAGGGTTGTCATGATGTCATTGTTCTGACTTTAAATACATATACCAAGTATATTATCACAACGCCTGGTAGCAAAGCAACACCATGGCAAGAAATGAATTTATAAATAAAATTGTCTGACATTCACCACACTGTGTTAAAAGTAAATACAAATTGTCATTTTGTATTTATATTTTCGTGTACATCTCTTTCACTGAGCAGAAGCTCATGTACTCATATCTGAGTAAATCTACACCTTTAGATTTTAGATATGCTAACAGTCTTGAAATCTGTATTGATCCATAGTTTTGGTTATGGTGTTAGATTGTAATGCTAAATTACTATTTTGAATAATGCTGTACAATCTAGCTCATTTAACAGTAAGCTACATAGACATGAGGCTACAGATAATTCATTAGCATTGATGCTTATAATGCTGTAAAGGTGCACATGTGAATGACTTGCATGGTTCTGCTCATCTAAGTGAAATTAGCATATATAATTTGACTGATCTGTAACCATAATATAATGTCAGTGTAGTTAAAATATTTGTAGTGTATTTGTAAATGTAGTTAAAGCATTCAATCGAAAGTATTCAGTTGTTTGCCATGTTAGTATTCATTACCAAAAACATTTATGCAATAATACTATGCTCTAATGAGTGACCGTGTGAGTTTGCATCCTTTATGTGAGTGTCAGAAGATCACCGACCTCATCATTATAGGATTTTATTTAATGTGGAATCTAATTAACTTCCTATGAATTCTTGCAGCATGGTTATATTCAGGGTTTTTGGAGGGGGCGTTCTCAGTGAACAGACGGTCCATTGAGCATTTCTGAACATCTGTCTTCGTCAAGAAAAACATCTACTCCACATCTGCTTGGTGTGGCTTGACATCCTGGGAGTTTACAGCTTGATTAGGGCTTGAAAAATAATGTAACTCTTAAGCCTGACTGTTAAGTAAGATGCTAAGATGCATTCAGGGGCTGGGGTTAAGATTTACTATTTGTGTGTGTGTGTGTTTGCTTAAGATGTTTAAGTACGTTATGAAGGCCTTCCATGTCTACAGACATCAGATTCATTCTTCCCACTTAAAGACGACTTGCATAGTAATCTCTCACTTTCCATATAGGGTGGCATTTATTCTCTTGCCTTATTATTGTGAGACCAGTCTCGGAAAGCCTTTAACTTTGTTGTTCTGATTAATGATGGCAATCGTTTGAAGGCTTTATGGCTCATTTGATACAAAATAAGCTCTGTCTATTTTTAAAGCTTAAAATAGCAGGTGAAATAAATTGCTTCACTGTTGTTTATCTCTTGCTGGAATTTTGTTTGTGGAAGAGGAATATCTTGATCTTCATCTCTTCCGATTATCACTTTATATGGTTTAAAAGAATCACACAGACACAAGACTGCAGCAGGGGTGGGCGATATGGCCGGAAAACATCATATTGCAATAAATAATGTATTTTACAGAAAATCCCTTATTTAAAAAGCTCATATTTTAGACTATTTGAAGGACTATGGCACAATACAGTTGAACTCTTGAACCTGATTGGCCAGAAGGTGTTGATTAATTTTCATGTAATGGCCTCTCTGACAGTTGTGCTGGCTGCAATTCAAATGATAGGTTTATATTAATGCAGTTGTTCTAGTATGTTATTATTCCTATAGAAACAACTGCTTCACTGTACTTGCATGGCAGACGATGAACAAAATCTATGACTAATCATAAAGAGATAAACATTGTTATTTAATAAAGAATACATATAATCATTGATATATTGATGCTGGACAGCACAATCATGCAGTGGTTATCACTGTTGCCTCACAGAAAGGAGGTTCTGGGTTTGAATGTTAATGGTTGTTCGTCTCTGTGATAGTTTGGCGACCTACCCAGAGTGTACCCCGCCTCTCGCTCAAATTCAGCTAGGATTGGCACCAGCTTCCCTGCGACCCTTAACAGAAAAGCAGTATAGATAATGGATGATGGACAGATGTTGATGCTTTCTATAAGGAGATGTTTATTTAAAATTTATGGAATTAGTCTTAGCGATTTTGTAACATTCAGGCAGAATGTTTTCTGTCATGGGAGAGTCATCAGAGGACTTTTCGAGTACAAGAGGAATGAAGGCATTAACGCTTTGCTTTGGGTCAAATCATAGCACTCCATTGTGAATTATTTCCTATAACATCATGCCTTGTGTTTTTAATTCCTTATAAAATGTAATGGGGAAAATGTAAACATACTCGTCATCTTGGAGTGGAGTGTTACCGGAATGCTGATGATACCTGTAATATTCTTAGTAAGGTGATGTAATGTCATCATTTCACCCTGACAATGGAGCAATCAAGATGGATGTACGTGTCATTTGGTGTACTGGGTAGATGTACAGTGCAGGACAGAACCTGGCTTTTGCTTTGAAAAATGACACCTTAATCAAGCGAGTCTGACAGGACGCCATGATACACCAAATTATGGCTAGTTAAAGTGAAATGTTCAGATGTCATCCATCAACACTAGCAAACCAAGAAAGACCCCTAAATCTCTCAAGGCTTTTAAATCAAGCAGCAGTGGAGTAATGGTCATGGCCGTGATAGCTAATTCACACTGTTTAAGATCTCATTTGTCTTGTGTGTCATGGCTCAGGGATGGAACCTGGTGTCCCTCAGGATGTGTCCAGTGAGCAGCTGCCCAATGAGAACCTCAGTGCTGCCCTGGGACAGAAGATCGTCTCACCAAACCGCCTCATCTGTGACACCACCACCTACGCTAACATCATAGTGGGCTTTCCGGACCTGCTGGTGAGTCGCTGTCACAATACGTCAATCATCCATCCTTCTGCCTGCAGTATGACACCTTGCATCAGTGTTATTAAGTTCACAAACAGGCCTGAAGACCTCATGTAATGGCAGCAGACCTGACTGAAAATCTTTCACTGTTCCACTCTTTCACTCAGTCTCCAAATGAGGTGTACAGCTTTCAGAGAAAATCATCCCTCACTGAGGGCAAAGTGCCCGACATGTTTTTTGGGTCAAGTCGCCGCACAGGACCTGCAAAAAGAGTCAACTGTGTCAGTCTGATAGAAGCCAATCAGGTGGTGCGAGCTCTTCCCACGACACAAGTGCCTCTGGCTGACATCTACCCTAAAGGTGAGGGGGGAAAAGATTAGCCAATTCTTAGATTAACAAAAATAATTAAGTACTTCATATTGTATGATGTACATTTAATTACAGATATCACCCCACCTTTGACTTCTGCCTACCTGGAGGTGACGGATCTGAACACCAAGAAAGTCAAGTATATTCCAGTGACAAGGTAAGCATACTGGTTTCTTAGTGCGTTTTGCAGTGTGTTCCAGTTTTTATACTGGTTGAACATTCACTGTGTCCAGAATTTACATAAAGCTGCAGTGCCCCCTTCTGTTTAGCCAAGATGGCGACAGAAAATCTTTGTATTCCCCTTAGTTTTTGAATGTATCTCTATTTTCCAACACAACAAACTTGAATTCCAGAAAGTTAAACCTAAGATGTGTGTCTATCCTGGCTGCAACAGGACAACAATCCAAAACATGAGACATAATCAAGAGAACAATAGTCTGAAAATCCCTTTTGCCATGAGGTCTCAGTTTGATTTATGAGAGAAAGATGAGCATGCAAAAATATTTATTCACATTCACATAGGGAATTCACAGCAAACTTTTTAACTGAGGTCATTTTGTTGTTATGCAACAGCACTGTCTAATTCAAATCACAGATTTATGTCCGTGTGCTTTTTCCAATGTTAGTGTTTCTATAGTAACAGCTCCTTCACAGTTACCTGTATCACATGCGCCACATAATCTAAACCTAATATTAAATGTGTTTAAAAAATTATCTAACTTAACAAAGAAAAATCACACACACACACACACACACACACACACACACACACACACACACACACACACACACACATACACACATATACACATATACACACCCTACCAGTCAAAAGTTTGGACACACCTTCTAATTCAATTTTTTTCTTTATTTTTATGACTTTAAAAGAGACTGGATA
>JAQQZR010000035.1:12668472-12680081 GCA_030068235.1 Notoglanidium macrostoma | reverse complement strand
ACACACACACACACACACACACACACACACACACACACACACACACACACACACACACACACACACAGAGAGTGCTAGCTGTGTTGGGTCAGCTGAACCCTGTGGGTGTTCTCAGCTGGAGAGTTTTAGTCGAACACTGTGGGATGAGGGATTAGAGAACATCCTGGATTGGCGAGGCACTGTTTGCCATAAGTCACTTTGAGGATGACTCACAGTGCTTGCTGCCGCTTTCAATCAGTTTTGTCAGTGCTACTCATTGTGTTTGAGTGACGGATAAGAGATCCATCAGACTCCAAAGCAAAATTTCAGAGGATTGCCACTCACTGCCTTGTAAGGACATGTCTGTTTGCATCTGTCTTTTCAAGTCAATTTAAGTCATGAGCGGATACCTCATAAGCTAAATCCACCTTGCAAATGACTGAATGCGCCAATTATAAATTATAAACCATTGTAATTTATTAGAGTAGTCTAAATAGTTCTTATCAATGAGCAGAATGACCTTTGTTGGTCAGCAGGGTTTGATAAATAGAAAGCTGGTGATTACGATATCAGCAGTCGACTGAGTCACTAGTTCTCTGGAGCCTGACAAATAAAAAAAAAAGCCTGGTAGCGCAGACATGTACTGCTTGTCCCAGGCACCTGAGCTAGTGATTTGTCCACAACTATAAGTCACTTTTATTTTTATAGCACATCTAAAACCAAGTGTCAGTCCAAAGTGCTGCATGTTACAAGCATGTAAATTAAAACTATAGATTAAATTAACTCAAACTTTACTGCTCTCTCCCTTGCCACAAATAATAAAACAGGAAGAGCCACCGGAGAGCACAGACTCCCACCTAGGACAGTAGTCGACTCTTCTATGACTTGCAAATCTACAACGGCAACCATGTTATATGTCTGGATATATTTCCACTGGAGTCATTTTATTTCTACATTGGCTATGTTTTGTCAGTTTGGCTATATATATATATATATATATATATATATTATTTTTTTTTTTTTTTTTTTTTTTCCATCCACTGGATCTTAAGATGTGTGGCATTGTTGAGTGCAGACTTCTGCCAAGGTGAAATACTGTATCTTGCAACATTAGTCAAAGTGAATCTGAATTGGTGGATCCATCCCATGGCTCGGCTCTGCTCCAAAATTTAATGGGTTCTTCCTTTAATGGGACCCTGCTACACTCTTCCACCAAGTTTCATGTAAAATGGTACAGTATGTTTTACTCAATCCTGCGTAAAATCAATCAAACAGACAGACAGACAGACAAACCGCACCATTTTTAGACTACCACTGTGAAAAGTGAGAGCACTACTGCAACAGACTTCTCATATGTCGTGTACCAATAAAATGTACCAGATACAATTTATTAATTGTTTGCATTTCAGAGATCTGATCTCTTTAGGCCGCACACTTCTGTATTACATGTGGAATTCTTTCACTGTTGGAATACCTGATGTATAACGTTGTTCTGGTCTGCATTCCTCAGATTGCTCTGCTAAATGAGTTAGTGGCGAGAGTGACAGAGACATTAGAGCACCAGACTGGGATCCCTGCCACCTGTCTCATTCCACTGCTATAGACTCATCCCCTCTCTCCATCTTTTAGGTTTTAAACCCCTCTGTCACATTGTCAGATTTTATTTCCTCTCTCTTTCTCACCACTTTGTCTCTTTCGCCTACTGTTTAACTCTTATATATTTTCACACTCCAGCATTCTGGTGAATGGCGCCTCTGTTTCGGACTATAGTGGGACATTCCTTCGGCCGTGGGTGTTTTCCCCTTTTTCGGGCTCTCTGTCTCATGCCTTCCTGGATTAATGAGCCTGTAAATTTCCCTTCATTCTCACAAGCTGGACCCACCTGGAGTGGATTTACAAGAAGGGTCGAGAGCAAGCGAATCAGCTTCTTGTGACGTGTCGAAACACTGCATGGTGGAAAGCTGAGGAGTACTGACGATGCTGTGGCCCTCTGCACTCTCCTCTCTATAAGAAATCTGCCTGGTGTTTAATGAGATTGATTACAGTAGTCCTGACATTCTGCTGAACTTTCAACGGCAGTCACCTACTTGCATACCAGTTGAATTCAAACATCTATTTTATTTGGATTATAGACACTTTCTTTTGTCAACATTGTGAAATGAAGTACTTGAGTATATCCTTCTCAGGTGCGCAGTAATTGACAGTAGTTTTGTTTGGTCGGTGCTGTATCTGCATCAGCTTGTCCAGACATGGCCTATGGAGCAATAGTTGTCTTTGCAATTGAGTTTAGCCATTTCCGTGATCTGTATGAAACCCCTTGTTTGGTGGGAAGCCTTCGCTCTGCCCTTTTCCCCCATGAAAGAGTCCCTTATCAGGTCATGACTGTCTCTCAGTTCTGTCTTTGCTCTGTCCACGGCAAACACTTTGCTCTTTTCCCTTTATTAAATTCACATTATTAAGCACAACACTCTCCTACACATGCTGATGTCAGACCTGTGGAATGTCTGCCTTTGTTCTAGCGCTTATATTGTTCCCTGAGGCAACTGATGCAATTTCTGTAGTACAGCAAAAAGGCAGACACTTTGTCTGCCTGCGTTTGCCATGTTTTACAATAATATAGACATGGATGAACAGGCAAGTGAAGACAGATGAAGTGAAGACCTGAGTGACATTAATGGTCTCTCAGTTGTTGGAAATTCTACAAGTCAAGAATAGCTTGACATTGCACAAGTCCATCCATTTACTGTAGTGATATGATGTATAGCCCATGACCCGGTACATCACAAGACAGCCACGTGGGGAATGTATATCCCTGTTATTCAGGCCAGCTTGACGTCAATGACTCTCTCCAGGCCAACCATATATGTTCTCATGTAGGACAGTGTCGAATGCTTTCCTACAGTTTAAAACAAGTAACCAGAGAGAGAGTGTCAGGAAGTCAGTCATTCCAGCAGGTGCAAGCTGAGATCCCTGCGTGTAATTGTGTAAAGGAAAATGGACACTGACTCATCTCTGACCAGCACTCAGCCTTAAAGTGGAGAAACACTCGTAATGGCATAAGAAGGCAGACGACGAGTGACGTACAAAACAAGAGAAATAGTCTGACAGCTGATTAGTGATTCATAATACAGTTTGGTGTAGCTAATCTGTGCCTTCAAAGGTACCAAGTATACTTAGTGTCTCATTACCATGACTAAATATTCTGTTTGTCTTAAATGATTCTGATTACAAATGATTCAGTTATGTTTCATATATTGAACTGAACTCATGGTCAGTGCTAGCAGGGGGTAGGGTGGAGCTCAGAGATAGAGGACGTCCACTAAACTTTTATTAGGATGTCTGACTATATAGGGAATGCATACAAAATATTGTATGAAATTGAACAGGGTTCTTAACCCAAAAACAATATTTTATAGCAATTTAATAATAGCATTGTGTTTTAGAGCAGTTAAGGACAGCTTACAGATGCATACACTGCATGTACTAATAATAGTCATACAATTGAAGGAAATGACAGATGATGGAAAAGGAATTGAAAACAATAATAATACTACTTAAAGAAAGAAGACAAAAGAAATTTCTTTCAGGAGGCCCAGAACTCCTGGCTACAATTCTTATTGTTCTTAAACTAGAATGTCCTTTAGAATCAAAATGTGAGGTAATAGTAGCAAAAACTAACTGTTAAAAATGCAGTAATAAGAAAGAAAGAAAAAAAAAAAAACAAGGTGATACACATTTGACTTGATGAATTCATTGATGATTGGAATTAAATAGTGGATAAAAATATATCTGCATTCATGATTCATATTAGTTATAATTCAAAACTGACTTGAAGGAACAGATTTCTTTAATAAATTTAAAAGAAAAGGTCATGTAAGCACCCCCATTTAAAAGATAAATTGTCCTAAAACACAAAGGCTAAATGTTTCCAGATTGAAGGCATGTGCATGAAGAATCGGACTGACTTGTTTAGGTTGATAATGATCAGTAGATCTTCATCTGACATTATGGGGATAGAGTGAAGAGGCAACACTTCCCATTTAACCTCTAGAACATTCTGTCTGCTGTCTGTAGATCACAGACTCAGATTAAGGTGCGTCCTGCATTGATGATCTCCATGCAGTACACATGTATCCTGTATACAGCCGTGTTTGTGTGTGGGTGTGTAACGGTAGCTGGAGTAATGTGTCTCCAGGTCTTGACGTGGGACACATGCTGTTCTTGTAACCACCTCTGTCCCCATGTCCTCATGTCTGTGGTATGGCAAGTGTCATCGCCTTTCTGTCTCCTATCTTTGTCCATGCTGGATCTGACCCAGAATCACAGTCTCCAAGCGTGAAGCGCTCCAGCAGCTGGGGAAACATTCTACCCTGCAGGCTGTGTGGCTGAGGCACCAGTGTGAAGACGCTCTATTTGGATGCTCCTAGGGTCATGAAGTGTTAATCCTATTGGATCCTTTAAAACTGGCCCGACGTTCACTTTCTCTGAAAGCACTCGTCTTAAAAAAGTGCACTGTTCCTGCTGTGTTCAGATGCCAGATATTATTCAAGACACATTTCAATGATTCTCCTGCCATCAGTGTTAATGATTTGACATCACGTGGTTTGCATTAATCATTGATAGACATTTTTATTAAAAAGGTTAAGTTGTTTTTTGTTTTTACCTACTTTTATTACTTTATCTATCAAACCTTCAAGATAATGATCTCTTTGATGGCTCAAACTGCCTTAATATTAACAAAACCGAGTAAATGGTTAAGGAAGGAAAGTTTGGCTTTGAAATAATTAATGGTCCACGTTGGACTTCCTTATTAGTGTCATAGTATGTGTCTTAATGTTTTACTCTCAGTGTGTGTTCAATGCTGCGGCCACACCAAAACAGCAGCACACTGTGGACCAGCAGGCCTCCGAACAGGGCATTCCTCAAATTCCAACCCAGGATGTCGCTGTGTCCTTTGGGATGCCGGAGGTTAGAGCTTTGACACTCCAGCCACAGCCCATTGAGCATCTGAGAACTTCTGTACACTTACAAGGTCACGAGCTTCTGTGTCTTGAAAGTTGTGTGGGTTTATGACACAAAAACATACTGTGGTTTTTCACACTATTCTGTATAAAACCTAGAGACTGTTGAGTGTGAAAATCCTATGAGGTCAGCAGCTTCTGAAGTACTCAAGCCAGCCTGCCTGGCCCAACATCCATGCTACAGTCAAGGTCACTCAAATCACATTTTTCCCCCATTCTGATGTTTGATATGAACATAAAGCTTTTGACCTGTATATACATGATTTTTGCAGCTGCCACACAAATGTCTGATTGGATAAGTGCATGAGTGAGCAGGTGTTCTTAATAAAGTGGACAGTGAGAGCACGTTGATCACTTTCTAGAGATGATGAGATTGAAACCTGAAGCTCAGTCAAATCGTATGTATGTCCAAATTTATTACGAGTTTACGTTTGCAATTTGTACTGTAGTACTCTTACTACTTAACTTTTTTTTAGCATTGCATCCTTACAGTACAAAAATAAATACTGAAAGTATTTTGTAATCATTTTAAATGTTGATAAGTATTTGAACTGACTTTGTGTAACACTTCCTGTCTGATCATAATCTCCCTACATACTGTTTGTAGAGGCCAAGTGTGAAAGTAAGAATATATATTTGAGTAGACTTCGAATCTTTACATATCAGTGCAGACGGACGTCTCCATGTGAGCAAACACAACGGCGCTTGAAAGCGCAAACCGGCCGTTTGAATGTTGAGTGCAATCTAATGACTCATTCAGCCCACCTCCATATTCAAAATCGTTCTGAAATATCAAAGCGCTTCTTTGGCAGCCGTTACAGCCTGGAGTGTGAGAGTGGTCTTGCCTCCCAGCCAAACCCTCCACCAACCCAAGACACCGAACACTTGTTAAAAGATCAATAGGGTTGTATTGATATAGTTATGTTCTCCACTCACGTTTAAACTGCTCGTGGTGGATGTTAAACTGAAGGACAAGCAAATTCTGGATTAATAATCCAAAATGACTAAGATTTTGGACCACTAAGTAACATGAAGTAAAATACAATGAAAAATTCTATCCTGCCTCAGAAGCCATCTCAGTATGTGAGAGTGGTAATAAAAGCAGTCAGTTATAATGGTGAAAAAAAAGGCTTTCAACATTTGTGCGCCTTTGTGCACACACGCATGCGTGCTTATGGGATTATGAGTACTCTTATCTGTCGCCTTTTTGATCTTCAGTGACCTATAAATCAATGACTGACAGTGACTGATCCGAAAATGTGCATTAACTAGGCTTACATGCTTAATTTAGAAGACTGGCCCACTTTTAGGCGTCTCTTTGATGGCATTTGCATGGGTGGCCTAAAAAATCTCCAGCCTGAATGTGATATAGCATTTCTTCTGCTTCTATGCTGTAGTCATGTGTCCCACGGTGATCACGGTGATATAGACTTTTAATCCTAAACCTTAAAAGTGTATAGATTTTAATTGTATGGACTTTTTAATTTTATACAGCTCTGTAATTTTATATAGCTGTAGTGTGATTATGTAGGACAGATAGCCTGCTGGAATGTCTCTGTGTTTGTTCAATCCTATTCTAGGCTTCTGCAGATTTTTCAGCCGTCTCCCTCTCTCCGTTCTCTCTTTTTCTTCGTGCCTCCCTCTGCCTTGAGGCACTGCAGGAGAGCCGGGTCTTATCTGAGTGAGCTCATTCTATTGACGCATAAAGAAAACAATAGCGGTAGCTCTCGACAGTTGTTGTGGTTAGACACACCTGGATAATTCGCACCCACTGTCTGTGAGTAAGTGTAGACGGCTTGTGTGTGATATATGTTGTTGATTCATATGACCACATATCAATCAAGCACGCACTGCACAAAATAGGTTGTTTGAATTTAACAAAATATGAAACATATGCAGCTGCAACCAAATTCATTTGCATTCCCGTCAGCGATCCATTTGAGTGTGTGTTCAGTCATTGAAGTAGTGCTTTTATGGTGTAAATTTCTGGCTGATCTAATGCCACGTCACAAACACGCACACACACACACCACCTTCAAGATCTGTCCTTGATGCTCTGGGGAAATAAGAAACATATGAGTTCTTAAACTTTACTGTCACTCCACTAACTATTCAGCTCAAGTAGACTAAACATTGGATGCTCAACTTTGTCATCAGAATCTCAACTAACCACGGCACTTGGCTGGACTGAAAGTAACCGACAAACAGTTTTACATCAGTGTTCTTTCTTAAGATTCTTGCTGACAGTACACTTCTGTCTAAAGTGGGAGCTGGTGAATCTTCAATCTACTATCTGCCATAAGCGTCTTGACCTGTTTAAGAGGCACACAGATCAATCATGTTGCTTTGGACGTTTTAGAAAGATCTTCTCTTATCTTTCTTTATGGATCAGTCTTAGTTTCAAGGGCCAATGGTATTGTAACTGTTAGCTTAAATCAGTTTAAATAGACTTGTTCTAATAACAGGGTTCATATAGAGGCTTCTGGCTCCCATGGGCTGAACACATGGAACATTCTGCAAGTTCTGCAAGAAAGAAATGAACTCCATCTTGACATTTATAATGCATGCCACATAGACTGTGAAAGCATTATGACACTCCACATTACCAGTTGACAGCTAGTATAATGCTATCCAGCTTTTTCCAGTTAGGAACTGAGACCTTGGAATAACTGATTCCATGTGACAAAATTATGTTATCTACATGCCCGGAATATATTAATAGTTGAGAAATTAACGTTAAAGGTCCACTATGTAGTATTTTGATGGTATCTATTAGCAAAAATGGAGCATATATTCCATAATATGCTCATGGAATTCATAAGTATGTTTTCATTAGTGTGTAATTACCTGTAACTACGACTCATGTATATTTGTAAGCTTAACGTGATCCCTTTATATCTATATAGGGAGCAGGTCCATCTCTACAGAGCCACCATGTTATGTTGCTATAGTAGCCCAGAATCGACAAACCTCTAGAGAGCACGTCCCACATTTTTACAAGTGTCAGTGTGAATCGGGTAGGAAGCACTGGAAGGACAACAAAAAAGAAGTAAGGAAGAAGAAATAAGAGGAATCGGTGTTTGCTGATGCTGGCTAACAAGTTTGAGAACCCAAATTTTGAAAAATGGAGGATCATACTTATTATTTAGCATGGAAAAAGCAAGGGAGTGTGAATTTAAGTACTTGAAGTATGCTATACGGGTTCCTGACAGCCACCATATATTCTAATACACGCTCATAAAGCAAGCGGTAAGGTAGGCGCATTCAGTTGGTTGAATCCTACATAGTAGAGCTTTAAACCCAACATAAAGTGACTTAATAAGGTGCTGGGCCACCACAAGTCACGAAAACAGCTTTTTGCCATATTGGCACAGATCACTACACATCCCTGGGACTGTACAGGAAGAATAAGCACTGTTCTTCTAAAATATTTTCTCAGTTGGTTTTTGATGATGGTGGAGGAGAGTATATTTAACCTGTCGGCCCAAAATCTCCCGTAGGTTTTCAGTTGGGTTGAGATCAGCTTCATTTTCATCTTTGCCTTGATCATAGACAGTGCTACGTGCGATATGGTAATAAATTACATAATGAGACATTTTTTTGAAGTATTACATGTATTGATACGAAATGTGAATTGTGAAAGTAGCTGATTGGTTTGCGAAAATATTTTCTATTTCTTATTAATTCATTTTTGTATGGTACATAAAATTCAAAGTTTGGATTTCTCGTTCTGTATATGAAATAAATATTCTCTAATAACATGTTTAGTATTGCCTCCATCATCGTTAATATCCTCTAAATAGTTTTGGATCCTCTCAGGTTGCAGTATTGCGTGTGTATGCTTGCCTGTATGTCCTGCTGCAGACTGTGCAGGCAGACCCCAGGCTCCAGCTTTTTTGCTCTGTGCTCTATAATGGTCCTTGAGTGCTGACTCTGCCCATCACACCTGTCTCCAATCCACACAGACATGGAGTGCTGACTATGGGCACTGCTTTTGCATATGAGTGTAATTCACTGACATGCAAATTCAGTGGCAGACTGACGATAGCAGCATGAAGCATGTTTTCAGCTCCTGGGTTGTTGTTGTCTCTCTCATTCAGATGTAATTGCTGATGGAGGTCTTGCAGAGAGTTAGCTGTGCTGTTTCCTGTGTGTTTATGGTGTGGTTAAGGTTGCCTGCTCTCCATAACTCAGCACAGTTGATATCAGATATAGGACACACAGGGTGGACCATGACGAGTGTTCTTCTTAGATTGTAAACTGTCCCAACTGTTCTTTCCAAAATGATTCAGCAAAACAAGAATTGTTCTGTCCACTCTTAGTACAGTCATTAGCAAGGTTTGATAGTCAGGTTGTTTACTGTGTTGGTGTAAAGTAGAGTTAGCGTTTGATGCCAGGGTATCCGGTCTGATTGAACGTGGGCACTGAGTTACTCTTGTAGATCACAGTAAATCCTTAGAAAGGAGTTCTAGCCCCAAGTATCTCCCAGCAGGGGTGAGAAAGGAGTGTATGAAGGTCATGGACATCTGCACTTGTGTGTGAGCATCAAAGAGCTGCTCAGTAGCTGATGCTTTTAAGGATGTGTGTCCTGGGAGATCAGAGAGGATGCAGAGGTTGGGTCTGTGCGGATAAATAGAAATATTCACAGAACTCCAGTTCCAGGTCAGAACCGGGTGGAGACGAGGACCTTTCCTGCACATACATGAGCAAACTTATACATACACATTTATTCACACACACACTTCTTTAAAGACATCTTGAAAGTCTTGGTCTTGTGCAATCCTGCCAATGTGTAATAGCAACGGAAACATGTGTTTAAAATAACTAAAAAGGTACAAAAAGCAGTTTGTTTGTATGTGCCATGCAATTAGGAGCGGAAAAACAACATAGCTACTAAATATAATGTTAGCCAAATAAAATACTTACAGCTATGAAAAGGCCTGTGTTTAAAACATTTCCTTCATTTTTTGTATGATATCTGTGTCTAATGGAAGTTCTTCAATTCAGCAGTCAGAAAAACTCTGTCTATTTTTACATGCCATTTGGAATCTCTGACTTTGTCTACATCATGTAAGAAATTCATTGAAATCAATCACTGTGATTAGCCAGTGATCGCATGCATGCACATGCTGCGTCCCAAACCACATTCTGTCACTGTAAATATGAATGGATCCGCTTGCAATTCCAACACGAAATGATCCACTGTAAAATAAAAAAGATGTGATTTTTTTTTTTTCCCCATCATTTTTCAGATCACCATTCAAAGAGACAGCGGTCTCGATGTCAGCGCACCAAAGCATGGCAAGATCGACCCGATGAATGCCCCTCATGTAGGGGGTAATCAGTGGGCAGGAGGCACGGGTAGGTTTTAACTCAAACTACTTCTGGAGAAGCCATGGTCCTGTTCTTACTAATCAGTCAAACAGTTTTGAAGACTATAATTTAACATTTTTATTTAAACGACAATTTTACTTACTCCAAATCTAATTTGAATTGATAAGTGAGTTGAGAATTTTTTTCAGGAATGGTAGAAATGACTTTTTGTATGAAGGATGCTTTATAAGTTCATGTATTCATATACATAAGTTCTACAATCGATTAAGTTTCCTTATTTAATTTCAATTCCATGGTCACATGCTACAATAAAACATAAGAAATCTGCAGGTGTTGAAAAACATTAGAAGGTCTGTGTAGAATTATTACTGAAATGTTAATTCTGTGGTCCTGTAGGGGGCAGAGACACAGCAGGCCTCGGGGGGAAGGGAGGCCCTTACCGTCTAGATGCTGGTCACAAAGTCCACCAGATCTCCCAGGCTGAGAAAGACGCCGTGCCCGATGAAGTGAAGAGAGCTGCACGAGAAATGGCCGAGAAGGCTTTTAAAGAGAGGTATACTCATTCATCACTCTCTCTGTTCCTCTCATGGTGCACTCATACACTAAGAGGAACTTTGAAAGAGTCGAAATGTTTCCGATAAAGTGCTAAACTCTCAGCTTTTTTAACAGTGAGAGATATTGAAGGACGTCAGTGACACTATTTGTAGTGATTGCATGTGTGGATATGGGCATGTGTGTAATGCCAGGTATATACTGAAGACCAGAGCCTCATCAGTGGACTACAGAAGACTGAAGCCTCAGAACCCAGAGAGCTCCACTAGTGGCAGCTATTCCAAAAATGCACCCCATGAATACCGCAATTCATGCGTCTCCGTGTGAGTGCGAGTGGGAGAGAGAAGCCACAGAGTGCAGGATGAGAGGGCCTGGAAATGAATGAAACTTCTGTTTTTGTCCATTTTCTCCTTTGTGCTTCTTGTGTCCACACCCAAGCCTCTCTCATCTAGAACAGGTTTCCTGCCCAGATCCATAAACTCGCACTGAGCCTGATCTTTAAGTCACACTCTTAGACAGGTTCACTTTCTGAACGTGATATAAGCAAACAGTTTCTCTTAAATTGGACTTTTTTTTCACATCTTTTAAATTGTGCATTATTGCTGGAACATGTCTGACTGACTCCATCATATTGCAGCATTGCATTTGAGATGTGTGTGTGTGTGTGTGTGTGTGTGTGTGTGTGTGTGTGTGTGTGTGTGTGTGTGTGTGTGTGTGTGTGTG
>JAQQZR010000035.1:12618021-12668372 GCA_030068235.1 Notoglanidium macrostoma | reverse complement strand
TGTGTGTGTGTGTGTGTGTGTGTGTGTGTGTGTGTGTGTGTGTGTGTGTGTGTGTGTGTGTGTGTGTGTGAATTATGGCCATTTATGCATTTATGCTAATGCGTTATATCCTGTTAGATATTCTGCATGCTTTTTGTCACGTTCTCAACTGCTAAATCTCAGGGTTTGTTGTGTAAGTCGGTTTTCAGAGGAAGTGGGATTGTATTTACCTCTGGGTTTGAGTGTAACATATAAAACTGCAGAAACCACCAGCAGTCACATAATACAAGTAGGCCTCTAGAGAAGAGTGATGACAACCTACCGAACCTCACTAAATGTCTTCTCACCTTTTCAGCAGAATATAGATTCTCCCAGACTGAAATTTTACTTTTCATTTCTCTCTCAGACACACATTTTCTCTCACACACACCCTGGCGTGCTCTCTGTGGTCTGTGGACAGGTCTGGAATTCAGCAGAAAATAGCAGCGTGGCCTGTCCCTTCTCCAATAGCACTACACAAAGAATGTGAGCTTCTGTGGCCAGTCAGGAAACCCACAGCCATTCACTGCTCTAAATATGTGTATGTGTGTGAGAGTGGGACATGGCGCAGGAGGGGATAAGAAAAGACAGAAGCAGGAGAAAGCTTGGCAGTTGCTGCTGTTTCACGCGAGGGAGGTTATCTCTCCCTCACCCGTGTCATTTCTCAAAGCTTCAAAGTCTCAGTACAACCTGCCAGAGCAACTTTTTCCAAGGGCTTTTCACACATCTGCTCCAGATGGCTGTGGGAGATGAAGGTGATTTGTTTAGCCGTGTGATGAGATGAGACCGTTCTGTGATCTCACCTGTGTAGAAGCTGAAAGCTGCTCACCGCTGTAGTGTGTACGCGTTAGGCTCCACTTCCCCTCTATGACTTCAAACGTCTCTCACATGCAAACTCGCACACGATGAATTGCCCTTATCGTTCTGCTCTGCCTGGATCAGAGTATTGTAGGATTAGCACAGGTCTGGAGGTATTATTAGCTTTAAGTGCACCATGTTTCACCTGGACAGCCACTTATATCTGCTGAAAGAGGCAGTTCAGAAGTCACACGCCCAATAGAGAACAGCTCCAGAGCAAGCTGAGGAGGAGCAATATAGTGGGTGTGCTGCTACTGGGGCCACACACGGCAGTGCTCATTGGGGGCCTCCTACACTCAAGTGCTCATCATCGATGCTGACAGATGGCTGTATCACAGGGATCATCAAATAGCAGCCCTGTGCGAGTTTTCTTTGGCCCCAATCCATCCACCAACTCCAGTGACATTAAGACTGTGTATAATCAAGAACACACATGTGAACTAGCTATGCAATACTGATCTACCATCAATATCAGACTTTTATAACTATACTGTATGTAGGCCAGTTGTCACCTGGTTTGAATGTAAACACAGCAAAGTATTCAAGTGGATTAAACTTTTTAAAAATGGCCGTAACAGAGCCGATAAATGTATGAAAGAAAGTTCAGTGATTCTAATTTTTAAAACATCATGATCCTCTGATGCAGGTTATTTTCTCACATGAATTTATTTCTTTATTTTATTTTGTATCGAAAAGGAAAACACCGAGACAATTTGACCAGGACGCATGTTTGTATTCTCTCCAGGAGTGAAAATGTTTCTTTTTGGCATTCTTTTTCATTTTAATTCAAAGGTTTTCGATACAAATGTTGTCAGCAATAACATGAAAAATAGAATTTTAGAAATATTAAAATTTTGTTTTTTACAGTTTTAAATTAAAAAAAAAAAAAACTTTTCAATGTGGTCTCTTTTTGTATCCCACTGTAATTTGTCTCATCTGTTCATAGTCTGTGGCTATGGACAAAAATGGTTACATGAAGTACCACCTACCTACAAAATATAATCACTTTGAAAAGTGATAAAAAAAAACGGTTGTCTCTATTGACGAATTGTTGCAAGGATGATCTTTGTAAGCACGGAATTTTGTCCAACTAGACCACAAGTTTTGGTTGAACTCCTTAGAGAAGACTAACACAGTGACTAGAAGCAGTTTGTGAAATTTTGAGTCTTCTGCCTGCAACGCAAATAACAAATTCACTGAACTCTGACAGGCATTTGGCATTACTTGTGCTTTGTGAGATGCGTTTCAAGGAAAGGGGGCAAAGCTGAGCAGCTCTCCTCCGGCTGCGAGTGGAGTTAATTTTTGGGCTGGAGATCTTTAAACAGAAACCAGAAATGGAAAAAAAAACAAGAGGCACATCTGCTATCATTGTTGCATCACTTTTTCTAGTGTATATTCGAAATGGTGCAAGTTTAGTTTGAAATCTTCTAAATGGAAAGAAACTCCACAATGGTCGGGAATGCTTGTTTAGTTTTTTAGTGTGCTGGTGTGTATAACGGAAGTCCTGTGTGTTTCAGATTGAGGGATATTCAGATGAGCGAGTACGACGCCGCCACTTACGAGCGTTTTTCCGGAGCCGTCCGGCGCCAGGTCCAGTCCCTACGCATCATTCTGGACAGCCTGCAGGTAAACATTTCATCTCAGCTCTCCCAAAAGGGTGTGCTCCATGCTTCAGAGAGTCTCTTAGTGTTCTTTCCTTTCCTTCCTTTCACATACACACACACAAACACTTACACACACACCCTCGCATAGCTGCTATTACAGCTGCTTCTCTTTTCATCCTGCATTTGCCCTCATGTCATGAAACAATTATCCCCCATCACTAAGTGAAACTAAGTGCTATTGTTGCCTTTCTGAGTGACCTCTGAGTGGACACACAGCCATGTGGTGTGCTAAAGCAGCTTGTCGGGGTTGTCTGTGGCTCTTCAGCAGCACTCCTGGGGATTCCCTTTGCAGCGAGACAGCGCAATGACTCTGCAGGATCAGGTTCCTCGCTGGCAGCCTGACTGATGAGTTCTGCTCAAACATAGACGTGTTGATGGGAAAGTACTTGTCAGAAACTCATTCATACTTTCTGCTCCCTTCTCTTTGTCTCATTCTCTCATCCACAATTTATGGCATCTTGCAAAATCTTTGTAGTCTGTAGCTTTTTGAAATAAGGGTATTTAAAGTGTACCAGTGATAAGCTATGATAAACTGTGGCAGTTGTGTGTGTCTGTGAAACTGTAGCCTATCACTAAGTATGAGCAAAGGGTTACCATGAGTAGAAACTGTCATCAAATCTACATGCTTTACCTTATGTGATCCCGGAGATGAATCTTGTTGTAATATGCAAATGACATTTAAATGACTTCCTATTTTCACTTTCTTGTTTTGACACAAAGGCTGCACCTGTGAGAGGGGAAAAGTATCAAAAATAGAACCAATCAGCAGTTAGTTATAAGATTAAGGCACCAGGAGAGCCAGTGACTTATAGATTATAATGTATCGTATTACGTATGCACCGAAATCAAACTGAACATGTCGAACCTTTCTTTATTCACTCGAGTGAAAAGGTTTGTCTCATCATCACACACACATCCGACCACATGTCTGGTTTACATAAAACATTGTGGTAAAACTCGACATGATGACATTATGAGCAAATTCATTTTTCAATGGGTTTACTATTTCATTATTTCAATGCGAGTGTAGTTGATTGCCCCAAAAAACATTTGTTACAGCTTGCGCTTAAAAAGTGGTAGTGTTCAACAGTATATTGAAACTGGTAGATTTTTAACTTTGCTAGTTGAACTTGCCAATTAGCCTAACAAAACCTAGCGATGTCTACGTGAGCTTGAGTTTTCAAAACAGCACGCACAGTCATACATGAACGTTCATTTCTGTTCACCACGATGTGATTGTGAAAACTGATATGCTCAACCCTGTGCAGTTGTACACTTATTTCTGATGTTCGGTCTCGGTTCAATATTGTACACGCAGGAGAGTAGAGCACTGCAGACGTGGCATCACACTCCATTTCTCACTTTTATTCAGGCCCTCCTGTTCCTTTTTTAGAGCTTAGTCGAAATTACTTGTTGGAAGGCATCCTTGTGTACGTGTCGGCACAAACAGCGCAAGTCGCATGCCATTCCAACATTTATGAGTGAATAAATCCACTCATGAGTGAATGAGTGTATACACACACCTGTGCATCCCTGTGGTATGACGGAGCTCGGAGTTCACAGAGAACTGAAAACAGCATAACCATTATCTAACTTGTTGTTAAAGATATGCACAGACAACTGCAAAGGAGAAGAACCAAGCTGCATATTTCCTCGCATGGTGCTACTCTTTAATCAGTTCACAGGGGTGGCTTATGCGTTTCCATTCTCATACGCACACACACCTGTATTTGCTTGGCTTATATTCCCACACAGCTCATATTCATGCAAGCCAGAACATCCATGGCATCTTTAATGTCATAAATTATATCCCTATTCGCTTTTCTAAGACGTTACAGGTATGTCAGAAACCCCAACCAGCATCATTATTACAGATGTTCAAATCTTTATTTGTACCTACTCTTTCATTTTTCTACCTTTTCCTGATTAATTAAAATGTCAGACCAGTGTTAAACTAAATTTTATGACACACGTTTTGTATAATGAAAGCTTCGTGTATTGTGATATTTCTCCAGCTGTCCCTACACTTCGAAGTTTTTCAGTTGTCGCACTTGTGGAACTCAAAGGATCAGTCACAGAACCATTGGAGAACTCTTCCCCCCCCCCCAAGACTCTACCTAGTAGTACAATCTTATGACATACTGTGTAAAGCAATGCAAAACCACACTAAGTAAAAAAATAAACTGTTATTTTACTGGATTAGCTTGGTCTTTGGAAATTATATATATATAGGCTTTTTTTTTTTTTATCCCTCCACGTTTCTTTTGTTTTCATGCTTGTTTTCATTTCAAGCATTTCAGAGTGCTCTTTAGGTACACTAGGAAGTTAGGAACTCTTTTGCGAGAGTTCTCGTAAAAGCCGTATGTCAGTTGTATTAGATGCATTATTGTTAATCTACAGCTTACAGTCCTCATCTATGTCTTAAGCAAGTTCGAACACCACTGGAAAACCAGATAAGCCATGTGCTTTAGCTTATACTCCGCTACTATTATAGATGTGACCAAAGTCTAGTCTGTTCTTATTGTTTGTAGTACAGCTCAGCTCATTATTTCTAGCTGTGAGATATGGGACACAAAATAACCCTGATTTCATTCATTCAGGCATCCTCTGGAGGCTAGTGTATTTTTGTACAAAATTGCAGACGGTTGCCAACAATTTCCTCTCTGGATCCCAGAAAACATTGTTGTATTGTGAGTGTAACACTTTGTTCTATGTTATCTGAGTGTGACTGGCAGGATGACACAGGAGGACAATGTGTGGGATGATGTAGCAGTTCAGGGAGCGCCAGAGGGATCAGAGTCTAAATGAAAAGCACATGTGGACATGCATCTGTGGCAGTTTGATGATGTTTTGCTCATTGCTCATAGCTGAGGTGCTGCTGAGGTCATGATCATATCTGTTAGTCACGATGCTTTATCTTTAAACAGATTTGGACTTTTCTTCATTTTGACTATTTTCTGTTTTAAAGTAAGAATAAAGAGATTAGCATTATGATATAAAGCTTGGAATTATACACTGACGAGAAAACGACTTGATGAATAGCTTCATGAAGGAGCTTCACCTTGGGAGGCTTTTAAAGTTCACAAATTGGCCATGTCCTTATTTGCTATTTTTGCAAAAATACATTTTGATTTAGAAGTAAAACTACACAACTTCATACAATAGAGCTTTACTATTTATAGTTGAGGTCAGAAGTTCACATACAGTCATCATGGACATGAATGTCATGGCAATATTGGGCTTTCGCTGATTTTATTTATTTATTTATTTAAGGTTAAAAGGCATTTTGCAGCTTTCAGCCCCACTGAATTAATAATCTAAGTGGGTGTTCATATATTTTTGTATATATAATTTTGGCTAAAATAAATAAAAACCCATGCACTAAATTCTTGTTTTTTTCTATTAAAGATGCATGTTGTACAATCATTCTTAACCAGAAAAAGAAAAGTTTAAAGAAATCATTGTAAGCCCAATGTTGCCATTCCTTTCATGTCCATGATGACTGTATGTAAACGTCCGACCTCAACTGTAAAACTGTCTGAAAAACTATTTCAAGCATAAGTCTTTACAAAATCTCTTTAAGACTATAGAAATAAGACAATGTCCAAACTACTTTCACTTTGTGGGTGTTGAAAATGTATTGTATCTCACTGCCAACAGACCTCTTTGGTTTCTAAGTTTGTTCTTTCGGTATTAACACTGTCACTGCTTTTATTGCTGCCCCATTGGATTTTTTTTTGCTACTGTTAGGTGGTGTGTATAATATATTGTGATGTGTTTAATGTTTCTTTTACAGGCTAAAGGGAAGGAAAGGCAGTGGCTAAAGAACCAGGCATTGGGGGAACTGGATGATGCCAAGATTATTGATGGCCTGACTGGAGAGAAAGCCATTTACAAGCGCAGAGGAGAGTTGGAGCCAGAGGTGAGAGAGCTGTTTTGTCTGTGGCTCTGAGGAACGACCGACACCATACGAGGTTTATTTAGACAAAGTGACTGAAAACCTCATGCCTACCAGAATGCGTTCAATAGTTCATATCACTGTGTGCATTCACAGTTTTTTAAACACTTTTGGTCTCAGAGGCGTTCAGCTTATGCCTTTGATTTTTCACGAGAGTTTGGTACCATCTTAAATCATCATAATGTCATTATTGGGTTCCTGAATGGTGCAGCTGCTAATAGGATTGCATTGTGCTGCTGCTGCCATGCATGAGCAGTCCTCTTCTATAAATACCACAGCACTAGGGGTGGAAAAAGTACAGAGAAAAGTGTGCCTAAGGAAAAGTACTAAAAGTAAATCTACATTTAATCTGACCCAGGGAATCAAGAGTGAAATAAATATTTTTAAGCGATCAAAAGTTAACTGTTCAGACATGAATTTTCATTTATGTTATCAAATATTTATTACATTTTCTGCCAACTTTGGCTTACTGGTTAGCCAATGTCTAATAACCCTTTTGGCATTAATGAGCTGGCATTAGCAATGAAAACAAAACCTTCACACTTACATCAACATGATTCCTTGATTCTATGTCGAATTTGTATTTCATTTTTACCTGGGAAGCAAAGGCGTCATGTGGTCCTGTATGAATTGTTAGTAAATCCAGCAAAGCAGAACACTAGTTCAAGACAATTATATTTTATTTGACAATAATGTGAAGTTGATTGGACGTCTTTATAAAAATAACCTTTAAAATAAAAGAGAATGCAAGTGAGCACACTAAGCAGCATTTATAAAGAGGCAATGACTGGCTGTGTGTGTCTGAGGGAAGCATATTCTCTTCATCAGGTTTATGTCTGTTTTATAAATAACGTAAATGCAGGGACTGGATAGGAATTTAAAAAGTGCTGTGATAAATTATGTCAGTGCCTCCTGTAAAATCTATCAGAAAATTTTATAGCTTTCAAAAATGAAACCTGAGCAAACCAAGAACTAGAATTAAGGGAACTGCAGATGAGATGTATTAAAATGATGGATGCTCACTCAAATCTAGTCTAAATTCATATTGAAGTTTTCTTGATGGTATACTCTGTCTCTTTTTGTAGCCGGGCACACCTCAGCAGAAACCCAAGCGCTTGCGTCTTCTAGCTGACGTGTCGGGCAGCATGTACCGTTTTAATGGTGTGGATGGGCGCCTGGAGCGCTCTATGGAGGCTGTGTGTATGGTGATGGAGGCGCTAGAGAGCTACGAGCACAAGTTCAAGGTGAGATGCCAAACAACTGGTTTTTTTTGGGGGATTTTTTTTCCACGACTTTACACTCTGGCAACTTTTGATTTACTTTCAAGGAGACGGACACAAGAATAGACCCAGTTGGGCGCTTACAATAATTTTCCAAGCCTGCTTGACTCTTAATGCTAAATATTCTCAGTGTACATCATGCAGCAGTGAGAAATAAAGAACGTTGTATTTGTTTACAGAAACCTAGCTCCATATCAACACACCACAGAAACAGTGGTGGTGTTTGCTTCCTGAGTCAGTTGTGTACTGCTGCGTAACAGGGATATCCCCAGCTGCTGACACGCTGTGATGGAGGTTGCTATGGAAACATGGGTAATGGAGGCTGAAGAGATCCTCGGAGGTTGATGCATACTTCAGTCACAGCTGTGTGTATGGCAACAGTTGTGCAGGGTTTCGGCCTAAGTGGTCGCTTTCTGTCTCTCCCTTTTTCCCCCCTCGCTGAAGCGAGTCCAGCTGCTGGCTGCCATGTAGGAGGCAATGAATCACTCCATTACTGGAAGCTGTTCTCTACACAGCAATAGCAGAACAAAGCCGATCTGTTGTCTCTCTGTTTATTTCCATTTCGGAGAATCTGTGGAAGGAAAATAATCTAAAAGGAGTTCAGCATTACGTTACTGAAATGAACTGTGCCTCAGCACACAGGCAGGCTTTATTACAGATGCACTTTCTGTCAGTTTCGGTGGTCTAATCCAGGATGAGTAGGAGGTTAATTAGGAATTAAGTCATTGTAGAGAAAAGAAGGGTGAAAACATGAGAGCTACAGTGTTTGTGCATGAGAGTAAGTGTGTGGGCACCAGACATCATGGCCCTATCATGCCCTCTAATGCCTTGTATATGCATCCAGCAGGCGTATTATATATCCTTCAGTGCCACTTATGTAACGGACATATATAAAGCTCCATCTGACAACTCATCTACATGGGTTTATACGGACACTGGAGAACACATCTGTCAGCTGTCATTTACTCGATGACCCACACCATGTTTCCATGACTTTTTTAAATGCGATATAATACCCATCAGGCACATACAGTACACAGAATTCAATACATATTTTGAGGTTTGCAATTGGTTATTCATCATTATATCTCTACAGAGGCTTGAATTTGTCATAAAATAATAGCTATATTTAATAGTATAGAAATGTGCACAATGTGAGTGAATGAATCAATAATTATAATTTTTTTCCCTGAATGGACTAAATGGTATTTCGTAGACATGAAAGCATTCCAGTATTAATCTTATTTAAGCATTCAATGTAAAACATATAACCTGGTGACAAAATAAAGGAAACTGGTGGCTGCTACCTGTGGGGTTGGGGGCATTTATGTATTTTGCTGGCATGATGGTTTGAGTCTGCTTGGCCAGTGCAAATCAATACTGCATTATTTCTTTCCTGGTGCATGTGCTCACTGAATGGTTTATTGAGTATGAAAATGTTGTAAATCAACTGTTTTGGCCTTTTCAGTCACAAGAGCTGACTTTCGTGTGACATGTTGGACAGCGCTGTTCACCGCCATCATCAAAACACTATTTGAGGGAATATCTTTTGAAGCAGTAGCCGGGTTTCCATTGCATCTTTGTGGAAAATTGAAGCAATATTTAAAAAATTTTGACAAAACACAGTTGCGAATGGTCTGTGTTTCCATTGAGTGATGTTATGCGATTAAAGCTGGGTTTTCTTTTTTCAGAAAGGCAGTATTTCCATTTTCTCTTCATGTCATGTCATATTTGCAAAATATTGCCTTATTGAATCGTCCAAAAAACCACCCATGTGAGCATAAAAACTTTTCTGTGATATTTGAGTTTTGCTTTTGTTTTTTAATTCATGTGTTTCCATTCCTCTGCTTTTAGTTTGCAAATTCAAATCACGCATTAAACATGTTAATGGAAACATGGCTCGTGGTGTTCATCTCCCCAGTACAGTTTCAGGGACCGGGCTTGTTGTGGTCGTGCACCTTAGTGCACAAACATACATTGGTTGCATAACGTACATTGTATTTTGCTTTGATTTGTTACCTGTGTGCACTTGCAGGTCACATGGGACTTCTGAGTCTCAAACGATGATCTGTTAACCACATGATTAAAGCATTGTGCCTGCAGGTTCACCCTATACAGGCTAGAAAATGAAAATGTTGTTACAGCACGGACTGAACACACAGGCACTTTACATTTTTAATTTAGGCCAATTATCCTAATTATGCTATCCTATTAAGCAAAAATAAAAAATGCAAATTACATGCAATTAAATTCATTTTTCACCATGGGCATGTGACAGATATTTAAATGTTTAAATGTTGATCTGCATTATACTGAAAATGTATACGCCTTAGAAAAAATATTAAAATGCTGTCTTTAGCTTGAGCGTGAGCTTTGTGGGGAAAAATGCTTTCCTCAGATTGGGGTTTTAAAACTGGGTTATTATAGGATTGAATGACTTGTCCGAATCGCTGCCTTTTAACCTGTATTTGTGTCTGGAATAGCTGGAGATTGGTCAGAGATGCTTTTTAACCATGTTATTTTTGCAAAGGCCATCTGTAAACCTTTGTGTGGCAACAGTGATATTACCACGCAATATCTTTATGAAAGTGGCCACAAAATGCTTTTCAAAATATATTTAAAAATAACATCTGCCTGTCTGCCTGTTATATCCTTTTGTTAAGCAATGAGTGATTCATGTTATTTCCCTTTTATAGCTCTTTTTTAACACTCAGTGTTAGCATGCCCTGTGTGCATGGATAGATGGAAAAACCTTTCTAAACAGTTGACATAGCTATATATTTTTCATTCTCAGGATGGAGTTGTTAGTGTGTGTATTCTTGTTCTGGAGCAGTACATTCATTTCTCTGCTTTCCTGTTTAAATTTTTTTTTCTGCAGTATGACGTAGTGGGTCACTCTGGGGATGGATTTGATAT
Source organism: Notoglanidium macrostoma (assembly GCA_030068235.1). NCBI lineage: Eukaryota > Metazoa > Chordata > Actinopteri > Siluriformes > Auchenoglanididae > Notoglanidium > Notoglanidium macrostoma. The sequence continues at coordinate 12,657,678 of JAQQZR010000035.1, read as the reverse complement.
AGAACTGGTCAGATATGACAAAGTGCCAAAGAACAACAAACAGAGACTGAAAGTCTTAAAGGTATGTAGCTTACGTAAGTACTACGTGCATTCTTTCATGCTTTTTTCCTTTGTTTGGAACTCGACTTCCTGACGAGCTTTCCTGGAATGAAGCCATCCTTATGATCATGAAACGTGGCAGGGTGTGCACAGACGAGCATGTTTCAGTATTTGGTTCTGCAGTGAAGGTTCATTTACATTCGAAGAAACAATCTTAGTCAGACTTGAATGTTTAAACCCTAAAGAGTCTGCAGAAGCCAGCTGCATTTACCTGCGTGTGTTTTGATATGGTCATCTGATGAACTAAATGCAGTATGAGTAATCTGTACTACTTATACACACCTGGCTGTACAAGTCAGCATCTTAAATAACTCTAAATTATTCAATTATTTACCTGAATACACTTTCCACAGACCATGCATGCACACTCTCAGTTCTGTATGAGTGGAGACTATACACTGGAGGGCACAGAGCATGCCATAAAGGAGCTGGCACACGAGGAGGCTGACGAGCACTTTGTCATTGTGCTGAGTGATGCCAATCTGGAGCGCTATGGGATCAGCCCTGACCGCTTTGCCCGGGCACTTACTAGCAACCCTCAGGTCCATGCCTTTGCCATCTTTATCGGTTCTCTTGGGGACCAGGCCGAGAGGTGAGCTTTATCCCATTGGCACATACACATATACATACATACATACACACAAACACACAGATATTGTGCCTGTTGGGCAATTGTTACACACCACTGTATTTGACTGAATATTAAAGGAGCAGTTTGTAATTTTTAGAGTTCTCTTCAGCTTAAGAGATACATTACAACTGCAGTAGACACATTGACAACTTCTTCATTGCCTCACTGTTCCAACTCCTCTCTGTTTCAACTACAAGTGCCTCATAAGGTGCCTTTAAAAAGTTGAGAAGCTCTCCTTAGGCTGTACTCACACTCGGTTCATCTGGCCCAAACCTCCCCTGGGAGCAACTGTCCCCCCTCCCCACTGTTTCGCTGGTCTGCACTCACACTGCACTAAATGATGCACTCTGGGGTGCTTACATCACCACAGTGACGACAGGAGCGCAGAAAATATACTGTGTTTTTGAAAAACAGCACAGTGCAGATAATGCATGCTTTTCAAAGCCCTTCCCTCCATTCACTGCTTTTTGCACGCTTCTCCCTTTTCTGCTCACTTCTGAAAATGTTCACTCTTCATTACAGTATAGTGAAATCAAGACAAACATAAGTAACATCAACTGTAGCTTAAAAGGGTAAACTTGGTAGCGCAAAGGAAACAGTGAATGGAGCGCAGAGCTGTGAGAAGCGAGCGCACTTATCTCCGGCGTGCTGCTTTTCAAAGATGCAGTGTATTTTCAGTCCTCTCCTCCTCGCTGTTTTTGCTCGGCTTAACCTCGTATCCGCGCTCTCTTACAAAAGGCAGTGATCTCACTCCACAGTTTTACCATTGTGGATTATTTTGGGAACGGTGACATACAGCCCTCTCACATACAGTACAGATTTATTAATTATGAAACGCTGTGATTTCCAGTGAATTGCGTTTCATGCATAAGAACATTTTTACGGAAGCAACTGACATTTCAGGAGTAATTTGCAGCTGTACTTGTCGACTACATTCCATGTTCATCAATAAGATGAGAGCCAAAGCTGTTATTAACCCTAATATTCTCCAGTGACTTGAAACGTGCACGTGATGGCATTCAAGTTCGGAGCCTTGGTGCAGTCAGTGATCACACTGTGCATGAACCCAGCCGAGCCGCTCCCGGGGCACCTCTTCTAAGCAGTCCAAGTGAACAGCTCCCGGAAGAGGTACGGAGCAATCACACTGGTCAATCGATCCTGTCTTTAGGGGTCAGATGCTCCTGGGAGCGGGTCAGATTGCCTAGTGTGAGTACACCCTTAGACTTGGGGTGGAGCTTATTAACGGGCCAGAAAAATATAAACAAAGAAAGGAACTAAAATAAAAAAACTAGCAACAGCAAAAATTGCAGATTACAGTTTTTCTAAGACATCTTTGAAATTATTTGATTCTTATAGATTATACACTTTTGAACATTACAAACTAAACCTTTAATGCTTAATTATGACTATTGTATTTTATGAAAGAAGATCTAGACCTACTGACAGAGAATGTGTGTTTAAGCTGTAAAAGGCTGGGTTCTGTTTGCTATGCCAGAATGAGGCCAGTGAGGACAAATGAGGAGAATACAGTGACACGAGAGCAATGCTACTGCGGTGGTCAGAACACATTCCTCATAGCCTTTAATCTGAGCCCTCACTGACTCCACTCTTTTCAGGCCCACCATGATTTAAAGGGAAGGCTTTTCAGAACTGGTGTCCTCCTCGGGGGGACAGAATGACAGTAATGAATGGTCAGTGGAATAGGAAAGGTGGGAGGGCAAGAGAGTGAAAGGAGCTGGGCGTCCATCCGCCTTTAGCCCCTTGCCCCCAGCAAGCATTTCCCAAACCCCCCATCCCTCACAAAAGAATCTGTTTGAATGACAGCCTTTGTCGGCTCATTGAGGACTAGGGGCTCACTTTGATTGCAAGTGAAAACACATTTGCATTGGTAATGTTTTTTTTTCTTGGGGGTTTGCTTTTGGGGGGTCTTTTCTCCTTATTGACATGTAGGCTCCAGAGAACCCTGCCAGCAGGCCGTTCCTTTGTCGCCATGGACACCAAGGAGATACCTCAAATCCTGCAGCAGATCTTCACCTCCACAATGCTGTCCAGTGCCTAAACACTCGAGGTTCCTCTCCTGAGTTCTTTGGACTCCAGATTCCAGTCTTGAAATCTGCATTTTTACACATGTCTAGTTTTAAATCTTTACATAATTAATTTCACTTATCTGAAGTGATACATTACACACTGCAGATTGTTGGGTTTATATACTGTTAATACATTTCATTTAATTGTGTTATATGACTGTACGATGTTCAAATGAGAAGCTACAAAAAGCTAAACAGTGATTTTCATCTGGTGTTTGGTGTCCAGACTGTAATGCCTGTAACTTTAGTACCCTGTTAAAGGAGTCCAGTGTTACATAAGACGTGTCACATGTTGGATGTGTTTGTGTGGGTTTTCTCAGGATCCTCCTCTCTCCTCCAGATCATGGAGTGGACATATCCTGTGAGTGAGCAGCGGAGTGAGGCAGAAAATTCACACTCACCTTATCACCTTAGTGTTGCTGTTTAAGCTCTCCCTGTCTGAGAAGAAAGCCGATTCCTAAGTGCAGTTTTATTCCTGTGCTTCTGTGCGCACTCTGTCTTAGTGGTACAAAGGTTAAAAGAAAGTACACAGCTAATTTCTCAGCCAGTGAGTGGATGAAACCTCACTTTAACAGAAAATGAGTGACTGACAGAAATAACCAGCCTGAAATCCCAAATAAATTGTAAGCAGTTTTAGGAGACAAAGCTCAGGTTATTTTTATCTCGCTGGGTTATAACCCCATGTGATCCTTGCATTTTTAAATGAACTTGAGCATGATTTTTACTCAGCTTCCTGTCCTTTCTGACCTCTTGTCTTAGGTGTTTGGCGCTAGCAGCACTGATTGGAGTGTTGCCAGTCTGACCTCTGGCATTCCCCGTTTAACTGTATGTACTTCTTTAGCACTGCTTGCGCAAGTCCACCCACCCCTACCTCGGGCTCAGCCTAGAATCCTCAGCTCTGTCGGGATGCATGTGTTTTTCCTGTGCTCCAAGCATGCCTTTTCCTTCCTGTGCTGCTGTTACCCAGCCAGGCTCCCGTGCGCCTCTCGAGTGCTCGAGGATTCCAGGCTCGGGCTCAGGTTACGCCATGCTCACTGGGTGTTACTGGGGAGAAAGTGGACCTGTAATTTATATGAGCTGAATAGCAAGCTGTAGAGAGCTGTGGACTGTCAGCAGGTGGCAGGAACATGTGTGTGGACGGAAGATGGCTGTGGCTGTTGGTCATTTAAACTCTGGCTGTTTGGAATGGTGCGGCTCTGTAATGCGGTCAAGGGCAAAAGAAATAAGGAGTGAGAAAAGTGTGCATATGTTTGTTTTAGCTGCAGTGTGCAATAGCCGCCTGTAAAGCAGTTTTTCTGAAGGGTTAGGGTTACTCATCAACAATTATAATGACTGAATCCTCCCACTACCCCGAAGACGCAGCTTTAAAAATAAAAATCTTTTAAGTGATTGTTGAATCCATGCTTTGTGAGTGGGGGTGCGAGTGTGTGCGTGCATTATGTGCATGGTCATATCCTGTGATTGTCAAATGATCTGTTACTAGATCTCATATGACATTTAAAGAGATCAAATAAAACATAATAATAAACACCATTATATTTTCTTGTCACAGGGGATATGGACTAAAAAATAAATAAAATGCTGACAGGAAGTGTGCACCCTGCTGACTGTGTTGTCTAATATTTACAAGATAGTTGTCTCCAGATAAAAGAAACAACTTTTCACTTAGCAACAGAAGGCAGGGATTTTCCACTGCTACAGAGGTGGCTGTTTGGTGTATTTCTAGAGGGCACAGCAGTTTTTTGTTCATTTGGTCATTTTTTCCATCTACTAAGGAACAAAATGAAAGCTCAGCAAATTGCTCTGCGAAGTTTTACTGTCCTGGCCACCCAAGCCAACTCATGGACTTTTCCATTACATCTGCAGCTCACATGGTTATGATTATAAAATTATAATTTCAGCTCTGTAAATATATGCCCATTATATCTATTTTCTCATTCCTCTTCCCTCTCCTTGTCTTTATACAGCGCCTGCAGTCTGTGGTCTTTGGCTAAGGTCCAGTAAGATTGTCTCATGTGTTCACCTACCTTTGGCTGAAGATTGAATACCAATTTGCATTAACTTAAGTTTACAAAACACATTTGAACTCCGCTCTGAAGTAGCTTACCTTACTTGGTTACCTACTAAGAAATGTGAATTGTGGGCTCTACTGTTAATTATTTACTCAGCAAAGATTTCCAGTTAAGAACAGTCGTCACAACCAAGGTCAAGTGTCACGTATTACTTCTAAGAGAACAAAATATATTAATAAAAATAAAAATATTACACAATATTTAGCAATATTTTCCATTCAGTGGAAAAAGGAAAGTATGCTACTTCTTCTTTACAATGTATCTACCAAAATTATACCAAGAAGAAAACAACTCATTACAGATAATTTACTTGACTGATTTAACTGAAAGCTACACAGATGATGCCAAAGAGATTGGAGGTGAGTATAAAGACAAAGCATGGGCGTACAAGTTATTTCAGAATATTTACATCACATTAAAAAAAGTGAAATGCAAACATTATAGCTGAAATTATTATCATTAATATCTTAACATGCACAATTTAGCCATTTTTGTTACGAGGAACCCTAGGGAGCCTTACAGACTAAATAAAGGGCTGTAAACTTTTGCACCTGACGGTAGACCACTGGTTCTTTCTGTGTATACTTTTCAACGGTTGTTGTGTTGTTGTCTATGGACTGGCTAGTTGATACATGTGCTTCATGTGTCATGACCGATTGACTGCAGATGACTAACGCATTGCAACACACTTCTTTGGGCTTTTTTTACACCATTGTGTGTTGAGAAATTGAGATGTCAAAATCTCTATGATGTCATATTTCCATGATGGTAGTGTATATCCATATAGATACTTGCTTTTCTCAAGCTTGCACATGTTTTCCTCTCATCTGTCAGAGGCTCATTACAGATGTGTAAGTAAGTACACATGAAGAGGACAGAAATAACAAAGCATCTACTGCCTAAATATATACAAACATGTGTAATGCCATGTTGTATAATCTGTTATTTTCCTTAGGGGGGGGGAAACTGCTGTTCTGATATCAGGATGCTGTATTTCCTTCTTTGGCGCTTTTTGCCTTTAGGGTATAGGGACACTCGATCAAGTGACACTGCTCTGCTATGCTGTGATAGCATTTACTCTGAACTCCTGCAGAGAATGTGACTTTATCCTCACTCTCTGTTGCATAATGTGCTGTTGCTACTGTACACTCAAGCTCACTAGGGTTTTAGGCAATATTCTCCAGGCCCTCCTGAGATCTTCACAGTATGACCTTGACTTGCACTTGCGCTATATTAAGACAGGCCACAGCTGACTTCAAAAAGCTTGCATACACTTAGGAAAAATTGAAGAAGACTATAAATATTTATGGGAACAAGGCGTTTAGATCCTGACTGAACCTTTGCATGTGTAAAAACCCGTGAAAAACAAGTTCAACTGAGTGGTCAGGAATTCAAGTGTTTCAATACAGTGTAAATATGGGGTTACTCAGAGGCCAAACTTTAAAAGTGGTTTTTTTTTTTTTTTTAAGAATTAATTTCTCTCACAAAGATAACTTTCCTAATCTTTACCAAGGGTGCTAATAATTCTGGAGCATTACAATTTCCACTGATTAAGTTTTAATTGTTTATTTTGCACATTTGATTTATTGAATATGCAATTTGGGTGGGTTTATGTTAAGGTGGACAACATAGCAGGGTTTTAATCCATGTAGCTTCGTTTACTATTCCATTGCGCGCGCACACATAAATGCACATTATTTTAGATCTCAGTAATTCGGGACCTCAGTGTGTTAGGTTTTACAGATACTCCTTCATTACCACATTGAACTAAAATGGACACGTTGTGGGTGTTGAGAATACAGTACTGGGAAAAGAAAGCCCTAATTGCTATCATGTCAGTGGTTTGCCTTTTCTTTTCTGAATGTGATTTAAATATTCTGTTTAAAAAGAAAAAACTTTGTATGTCAGCACTTTGCTTTTAAGTGTGTCCAACATATTTTAATATCCTCTAAGCTGCTTTGAGGTCCTCCCAGTTGCACTATTTGCATATTCTTTCTGATATATCTGTTCTAAATCTGCCAGATTTGCTTGGCAAAACGTTCCATGGTTTTTACGGACATACTTCATTGACTATAAGTTTTCCAGATGAAATACACAACCTCATTTTTAATATTTTGGAAATTACTTTTCGTAGTAAATATCAAGGTCCATTTCCTTCTTCCCTTTTTTTTTTTTTTTTAAACCAACAAAAACCATGGCGGATGCAAACATTTACCTTCTACTGTGCACAGGCTCAACAGAAAAACTTGAAACATTGCAGTGTGTGCACGAAAGAACTTTATAAAAGAGATTGTTAAACCAAATCAGCTGAGAGAAACCGTTTACCATGTCATCTAATATAGTTCTCTCTTTTTAAAAGCATCAATAGTACGTGGGTAGAAGGGTAGGATGTCTGGAAGCATCTGGGAATGTGTTTACTGAATTGTTTGTGAGTGCTTCTGTGTCCTGTGTTTGTCAGCTTGGTTGTGGAAGGCATGTGCCTGCGCTAATGTGCTTCCTGATCCTGCTGATACACTGCTGAGTGCGAGGAAGAGGAAGATGCTAATTTGCAGCCAAGGCAAGTTATTAAGGCCAGTATGTGCAGCGCTCTGCTCAGGTTTCATACAGTGGAAAAGTGAGTGGAAGATTCAGTTGCAGGTCCAATCTTCTCTTGGGTGAATGCTACAGATTACTGATTAAACCACATGTAAAATTCACACATCTCTGCAGGGTCACATAGTTTCCTTCTGGTTAATTAGTTACCCTGTTTTAGATGAGGACGGCGTTCCTAACCAGTGACAGGCCGGATCAGCAGTCAGTGTGTTACTTCAGGTGGAACACTTTCTCTTTATCTGTCAACTGTTCTCTTTCTATTTGTATTAAGGTTAGGGTTCGATTTAGGCAGGGCATAGCACTAATCATGTGAATTAACAATTACATCAGTGAAAAGTCCTCATAAGGAGATTGAGACAAACGTATGGCTGTGTACATGCTGAAGGCAGAGTGATAATGGTCAGGTTCTACATGTTCCAGGAGGAGACAGAGCGGTCACTAGCAGCCGATTCATCTGCCATAAAGTATCCCATGTGATCAATGAGTAAACTCAGTCCATGCTCTCAGCTATGCAGACCTTCTTTAACTACAGATAGCACTGAAACACACCATCACGGTGCCATGATTTGCTCGTATGAAGTTGCTATGAACTTTTTAGCTGTAACTAAGAATGACAAAGAAAGGCAAACTGCTGTTTTGAATCACTGTTTTTCTTTAATCATTCATAGTCATGCAGCAAATGATGTCATCGGATCATTTGGTTCAAAAGTCAACTGAAAAAAATGGCTCCGTAAATAGTTATGTCATCTAAATAGCATCTAACTAGCAATTTCCCTGACTCGCTCTGATTTCCCAATCAGTGCAGGAATGCAAGGAGCGTGTTGTGCGTGTTTAGAGGTGGAACTTTGTTTTACGTTACCGAATGGATGAATGAAGTCAAGAATTCCTCCATTTGTCAATGCACACTCCGATTGTCTGGTTTGCATACAAACTTGCAAACATGTAGTAACAGAATTGGGGTAAAAGCTTGCATGTAGCATACGTACATTATTACAGAGTTTTGTTCAAAGGAGCTGAGTGTTTGCTGACATGCTCCATAAAAGCTTCTCAGTCGCATTTAACAATGAAAAGTATGTGGTTCACTAGCAACTGATAGAAATCTGTGTCATGTGACTGCCTCCTGTCTAGAAGTGTTTTGCATGAGCTAAGGGCATTTCACAGTCTGAGATCTTGAAAAGCTACTGGTTCACACAGCAATGTTGTGACTAACATCAGGCCCTGTTGTGACACCAGGCCCAGACATGTCCAGATGTCCTGGAATGACTTTCGGATTTGTCAGCTGCGTCAGTCCATTCACTGGTGTGCAGTTACACTGATTTTCTGTTGCACTGATCGCGTGAGTTCTAGGTTTTAGGTACACTGATGAGTTCTGGTTTTGTCATTTTACCAACTCTCTGTGTGTGTGTGTGTGTGTGTGTGTGTGTGTGTGTGTGTGTGTGTCCTTGCACCTCAGCAGCCAGCTGGCTCTGCCTGACGAGCTCCTAACTCTTTCCCAGCCTTGTGTCCCAAAGCTCAGTCCAGCTGCACTCCAGACTTTGAGTGCAGGATTCCACTGTCTAAAGCAAGTGGAATAATGGGAGTCACCCCAAGGATTTTCCACATATATTCTCGTGTGCGACAGCTTGCACACTGGATGATCTCGTTTGGAATGGATCATTATTTATTTTTCCTTTGTACTTCCTATTTATTTGATCTAAATGGCTGACAATGTCACAGAAACCTCTTTATAGATATCATTCTTTCATGACAGAAAATCGATTTATCTGTGCTTTATTTCCCATAAAACACTGTAAGCACTTTGTCGTACGCTGAATTAGCACTTCTGAGAGACAGATCATTTTGAAATGTTGTGTAAGTGTTAAACTGGAAGCTGTTTTGTCTTTTCATCACCTTAAACACGCACACACTCCCAGTCTGCCTAAATCATTTACCCCACTCCATTTCTCTTAACATGAGAATATCCTCAAAAACCTATGCTGCATTGAACTTTTAACTACTTTGTTTTTTTTTAATGTTGCATACAGATTTCTCCTCCTGTCCCCAGGCAGAAGCTGACCAACATGATTTCATTAATAGGTACCATATGCTGTTCCCTTCTGATAGCCAAGATGATATGCTTTACTTTTGTGTAATAGTCCATGAATCATTATGGTGAACTATTTAGTTAGTAGCTGAGGGCAAACACTTTTTCCCCCTTTTATCAGAAACAGCATTAGAAAGAGCAGTGAAAGGAAATCTTTCATGCAGTCTGTATGTTAGTCTGTGACGTTTGCTGGGTAACAGATCTAAATTCTCTGAGTGAGAATTTGTCGGTTAGACCTACTTGCGTTCGCAGGTGTATAGGTGCGGTCTATAAGTAGTCTTAAAAATGTATGATTTTTTTAATGACCAGAAAATTACAGCATGTGGAAAAACCAAATATGGCACATGAAAGCATATTTGAAAAATATATGATTTGCAGTCGTATATTATGTGCTTGAGGACATCTCACCCATTACCATCAAGCAGAAGCCTCTTATTAACTTTCCATATTTTTGCTCTTCTGTCTGTCATCCGATTTTGTTCTCTGCATTTATGGTCATGATTTACAGAGCCAAGCTTGATATTTTAGTGATTTCAATCTTGTGTGGGCTAATTTAACATTCTGAGCATTTGATTGTTAGCAATCCAATAAGAGATCATAACCAGTGCCAACTTTTATTGGCATCTGTCTTTTCATTTTTCCATAAGAAAAATGTGAGAGGTTGAGGGGTTCCTAAAGTATTAGATGTTTCCATGGGGACCTTAAGCTGGATTTGCATGGTCACACTAAAGAATCTGGTGGGGGAGGAAATGGCTTCGTGTGAGCTCTGGAACAGGCTAAATACCTAAAGGTCATGTTCTGCAGATCACCACGTCATGTGTTGGTCACAGTGATGCCTGTCTTTCATTATCAGTAATGATCATTGTGATACCGAAACATGAATTACTTGATTGATAGTTGTCTCTGCACACTTTGTACTTGATTGATGAGTTCTTCTTTTTCAAATCCATTCCAGTCTAAATCGAGTTGGGATATTTCTAGTAATTAGGTAATAACGTGCTGTAGTTCTGTCAAAAAAGCATTCTTCTGTAACCAAGTCAGATGCTCACTGATTTCCTGTCTATCAACTGTCTTATTAATAACTCTTACGACTCCTTGTACTTGGAAATACTACATATCTCTCATCCACATGCAAATCTGGACAGACGTAGGCATGTTCCGTGATGAAGTCTGGCTCCCTGATTATTCTCTGGAGTAAAATGCTGTTTGTGAAGATAATTAACAGGCAAATTAAAGCTGTTGTGAAGTTAATTGAGAAGTGGTGCATCAGAGACTGTGATCTGCTCCGTGTTTGCAGTCAGCTCCTTGTGAGTATTGACAGAAGCTAATTAACAGTAATTAGACTGATTACACCCATGAGAGAGTGAGGAACACGGCGCTATCAGAAACCAGTTCTCGTTTAATCCTGCCCATATATTATAGTAAATGAAAATTCATTAGTGATGTAACAGAGTCCACAATATTACAGAAAGTATAGGATGTTACAGAAAATAGTAATATTGTTTGAGTTTGCTTGGACAGTATCCATTGCGTCTCGGGTTAGCCCACTGTATTAAACGTCATGGAGAAATGATGTTGACAGATTACAAGCAGCCATTTGATTCGTTGAAAGAGAAAGCCACAGACAAAGTGTCTGCTCCACAGAAGGCATGGCTGAGGTATGTAGCTATAGCCTGTCAGCCTCTAGCCTCCAGGTGAAAGGGATGCCATGCAAAACCTGCACGACTAAATGAGAGGGTGGTGATGCTAAATTAAGCAGTTATCCGCCCGCAGCCCTGACCTGGCCAGAGGGGGAAGAGAGCAGAAGGGCAGATGTGGAGGATAACTGAGTGGTTTCTCTTTTTGTTTTGAGAACCTGAAAGAAGAATTTGACCTTGTCATTTTAATCACCATCTGCTTAGCAGTGTGGTTCATTCACAGTGCATTCAGTCTCACTACAATTAAACAGCGTCAAGAAGAGAGCGAAGAAAAATGTCTGCATTTCTTGCATAATCTAATTTAAAACCCAAAAAAGGTTGTTTTCTTTTCCTGGCTTTTTTGTCAGCAGCGAGTAGTGTTAAATAATTTGCATTTGCAACACTCTTTGATCACTGTAAAATGTAGGTTTCTTGCACCAATGTACCTCCTCAGAAGCTGTTAAAGGTGGTTTATGAGATTTTATAGCAAAAACTCTAAATCATTTTGCCACATGAAGGACTCAATTGTGCTCAATTTGTAAAAGGCGGCTTGTTTTTTATGACCGAGCTCACAAAATGCTAAATTGAGCCCCTTCATGTCGCTGGCAGGGTTCTGCCTAATTCTCATTCATGCATTTCAAAGTGGCCTTTCTTTCCTCTGCTGGCAGAGCCTGCCCTGCTGCACGCAGATAAGTGAGCTGTGCTGAGAGATGCTTTGAAGGATGAATAGGAGCAAATTGTTTAGCACTGTGGAGTACAGTTCAGTAACTTCTTGTCCTCTCTCCATCAGTCTTTATTACTAGCTTGTGTTCCTAGAGTATCAGCACAGCAGCAGCTCTTCTGTATGCAGTTCACTTACTTTTACCAGCTTAATACTAGTTTACGACCCAAACAGTCTGATCTTATCAGAATAATTACTGAACAAAGCGTAATTCTGCTGTCAGTCAAGATAACGACCTCCTATTCTCTTGTCTTGATCGGGATCTGTAGGATTTACTGCCTTGACTGTCGCATTTTTACTTTGGTGTTTTCACTCCAGTACTCACTAAATGATCAAAGCATAACTCCATTGAGGAAAAGATTGTATTTCAAATAATCTCTCAGTTTAACAGTGAGTGTGTTTGCATGAACAAAATGCTGGAAAACTTGAGTTGCCAGTAATTAACCCAAGATGTCTACATATGCACGAGTAATCTGATAATAAGAAAACTCTTCAGTTTTCCCATTAATGACGCAAAGAGGATTCTAATGGCTCCCTCCCTAAAATGAAATGATTCTTTGTGGAAGCCCAGATTCCTTTTCAAAAGCATCATGTTCGTCGGACAGGATACGGCCTCTCCCCCGAGACGAGTGATCAGTATGCGTCAGCCCAGATCCCAAGGCTGACGAGATGTTCTGCTCAATAGGAGCGCTGATCACAGCAAGCCATCTGGACCCTGCCTCTGCGCTGAGATCGAGAGCGTATAACTATTTTGTGCTCTAGTCGACATGTTTGAACAGGATTTTTTTTTTCTAGCTATGCTATACATATATCAGCTTAGATTTGACACATCTGATCAGAACATGAGCTGATATACAGGGTGTCCCAAAAGTCTGGATCCATAGGTACTTTTTTTATATGAAATTTAAGAGGAAATCATCTCTGCATGTAGCAACATCAGTTCTGATGCATTAAGACATGTTCAAGGTTCTTGTATTCAATGTATAGACAAGTGTCGCGAAGTCCAAGGCCATCAATTTGAGCATTTGTTGTAATTAAATAAACAATTGCCTATGGATTCAGACTTTTGGAAAACTCTGTAGTCTGAGGAGGATACTTGATCCTGTAAATGGTTAAAAAAAAATCCCTATTCTCAGTATTAGTTAGATAAAGATGGCCACTTTAGATCTTAATTGCTATTTTTCCTTCAAACAAAACAAGCTAATAAGTTTTTAATCCAGCTATTTCTGTCTGGTTTTAGACACATCCTTCTGATTTGTTGCGTGACCTTTGACACACGCCTCCTTTTCTGTGTGTGGGGGTGAAAGGTAGCTGATGACACAGAGGTCAGAGGAAGGACAGAGACAATACTGAAGCTGCATGAGAGATGAATGTGCTTTCCCTGGGCTTTCCACCATTCTATATTTAAAGTGTGCAATGTGGCAGTGGAGGCATCAACGTCATCCAACATCCAACTGCAGGTCATTGTCACTGCGATGTCAAGGTTATAAAGTAAACTACAGAGTTCATCTGAATCCCAATGTGTTTGGAATAAAAGCATTGAGTGATTACTGCTGATGCATAATGCTATTATTACCCTCCTGAGACTGAGGCTGATAGAAATGATTGCTTTAACATTAGTCTTTCATCATCTGTGGGAAATGAGCACACTCTGCATTGCTACATTAAGCCAAACACTACATTTTATGAAGAAGCATAAAAAGCTATACTTTCCTCCAAGCTAAATAACCTCACTGACTTCACGGTTCTGAAATCCTGGGCTGCTTGGCTTGGCCTGGTCTACAGTCCCAGTGCATTCGTTTTGGTAGCTACACATGGGAAATGGTCAATGCAGGAGCAACTGAGGCAGAAATACTGCTTTCTTGAGCTTTATGATGGCACGGACATGACTTTGTTACAACATGAGCAGTTAATAGCAAAAAGGCTACATATGCTGTAATGTCAAATGTGAATTCGTCTTTTCTTTTACAGTTGTCTTTTCCCAGTGTATTCTGTTTGTTCTCTCTTTTCCCCCCACTTTTCCCTTGTACTCAGCTTGGGGGATCTAACCGTTGACAGGAAAGAAAAATAGGAATGCCACAGGCTTTTCATAAGCATGATGTATTAAGGCCAATTTACTGAATTGCACACAACAGCTCTCTACCTGCAAGCTATGTGCATGAACAAACTGGCCAGGTTTTACCGATCTTTTGTCAACTCTTTATATTCCTTTATATTTATTTTCCTATTATTGCCTCCAGACATGAAATCTGGCCAGAAGATGAGTGTCAAAGGTTTCCAGGTTCCTTAAGGTAAACTGTAACTCCTCTCCCCTCCTCAGGTGTTGTCACAAGGCAATATGTTTCTTATTTCTACTCGGATGAACTTTTTCTTTCTTCTCATGGAATCCAGTTCCATTTATATTCTGTATAAACTGATAAAACTTCACCTAGTTAGATATTCCTGTGGGCCTGGGTTTTTCATGGACACCTCCTCGTTAAATTCCTGCTGCATGGCAAGTCAATTTGTATAAAAATACATTTGATAGTATTATGCTGTACTCAGACCAAAGTTATGTCAACAAGTCTATTTATGTACATTCTGGAGGGACGCAGATTAGGAAGGCATATATCCTGTTATGCCATGATGTATTATGTAACTTGTTTTGCCCACTGGAGTGAAGCCATGCTGCTTGCTGTGATTTTGATTTGGATGATGATGCCCTCCTCCAGTGTTCCTCTGTCCCACAGGGTAGGAGACACAGTTGTCACCTGCCATTTGCACTTTCCCACACTTCTGGACCACTGACTTTCTGCTATCTGCCAAACTCGCACAGACAGCGCTGCCAAAACTGTGCCTGCTGCTGCCAAGTGGGAATTCAGTTTTAAAAATGACAGAACCCAGCTCAGGAGCATTAATCTGTTGTGTCAGTATATTTGACATTGGGTCGCCTCAGGCCTATAGCGCGAATACACTGACTACTGCCCTGTCCACGGAATTGAAGGACAGCTGCTATAATGTAGCCTGTGGTTTGTATCAACTTTATTTAAAAAAAAAGCAGAAGCACTTTCCAAAGTCACTTCTGCTTCATATATTATCCACACAGTAAATAAAAGTTTAGCTGAACTGTGCTGAGGTCATGCACTGACACATTAGTAAGAATGTCTGGCTTGTTCTGCTTTTCCACCCTTGCACTTATTAGTAATTCTCATTTCTTTGAATAAACAGAGCAGAAGTTGATATTTCCCTAGGCATGTGCATGAGGTATCATGGGCTTTGAATGCAGAAATTAAGGAAAGATTTGACTGGAGCTATGTGCAGTATAGCTGAAACAGAGCAGTAGGGCTCCAGTGACAGCTCACTTCATCTTCATCTCTGCCTTTCTGACTATAGACTGAGTAAAAGCGCTGAGGTGGCGACCAGCTGTCGAATATTCTGCAGGACAACTGCTCACAAGCTGAGACCCCTGCTGTGTGGTAAACCATTTACAGACTGCCTACAGACCATGACTAATTTAATTTACTGCACCGAATGGCTCAGCATAGATCTACTCAAAAAAGACTCCAACATTGTATTTATAGAATCAATATTTACATGAACAATTTCCTTAAATTTTGCTTGAAGGGAAAACTTCACTTTTTTTTTAGTTACAACAACCACAAACATGACAAGGACATACTTTAAAGTCACAGTTTTTTGCATTTTTAATTTCAGGTAGTTGTATTAAGTACACGAAATTATGCTTTCCAGTTTTTATAGTGAATTAAGTGTGCATTTCTGTTATGCTCAATTAATAATGCAATATCTTAAATGGAAAAAGCTTCTTATAACAATGCGATAGACTTTGACAATTACTATTTACATAAAAATACAAAAATATATATATTCACATGGACTGATAAAATTTACAATAGCCAGCTCTATACAATTACAAATAATCTTTTTTTTGTAATAAAAAGCCATTTAAATAATCTTCCAGATCAAGTTTTCCAGAGGAAGCACAACGGGTACTTATAGTGAAGGTGTTTTTGAATGAAACAGAGAGATGACTTCACGAGTTTTATCATGGTGTTGGCCCGTGACTGTGCCTGTCCAGTGAGGCCTGCTGTCTGCTTGCTCTTCCTGATGGTAACCAACTCCAGGTCACATGCCTACAGGAGAAGGCGTACACAAAGGGCACAGTTAGTGAAGCTCTTTTGTTATTAGTTTTCTTAATTTGGGAGGTTTGGTTTTAATGAAGTGTCACCCTGTGAGGACTGTGGCACCGTAAACCTTTACTATCTGCTATAACTGTTTTAACTCGGACTGGAGAACATCGTTACGAGCGGCGAAGCGAAACAAGACGTAAAATGCAAAGCTTTCCGCGTAGCCCCTTCCCTCACTGATATTTACCATGCTCATTCTGTATTTTACACACACGTTCCTCTCATTTGTATAGTTATAGAAGTTCGACCTTGCATAGTACAGAAGTCACTTACTTGCTAATGTCTTATCAAGGTCTGCAATGAAGTCTTCCAGTTCCTTTGTGTCCCCAAGTTTTGCTGTAATGAGAATATTACCAAATAAATAATAATAAAAAAGAAACAAGCATTTATAAATTCCCTGTCCTTAACTGAGCACTAAATACTTTACTTATGTTTTTCTTGCTATATTAAATCATCTCTAGCAGAGTCGAGCACTTCTGTAAGTCACTCTGGATAAAACCATCTGACAAATATTTTAAATGTAAAGATCCAGACACTCACGTTTGGGTGACATGACTGAAGGGCTGGTGGGTGAAGGCGAGAACACGGGAGAGTTGAGCCTCTCATCGCTGAAGCTGAAGCTGTTTCTGTTGAGAGATTCTGCACCTGTTCCAGAGAGAACGAGAGCATGAGGGTGGCTAAAAACATTCCACTACAACGCCTTCCTCTCCATCACCTTTAAGAATCCCACCCACTGGCAGGATAATTGAAAGCCAAAGGCCACAGTGAGCATGGTCTTTGTGTGAAAAATAGCACTCCCAACCTCATGTTTACTTATTCTTATCCCTGCTCAGAGTTCACACACAGGCACACGGAGTCCTGAGCACCTCAGTGTTATGTATTCAGTGTTTTATCTCTCACTCGCACCACAGCCTTAACAAGGAAGCAGAAGTGCCAATGGAGCACAGGTCACTTGCATTCCACACTGAATTGTGAAGAACTGAGTGACCTAATGATGGCTTTGATTTTGCCAAGAGCGTGTTTTAGGCCACCATAAAATGGGAGTACGTGCTCCAGGATGTAATGTGAAGAAATGATTAATTAATGCATGATTTATTATGTGGCCGAGAGATGCATGGACACTTATTGTGGTTTTATTTGGTTATATTCCTTTAGCGGACTCGATCACTGGCTATATTATAGCCATTTAGCAAATGCTTTTATCTAGAGTGACTTGCAGTGCAATTTTACCCAGAACTTAAAGACCCCTTAAGCATTCATAAGCTGAATATACCTCATACTGGGTGCTAGAGTCTAGTCAGTAACTATATTGGACACATTTAAAAACCCATGTGCACACTTAGGAATGTTCTGGACAATATATGCCACTACAGAGAAATACAATAAAGTGTTATATCCGAGATATTGTCTACTAAGGTTATACCTCAGAAGTACAAATACTCACACTGTGCAGGAGACAAACGCGTTTCATTTTGACACTAACTACATATACTGGTCACTAAAAGGATTCAAGTAAAAATGTGAGTGTTGGACTTGAAAATGATACCCTGCATTCTCCAGGCTGCACTCAAAACTACATGTTAGACTCTTAATCATTCTTTCTGGCTGTTCAGGGGTTCAGACTTTCCATGTATCAGAACCTCCAACATCAGCGCTGCCAATTCAGCCTGTCTGGATTCACAAATCTTCTAGACTTGCTACTCAGACAAATCTGTGAGCACGGACTGCTCTTGCTTCTTAGCACCAGGTCCAGAATTATAATCCCAAATTAAGTATATATTCTCTAGATCAGCTACACTTTTATAGCAAAGTGCTCACTCCAACTTTGAGAGGCAGGCCGACCTGATTAATAGTGACTAGGTTGTTCGATAAGCTGTGAAGGAATGCAGAACCATGTCTTAGATTGTATAATAAAGTTCTGTGTAAAGAAATACACTCTCATAAACAAAGAGCACTAAACTGTATCTTTCCTTGTTGCTGGGGTGGCACCCTCAAGGGTACATCATTTGTACCCTTATTATGTACCTTTTACGTAGAAAGGTTCATTGAGTAAAGCTTTAACGCGTTTCTCTAAGAACTAATAACAGTTCACTTCTATAATTTTATAGCCACATTTCCAGATACATAAAGCTGTGCTCTTAATGGTACCACCTCAGTGACAGGGAAAGGTACATCCATCCATTATCTATACCACAATCCCAGCTGACTTCGGGTGAGAGGCGGGGCACACCCTCGGCAGGATGCCTATTTATTGCAGGGCTAACGGAGATGAACAGCAATCCACACTAACATTTACACCTATGGGCAATTTTAGAGTAGCCAGCTGAACTAGTCTGCACGTCTTTGGGCTGTAGAAGGAAACCAGAGTGCCCAGAGGAAACCCAAACAAACATGGGGAGAACATGCAAACTCCAGAGTCCACAGTGTTCAGGAGCGATACAAATCAGATGCAAATCAACCTGTCGTGTGCTTATACAGCTTAGTACCACGGTTCTTCACTTAAATTGTAATTTCTATTCATGCTCATGCAAGTTTGGGGATTTGTAAAGCACATGACCAAGCTTAAGAAATTGTATTTCATGAATTCATGTGATGTAGTCACTAGTAGTAGCCACCTGAAATCAAGTGGCTGACTTTAGTGTAGTAGTATTGTTTTTAATCTGTGAGCCCTCGGCTCTCTCACTCACTGTCTGAGTCGCTGATGCCGCTGTCGCTGACGCTCGCGCTGCTCCGCCGTTTCATGGTCTTTAAGTGCTCGTCGTAGCGGAAATGTCTCTTCTCAAAGGGCGAGGTGAAATCCTCAATGACTGCGTCGAACTCGCACAGCACCGCATTCAGGTCGACGTCATCCTCAAGGAAGGCTGAAAGAGTCGTAGAGTCGCATTTCAAACTTAACATTCCTTAGTAAACTGTGTCGGCTCTCAGACCAAACGCTTAACCCCCCTCCCCCTTTAACCTTTACCTTTACCTTTACCTTTACAGGTAAGACTGAGAGCTGTACCCAGACCGCAACCACGAGGGAATACTTCCACTTACATTTACTCTGAGACTTTATCTTTGGCGACTTCATTCCGGTGGCGTATCCCGCAGCACAAGCCTGAATTATTCCAAAACTGTGTATCCTAAACACCACTCACTCTGGCTGAACTTTCTCATAACTGAGGCGCGCGACTTTGCTTTTAAATATTCCCCGACTGCCAGGAGGGGCGGGGCGAGGGGCGGAGTCAACACATCAGCGCTCGTGGCTGCGTGCCATACCGCACAGCAAACAAATCACACTCGGCGTCGCGTACTGTTTGGACTTAGTATTTAGGACGGTAGTATGCAGTCCAGGAAGTTGCCAGGCTTCTTTTAGCTTTCCGATTGAGTTACACCAACTGGCGTCATCCCTGGTAAAAATATGTGTTTGTAAACAGCCAAAGCACATGACTTTAACGCAATACCTATTTATTTTTTTTCTCCATGCCTATATCCTTAGTGTAGCTTGAATCATTTCCCATTTTCATCACCCACTCTTTATTTAGCACCTTAACGGATTCTTCAGTTTGTCCCTCTAGAGGACCCTTAAGTGTTATAGATGCAAATTTACAACAGAGAATTTCTTTTTCAGAAAAGGTTTAGCTGTTATCCGTCAAAAGTTAGCAAGGGACTATATGACGTTTTTGTACGTTTCTATACTTTAATTATGAAAGAAATCCACGGACTTCCTTCTGGAAATTAACTAACTGTGTAGAATAATATTTTGTCTGTTTATTTGAGCTGTAGAGCTGACAGAACACATTAGTTATAGGATTTTTGAGTTATTAAGGTTTAGATGAAACCCATAAGGACATAATAAGGACGCAATATTAGTCTAAATATTTCCACCACAAAATGAAAACCACTGCTATAGGCTGTATATAGGCCGTAACCTTTAGCAAAAAAAAATTAAAAATCACGTTTAGAGAGGATGTGAATCGATTCTGCTAAAGACAGATATGTGAAAACATCAGTAAAACACTCGCGCTGCTGCTGCTGCGGTCTCACGCCTGCTTATGGGATCTTTGTTGTAATATTGAGTTTGTAGCGACATCTGGTGGTCCATACCAACAATTACACGCTGATTTTAGGACGCACAACAACAACGGATTATTGTGTTCCGATATATATTTCAAACGTGAAACAAAATAACAGAATGATGTGGAGTAAGGTTCAGAAGTTCACAAATGACGTTCCCTGTGGTGTGAAATCCAGCAGTTCTTTACTAGTTTATCAGAACACTGACTGCTGTAACAGGCGGACAAGTGGAAAAGCACCACGTGTGTGTGGGTACAGTTTCCTGATTTCCTGAACAGTACCAGAGTCATAAAATGTAAAAAAAACAAATAAATAAACAACCCTAAACGCTTGTATAGTGGACATTTTTTTTTCCACAAAAAGAACAAGTTCAAAATGCTGTGTGACTAAATTGATTGTGTAATATGCATTGTACATAAAAACGGCAAGGAAAATTCTTGATTTTACTATAAAGACAAAAGAAGAATGCATGAGTTTGATGTCAGTGGATCGCTGACTCGATGCAGTTATTGCAAATAATGGAAAATGCAACCAAATATTAAGTGTTATTTACTTTATGACTATCTATACCAATACTTTTGCTAACCTAAAAATTGGATGGATTGCCGCCAAAGGTGCCATGTCATGAATATCAACACATCTAGATTTAAATATCAGCAAATGAAAACTGAAATTCTTTTCTATCATCTCATATTCATCTTTTGATTTTTAACCCAAATGTCCTTGCTTTTTTTTAATAACATTTATTAAAGTATAAGCTAAGCATTAGGTGTGCTAAAAAAAAATCAGACAAATGTTTTAGAACCTGTTTGCTCTCCAAAACAAAATGTTCTACAAATACCTATTTGTTTATTAAATGAATGGACTTATTACATGAATTCAGACATTTCTAACTGAACACTGTAACCGTTTAATTCAGCAGCCACTGAAATGCAATCAGATCTCCCTGTGTACATTTATAAATCTGGGAAAAAGATGGGAAAGAATGGGAAAGTAGTGAAGTATATACATTTTATTTATTCACTAAGACACTCATCATGACTGGATTGTTACATAAATCCCAAAGACTGGTTACACAAAACATAGGAGTATTTGGGTCAAATTATTAAAGACATCCTCAAAATGACTAGTTTACTTTCATTGTATTCCAAAAGGTTTTACCCTCTTACTCAGGATTCAGATTTATGGGATTATTTTTCTCATGCGTATTCATAGCTGGTACAAAGGTGAAGCTGGCCATGCGGTGATTCATTACAATGTCCTACATTCACATTAACTAAGAGCCCTTTTGCTGTTGCTTTTATATCCATTTTGAAAGAAAAAACTGACCTAAAGAAGTTTAGTCATGTAGTCACAGTTATGTAAAATGACATCAGCAACAACAGGGCCCATAATTTTAGGAAATGTAAGCCTACGGTTGCAGTCACATACAAGCCTTGGTGTTCAGATCCTATTCATTCTGCCTTTAAGGTTCATATATCTGCAAGTGTGAACAGACCTGTGCCCTGAAACCACCTACATGTACAATCAATCAAATTATTCTTAGCACACACCTGATCTGCATGTGTCATGAACAACAACCATCATATTTGAGATACAATCCACCACGAGCCTTCAACAGCTTATAGCTTAACAGCTGTTCATGATTAGGGCAAGAAGGTAAAAGTTGTTCAAACTGACTTCACACAGCTCTGAACATGTCAGATGTAAAAAAAAACAAGCTGGGAATTTCATGTATTGTATTGTGTAGTTGACAATTTGCTTAAAGGCTTTCTTAATTTAGGCAAAAAACCCTTTAAAACAGGCATGCCAAACTCGTTTTAGGTACAAATTACACTTTCTCTCGTACTCTTACTCTCAAATGGGCCGAAAATAATATTCAACAACTAAACATTAAATGTGTTCATCTGTTCATTTATCTGAAAGGTACTGCACATTCTGAATGCACAAACACATTAATGGTATATCGCTTACAAAACACACCACAATTTGCTACCAAAAAATGGTTTTACTATACATACAGTGCCTTATTTAAGTATCCCCCCCATGAAAAAACTTGTAGTGTTACAATTTTGAACTGAACTGAAATTAAATGTCCTGAATCCAAATACACACACACAACAAAACAATAATGCTGAAGTAGGGGGAATCAATATAGTTGTGATTGGACTGCATGTAGTTCACCCGTTTCTGTGAAATTCAAGCATGTATCTCTGCAGCCTAAAGCGGGCTCCAGCCGAGGCATGTATGGGATGGATTAGGGTTAGGCCTAGGGTTAGAGTTAAGGAAGAATCCCACTGAATCCTCCACTACCACACGTGCTATCACATGAGAGCATGCTGGCCCACTTGGCGCTATAGTGCCTTTTTGAAGCTATCTCCAGGCTGCAGACATAAACGTCTCATGAAACCCCTGAAATGAGTTCTTTTGGAAAGGCATGGTTACAGTAACTTTTATGGCCCCGAGTTTATTGCTCTGTTTTGCCCCCTAATGGTATAGCAGAAACTAGCTCTTTTTAATTTGTTTTCCCAATTCACTTACAGTCCATAAGACAATTTTAATTTAGAGCCAGGTTTCTAAATTCATTTGGTGGGCTGGATTAGTACCTTTGTCAAGGTGGACGCTGCATGAAGGCTGTATGTTTAACATTCCTGCTGTAAAATTAGCGAGAGCTTAGAGTACGTCGTTACATATATCAAGTTGTCATGCTGGTAGTTAAGTGCTGTTATAGGATACATTCCTACATTCTGTGTGACACAAATCATATTAAGTACAAGCTTTGAGAATAGTTTAATGGTATCCTCTACACTAATCAGTGAAAGCAGGTCCTATCCCTTGATACACTTATGATCAAACTGATAAATGTCACCGTTTATGTAGTGTTGACTGCTATCATTTTTACTCTATGCAATACTGCATTTGTGTAAAAAATCTACAGTAAGGATGGCTTCAAACATGCAAGATAATCTGAACAGATTTTCTAACAGTTGAAATAGACACAGCACAATCATGTGAAATAGTGATTATGAAGTGTTACGAAAATCTGTAATGTATATTGTGTGATCAGAGAATAATGAACACGATCAGGTGGTTCCCTTCTTAACTCCTGAAATATCGCTTTAAAATCACTGAATTCTGGCTCCGACATAATTCAAACAATTATATAGTCACAACAGCACAACACTAAGTGACAAACAGCATGACCAGAAAAGCAACATTTGCAAAACACCGTAATTCAAGTTGCTCAGAATAGATGTGCCCTAGACATTAAGGGCAATGTAAAATAAGTGACATGCTTTGACAACATATTGTTGTCATGCTACAAAGGCTTTTTAATGCAATTCATACGCAAGTATTTTATTTTGCAAACTTTTTGCAGTTGTTGGTTCGCTTCATTAATGCTGTTGTGTTGTTCCTCTTAATCACCGTGCTGATTTATAAGTAAACACTCACACTCTTTTTCCAAAAATAAAGAACACCTTTGGTAATTGCGCATACTGTAGGGAATGATGCTTGCCCTTTCTGTTCCATTAAAAACAGCAAAAAGTTCAAAGTGACCTTCTTGCCATTTCATCATTATTTTAAATCAGTTACACAAGACCACAGTCTCTCAGCAGAAACAGAGCTTGTTCTCTTCCTGCTTGCTGGTCAGGGGTGTTGCAGTGCTTCCACTTGGCTGTTTCAGCCTCAGAGGCTTGTGATTCTTTAGCTTGTGGGCCAGGGTGAGGAAAATGGCATCCACATGCTCTTTCTCAGCAGGCTCCTTGGCAGATGTCTCAAAGAGGGGGAAATTATAGCCATCAGCTAGTCGCTGGGCCAGTGAGGTGGGAACCTCTCCTCTTCCTAAGTCACATTTGTTCCCTACTAAGATGTGAGGTACGTTCTGCGGGACTGAGTGGCGCCTACACTCCTCAATCCACTCAGGCAGACTTTCAAAGGAAGCCAGATTACTTACATCATACACAAAGATCACAGCGTGCACGCTGCGGTAGTAATGTTCCACCATACTCTTCCTGAATCGCTCCTGTCCTGCTGTGTCCCAAATCTGCAACTAAAAACAAATATAATGTTTGGATCAGTTTCCTAAAAATCATCACACCACAATCTCATTGTTAAATGGTAACGTGATCTTTACCATCACTACCAGTTGTGATGATTTTAACTTCACAATGCTTTGATAAAACTGGGTCCTGCTGTTAAAGGTGAATTACTCAGGACTGGAACATTAGTGATTAAGCAAGTTTTTTTTCACTCCTTGAACACACCTCCCAGTCCCGTTCACGTACGCAAAGCGCGCCCGAAGCATCTGGAGCGGCCAGAGGAGTTCAGTTCGAGTTACCAAGTTGCCAGTGCTATCAAGGATTGCCATGACTTTCAAGTGATGATGTAGGGTGTTTATTAAGTGTAGTGTTGAAATTTGGCTCAACTGATGCTGTAAGACTAGATAACAGGGCATTCGCTTTTCTTCTGCAATGAGCTCCAAGCAGTTTTTAGATTGACTCACGACTGAAGTTAAATAATATTACATACAACTCTATGAAGGTGGTTCAACAAAAGCATTACCTTACCTGGACCTTTAAGTGAAAAAAAAAGTATCTGCTTCATTTGTTATATAAAGCCAGCCATTCAAACAGTTCAAAGCTTTATACAGATTATACATTTACACAGACGTGTTGGGATTCCACTGTGATTTCCTTTCAGAACTGACTGAGATGATAGCAGAGTGATGGGGTGTTGGGTCATGTTTATTAAAAGACTGACAGGTGTCCGACACAGACACTGGGTGTTTCTCAATGTCAAGGAGGGATCCTATAAAGGCTGCATTTCAAGGATGCCATGTCATCAAATCCCACCGAAAGACTTCTGATGTCTCATATCCTTCGAATTCTACCAAGGCCCGAGTCCTTCATTCAGGGAATTTTCAAGGGTGCACATGTGCACACCACCCACAATTCTATGCATACATACAAGATGGGACCTTTTCAATGTCGCAAACCTGGGAGTGGGCAAGAGGAACCGTTGTTAACATGACTGCGTACACAAGCCTAAATTGTTAATAGAAAAACATCAGTCTGTGGAATACTGTACTTTTACTATGGGGAAGCGTACTTTCAGAATGCATGGAATATGCTGAATAAAAAGGGAGGATCTTGTTAAAGTGGTCAAATGGGGGCGACATTAAAAAAAGTTTAGCACCCAGGAATCAATCCATAACTAAAGCGGTTATGACATTTCTAAGTATGATTGGTCTTGCAAACAGAATAAAATTTTCTTTCTTTTTTCCAGTTTAAATCATTCCCAATAGTATTCACACCTCGGTGCTGGAGATGGATTTGTCTCCTCCTCGCCGTATGTTAGGAAGGAGTCTTGCCTGGCCTCTGAAGGACCTGACTTGAGAGGACTCGTCCTACTGAGGAAGCATCCTTATCATTGAGAAACACCAAAGATGTCCAAAGAAGATTTTAGAATGGTTTGGAAACCACATAGTACACCTGTGCTGATGCCCAAACTATTCATTGTTTTAATGAAATCATGTTCTACGTATATTCTAGGTTATTTGTACTAGTCAGAAAAGCACCTTTATGACTGCACCTTTAATAGTGTACATAATGATCATCATGGCCCAAATCACAAACATGACCTTTTATGGTTTGCAAATGTGTAAAAGCTAGTTCATGCGTGTTAAATAAGGAGTTCTTGTTAAACTCCACAGAGTGACTGCTAGATCATGCTGTATAATACGCTACGACTGTGGGCCGGAGTAATAACGCTGAATAAGCAGAACACAGCCAGTCTACAGTCAATGTGTTCAATAGCAAAATACCGGACAAACACCACAGCACGCGCTACGATGCACTTTCTTACCTTGATATTTTCTCCATCCAGCTCAAGGGTCTTTTCTCTGAAGTCAACTCCGATTGTAGCTTCTGGGTTTTTAAGAAATTTAGCTTCACAGAACCTATAGGTTAAACACGTTTTTCCAACATTCGAGTCCCCAATAACAATTATTTTAAATACCCTTGACTGAAAACTGTCTTGAAGCGAATCATTCGCAAGACTGTCTCTGTCACAGACTGTAGCGGAATCAGCATCAGCGTTTTTGTGTTCAGCTGCCATAGCAGTGCGAGTTTCCGTGAAGTATCGCGAGAACACAAAGAGACGCCTGACCTCAGCGCGCGCTTACCAAAGACCAACCAGGTTTCATTCAGCAGGAATCACGATCAGCATAAATTAGCACACACAAGACAAATGAGCTACAGCAACTTTGCAGATGGAAAATGACTTAATAATGGAAAAACATATAAACTGGAGAAATAAAACATTTAGGCTCTAGACATTCATTTCCCTTCAGTAACAGCTTTTTCCAGTGGGTTGCAGTGGATCCGGAGCCAATCCCAGAAACACTGGGAAGAAGGAATACTTGGATGGGCTGCCAGTCCACCTCAGGCACACACCATAGTGGCATGTTCTTGAGAAGTGGGAGGAGAAAACGGAGAAAACCCGATGCTTAGGAAACCATGTAGCAAACTTTCTACAGACATGCATCCTACAATATGTAAGACATCAGATTCACAATATGGTTATATGCATCAGAATAAACCCAATTAAACTGTACAAGGTATTTAATAACTCAAAAATATATTAATTTGGTCTTTATGTCAGAAGGTGAAAAAACAAGATACACTTCATATTGTACCAGCACCAAATTGACAACATTTATCTGAGAAAATAATTTATCATCTCCTGTTGTTCATTATCACAATACCTTTTAACTGAGTAATACTAATACAAATACCATGTAAATTCAAGTAAAAGGAAAGCCTCTGTGCTGGGGACAATTATGGCCAGTCACACTATATCAGAACAACTCTGCAATGCTCATCATCGGATGGCGTTTAAGACCTTGTGTGTCTCCGATATACACCCATGAATTAAACACTTAGATTTGAAGGCATAGTGTTTGCTACCAGTTCTCATCTGAAAAAGAGCTTGAGCTGCCAGAATCTGAGTCTGCGTCAGTCAGTCCAAAGTCCCAGTCTACACTGGAGCCACTGTCATCCTCCTCCTCAGTAATGAAGTTCTGTCCTGAACTAAGACAAGCCGTATAAATTCGGGCAGAGAGACTTATCGAGCCGAACGAAGACCCGAACATGGTGACCACATTTTTCCACATGTCCTTAGAAGAGTCATATTCATGTATGACGAGCCTGTTTTTGTTGTGATGGACAATGGCAAGAGTAAGCAGGAGCAGTTTGTTTTTGTGTTGCACCACCTGGTAATTCAGAGCACTGCTATCGATGGGTATATCCGCGATGCGTCTCCATTCCCCTCGGACTGGGTTATACACTTTCACCACTGGGATGTCACAAAGGCAGATGATCTGATCCTGAAAGACGCAGGCTTTGTGGAGCTTGTTGCGTTTTAAAGAGCCACGCTGGAGCCAGTGGTTTCTCTTTGGCTCGTAGCACAGTATTCGTCTCTTGTTCACTACATATAGCTGCTCATTGACTGTCACAACTTGCATCTTGCCTAAGGAATGAGGCAAAGGGGCGACAAACATCCACTGGTTCCTCTGAATGCTATAGCACTCAACCTCCTTGAGCCTGGCATCAGATAAAGGGTCCCTACCACCGAGAATGTACATGTGCCCATTGAGGTAGCCAATGTATGAATGCATTCTCCCTAGCAGTCTTTCAGCCAGCTCTTGCCAGCAATTCAGCAACGGATTATACACCCAAAAGTGCTTTGACAGGTGTGAGGCTATGTACAGGTTGTTTTCTGGCGTTGCACAAACTAAAAATGTTTCCATAGGAGAACGCTTAAAGTTCTGATTGCTGAGACTAATGATAGGGGACGACATGGAGTAGATCTCTTCAGTGTAAGGGTCGTAACACATGAACGCTTCATTCGGTCGGCCAAAAAAAAGAACCATTTCTTTTGCACTTTTACCAATTCTCTGTTTCGTATGGTTCATTGAAATCACACCGCTCTCTCCGGTACTGGCCAAATCCGGTAAACTTGAGAGGTGTTTTTTAATAAAAGGCTTTGATTTAAGGCTTTCTAAATAGATGCTGTCTTTCTCTGTGAACAGTGACCATCGGACACATTTAAGGATGTGCAAAGCATCCTCTGTTTCCTGGGGCAGGTTATGTTCGATCCAGCGTATTGCAACCGCACACACTTTCCTCTCACAGTCAATATCAAGGGAATCCAGAGTGAGGATCTCTCTCACTTGCTTCATGTCCAGCTCACACAGCTCCTTTTCACTGGCACTGAGCAGAGCAAAGTGCTTTGCTATGAAGGCTTGAGCTTTGCTTTTCAGGTCCATGTTGTCAAAGGTGTCTGCAAATTTTAAGATTCCTGTGCAGTTAGACAGGTCCAGCCTTCTGGTCATGAAATCAGCACAGGCATGTCTGATGTACTCCACCTGCAGCATATTGGCAGCTGAATAAAGCTTCTGCACGTTGGCCTCAGTGATGGTCACTTTGCCGGTGTAACAGTAGTCAATGATGAGCGCCATTGACTCCGGGTCCACGTCGTGAATGGTGATCTTGCTCTGAGTGCTCTCGTACAGGCCTCCTGTAAACATGCTTTTGAAATATGGACTTGCTGCAGCCAAGATATTACGGTTACACTGGAAAAATGTCCGTGTTTCCGTTTTGGAGGAGCTTCCCGACGTCTCCTGTCCTGCCTCCACCTCAATACTAACATCAACCAGAAGTTGGGAGTCGTAGAAAAATTTCAGCTCTCTCATCAAATTCAGTGCATGGCTTGAATCCTCGAGCTCCTCCGGACCACTAAAACAGTTTACTGAAGCCATTTTGAGCTTAATGACATCCAGTTGTCTCTCTCTCTCTCTCTCTCTCTCTCTCTTGTCGGGATTACCTTCACAACAATAATGTCCACAATAATAGTGAACAGTCCCTCTGTCGCCGGTGCAGGACTCGGCTTTCTAATTCACATTCCCAGCTGTGACACTATAACCAGGTCCTAATGCTAGAAAAAGGCAACGCTTATTTGTCTTACAGCACAGCCATGTTTACTGAACGAAAACGGGCATCTTCTGACGGCAGCATTAAATTTACCGTCATACTCGAGAAAAATGAGAAAGCCCGTTTGACCCGCTTGTTG
This sequence comes from Notoglanidium macrostoma, assembly GCA_030068235.1. Classification (NCBI taxonomy): domain Eukaryota; kingdom Metazoa; phylum Chordata; class Actinopteri; order Siluriformes; family Auchenoglanididae; genus Notoglanidium; species Notoglanidium macrostoma. Next base: position 12,628,345 of record JAQQZR010000035.1, on the reverse strand, counting down.
GTTGATTCATTTTGCTCTCGACATGGATAGTGACGTCGCGCGGCGTAGTCGAACACGAAAGGTTGCCAGGTATGTACCAGAAACAAACTCCTATTTAACTACCCTATTGACTATATCCTTTTCCAACTAGCATCCTTGAGCATAAGTATTATAAGTATACAAAGTATTTTTCATAAGTATATAAAATTGAGCATATTAATGAATTTCACTGTTTAGTGTAATACTTAAAATTAATGTCATATCATACCTTTTGTCTATAAACGATGCACAACAAAATTCTCAGAGTTGATTTTCCGGTGTTAAATATGGAGTTGAATTAATACCGTAAAACATATGGCTTAACACTAAAGGAATCAATTGCATAAGTGAGTTGGTGTCATTGAGAAGTGATGGAGATTCAATTCCTACAGAGTTATGAAACCACGCTCTGGTGTTAACTAACACCATTATTATTAACACATTAGAAAGTGTTAAATTAACACTGCAAAGAGAGGGACAAATGAACACCAGCATAGTTTTAACTCTCTCACATTCATCACTATAGAATTTCTATACCATTACCAATGTCTATAAATAATTTTGAATTATTATATATTGTCATAAAAGAATAGCTGACTAGTTCTATACTAATATATGAATTTTCTTGTCTAGTATGGGATTAGGGTATAAGTAACTTGTTTAAATGTGAATATTTTTTAATATGTCTGTATGATGTGTATATTGCGGCACGGGGTGCCTTGGATAGCACTCTCGCCTCACAGCAAGAAGGTTCTGGGCTCAGAACTGGCGGTGGACTGAGGCCTTTCTGTGTGCAGTTTGTATGTTCTCCCTGTGCCTGTGTGGGTTTCCTCTGGGCACTCTGGTTTTCTCCCACAGTCCAAAGACATGCAAATCATCTTAACTGGCTACCTAATTGCCCATAGCTTTGAACGTGAGTGTGAATGGTTGTTCTTATCTGTGTTAGCCCTGTGACACCTTTAGGTGTTTAGGATGTACCTGCCTCTCACCCGAAGTCAGCTGGGATTGACTCCACCATAATGTAGTGAAAAAAATGTATAGAAAAAATTTAAAATTTAAAAATATAAACCTTGAGGCACCAACACAAGTGCCCCAAAATTGAGGGTTAATCGAGCGCCAGGCAACACATCCAACCTGGAAGCATGAGGCAGTGATTGGCTACGCACGCTGAGCGCTGGGTTTTCGGGTTTGGTTGACTGGTCGAGTCAACTATCCTGCCGTTTAGAAACAATTGCTTGGAATAAATATTGCACTATTCACTGTAAAGCAGACTAGACCTAATTGCTGTCGCGTGGCCTGGTTTTGTTTATTTACTTGGATAGTTAGCCAGTGTGTTTTAAAAAAAATCTAGCAGAATCCAGTGAAGAACAGATTGAGCCGTTATAAATTTATTTCGAATCCATTACAAGAGGTATAAAAGATTTCCTATGGTAGTAGTTTCCATAGACTGCATAATGCTGCATCTGAGTTCCTTAAATAATTTAAAATCATTAAAACTATTCAAACTGTACATCACCGTGAAAACAACATAATTAATGTCCTTCAACTTAAAAAAAAAAAATAAATAATCCTCAGCTATCTTTTTGCATAATTAAAAGTGTTCTGCATGAAAAAATCCATTTCATTTAGGTTCCAGAATATCTGAGAGTTTAAGTAATATGTATTATTCTTTTCCAGAATTGATATTAGTTGTGACTGCGATTAAGCTCGTTGATTCTTCTCAGGGCCTCCTTGTTATCTATAGTCTTGTGGACAGTTATGAGAAAGGGGAAGGCAGAGGGCAGCTCGACCCTGCGGCTGAGTTTCTGGTGGCCCCAGTGAAGACAGCGCAGCCTCTCAGCCAGGTCTCTACGGCCAGCACGCTCCAGTCCATTCTGCAGCACTTTCGTCTTATTAGGCTTATCCCAAAACCTCTCATACCTGTGGAATACGACAACCTGCACTTATCTGTACATAATTTAGAAATGGATACATATAAAGAATGAGAATTTTATTTGAATCAAGCAGCTTCAAAATCATAATGACATGTGTTCAGATGAACAGTAAACCTACCAGGATTCAAGCATGCTCTTGGCCTGATCCTTCTTCTCCTTCGATGTGGCGTGAAATTGCCTGACTTCAGTTCTTGTGAAGCCCAGTTCATATGCAAGAACTGGCCACTCAAAGCCCAGCTGTTTTGAGATATCCTGTATAGACTTCATGTTGATCACTGCATCCTGAGACACACACAATTTGCACTAACGTTAATATCTACACTTCAGTATTCATTCCCTCCTTTTTCTTTTTGAGAGAAGCCGGTCTTAACACAGCTTACCTCTTGAGCTTTACTTGGCATTTTGTCCACACGGCTCCTTGCTTTCAGATCCCGCTGATCCATTAATTTTTCCATGGACAATAAGAAAGGTCAGCTGCTCTGATGTTGCTTAAAATAACATTATCTCTACCTCTGTCACATGTTTCAATTCCATTCTATTGCTTGAGCAGTTTTAAACTTTTTCCATATTATTAAATACAAAGAACTACAACTACAGAGAAATACAAAAAACACTTTTAAGTTCTGATTATATATGCTTATCAAAAATCATTTGAAGCACTTACTTTTTGTTGCTGCACATCAGTCAGTGATTTTGCACTGGCTTGCAGTCACCATGGAGATTGTCCAATACAAATCTGCTCTGTTAGAAATTAAGGTTACATTTAAGCTGTGCTGCTCAGCCAGTCATGTCCATGTGACTCTCACGTTCATTGCACATTTTGAACAAAAGGTTGGCAAAATCCTTAAAATAACGTCCTTACAAACAACTCAAATCCAGATGTACCAAATTATCTGTATACTCAGGTTCAATGTAGTGTATGGACATTACAAAAGCTTACCAAAGAATATGTGAATAGACAAGAAAATAATTATAAAACTAATGATAATAATTGGGCGAAAGAAACACAAGAACAGAAGACGTACAAGAAGAAAGACAGAAGTACATAAAAACAATGTTGATATGGACCTCACACATGTCTCTTTCAAACTCCCCTCACGTCAAAAGTAACACTCCATCAGGACCAGTACTCCAGAACCAGTACTCCAGCCAATACCAGTACATGGCACTTGAACAGAGAGAGAGCTGTATGTTTTCATAGACAACAAAAACTCAAATCTCCTCCTCTAAAGAAACATTCAGTTTGAAAAGCAAAATCTTTACTGATTTAGAATTGTTGCCTGTCAGACAATGCACCTCCCTGTCAGATCTGGAATCATTAAATCTCCTCTTAAGACTATTCCTTGAGATAACATGACCTATGGATCTTTCATAGCAGTGCAATATACCATTTATCATCTACACTTATGCACTTTTTTAATGTTTACTCACATGCTAATCCATTTACTTTTTAGGAAGTTCTCTGCTAAATGTAAATTAATCCAGGTTGTTGCTTTTATTGGACTACTGCGTTGTTAAATGTTTTTTCTAAATTGTATGTTTTTTGTAACTTATTTATACTATTTATAGTTTTAAATATAGCTTATACTGTTTAGAATATGATTTCAGATGCACATATACTTGTATAACATTTTTATGAGGCACTGTATGACAGCCATAATTAAAATCTTCATCTTATTTTGTTACAACTTTATCCTGGGAACAAGGCAGGAACCATTATTTTAATCATGGGTTATGGACTGCATGTAACATCAGTCAATAGTAGATTATTAAAAAATGATCTGAGTATTCTAGCATTACATAGTTAATTTTACCAGATCACTTAAACACTTCGAGTCTCCACTGCACTTAAACCAATAAATGATTTAACAAACTTTCGAAAATAGCATAATAAAAATATTTTTAAAGAGAATATATATTTGCCTTGCCCCATATCCTCATTCATAATGAAATATAACCTGACTATGACTGAGTGTTCGTGATAAAACAAAGTCTATTCTATGTTTAATAATCCTCTGCCATAGTGCCATCTACAGGCAAACGGTGTAGAATTTCTTCAGACACCAAATACTCAACGTGTTCAAGTGAAGACAGTCAATTGAAAAATCTTTATTTCAATGTTAAAATACACTTATTTGAATTTAATTCATGTTCCTACCAAGATGTGCAATCCATCAGCAATGCTCTTTCACATGAGCAGCTTGTAAACACACAATTATGCATGTTGCAATCGCATTAAGAGGCAGTTGTACTTGTTACATATTTAAAGCCAATTTGCTAAAAGGATGAGATCAGTGTGTTAATGTATTTGTCATAGTGTCAAAGCCACGCTGTCCAGTATTCACATTTGTAGTTACTGAAATTCACAGTTTCAATGTTATCTTATTTTTTGACACTATCAAGGTGCTTCCTTAGAAACCTTTACAGTTCAGTAGTACTAGATGTGGTTTGTGAAATGAAACTTAATTGGCCTAACAGTTCTCAACTAACAATGAACAGTGAACGTGCCATTTGGCAGTCAGGAAATTACTTACAGTATAACCTTAAAACACTTACCATTAGGCACTAAGAGCTAACAATATTTGCCTTATGTAGTCTTACTTGATATTACTTGTTTTCTGTAAGTATAAAGAATTAAATAACAAACAGTTTTTAATTAGGGGGGAGTATCTTACATGTAAACAATCATTTGCATAATGTTCTAATCAAAGTTTTTGGTCACTGGGGCATATTGCAATTTTTATATGTATATGGCAGAAATGAAATTAGCTGTGCTAACCATCTTATACCATCAATGATCCCACATCAGTGATTACACTTTCATCTTTTTCTGTTGCCTGTAAACAACAGCTTTACCCAGCCAGCTGGGCCTGAAACACTGTTGGCCATTTGTGAATAGTAGTGGATATCCAGCATCAATAACATCCATCCCTCCAGCTCGCATCACGCAGGGCGCTCAGGGATGCCATACTCTTTGGGGGAGTCAGTAAGCTGATAAAAATCAACACAGGCATTTTTTGTGTAATACGGAACAGTAAAATATCTTCAAATCTGTAACTGAAATGATTTACGATCAACAAACATGACTGCAAAACCATTTACATTGTATGCATAGCATATACTGTATATATAATATAAAGTCAGGTCCATAAGTATTTGGTCAGTGACACAATACATTTTCGTAATTTTGCCTTGATGAAGCCTTCAAGATTTGATTGAAGTGTAGACTTCCAGATTTAATTCTAGGGCTTAACAAACATACTACATTAATCGTTTAGTCCATCACAGGGTCCCTCATTGTCCCCCACTTTTGAGTTTCACAGGCTCAAAAGTAACTGGGCAAACTTACATAATTATAAATATAAGCACCATTTTTGATACTTGGAGGAAAATCCTTTCCAGTCAATAACCACCTGAAGTTTGGAACCCATGGACATCACCAAATGCTGAATTCCCTCCTTTGAGTTGCTTGCCAAGTTTTTAACTGCAGCTGCCTTCAGTTGCTGCTTGTTTGTAGGTCTTTCTGCCTTTAGTTTTATCTTCAGTAAGTTAAATGCTCAATGTTCAACTGGGTTGACTGACTCGGCCATTATCCATCTCTCCTGTGAATCTGTTTTGCAGGATTTGACTGAATCTAAGCGGAAAGTATAGCTCTATACACTGCAGAATTCATCCTGTTACTTCTCTCAGCAGTCACATCATCAATAAACACCATTGACTCAATTTCATTCCACACACGCCCATGTCCACCATGTTTAACAGATGATGTGGTATGCTTTGGATCACGAGCCCCTCCTTACTTTCTCCATACACGTCTCTTCCCATCATTCTGCTACAACTTAATCTTGGTTTCATCTGTCCAAAAGAATCTTGTTCCAGAACTGGGCAGCAAAGTTCTGGCCAGAGTGTAATCTGGCAAACTAGCAAACTGGCAAAATAGCAAAGTGTAATCTGGCCTTTCTGTTCTTGAGTGTTGCCAGTGGCTTGCGTAAAGGTAAACCCTCTGTATTCATTCACGAAGGTGGCTCTTAATTGCAGACTTTGACAATGATATGTCTACCTCCTAAAGAGTGTTCTAGACTTGGCTAGATGTTGTGAAGTTTTTCTTCACTGAGGAAAGAATTGTATGATCATCCACTACAATTGCTATCCATGGTCCTTCAGGCCTTTTGGTGTTGCTGAGCTCACCAGTGCATTCCTTATTTTTAAGACTGTACATCAAAACCTCCTTGACCACATATTGAGAGATTTCATGCACAGCTCCCAAATGCAAACTGCAGACCTTTGATCAGTCAATTGTCCAATTACTTTTAAAAATGGAAGGACTATGTAAAAATGACTATAATTCCTAAATGGTTCATGTGATATTTTTTGTCTGCACTTTATTTTGACTTTAGTTTTAACTTCAATCACATATTGATTGCTTTAATGCAAAATAACGGAGTGGTGTACAGAGGCAAAAATTACAAAAAGTGTGTCACTGTCTTACAGACTTCACACACACACATATATAGATATATAGATATAGTTGTCATGTTATCCATATTCTAATATGGATCGTTTCAGGCTCTTATTACCTGCGTGATGGCTGAGCAATCTTGCTGCGTGTGGTCGCACTGGTGCCAATGAAGGAGGCTGGTCGAGGTAGAGCACTGCGACTTGTAGACGATGGTGGAGTGCTGGCTTTACTGGGTTTACTAACACTATTGCTGGAGAGTGAGTTTAAACTAATAGATGAAGGCATTGTGACAGGACCCTGTATTGTAGGACTGACATAGGCAGTGGCTTTCACTGGTTGTCGTGTTGCCGTGGTGAAGGTGCCTATACTCTGTACCCGCTGCTGCAGCTGACCTGGAGATGGAACTGACATTACAGATTATGTAAAATATGGGTTAAGAAAATTACCTGCCAATGTATGGAATATAACTGAATAAGGAAATAATTATATTATATAAAATGATATTAAATATTGTATTGTATTACAGTACATTTCAGTACAATGAAATGTATTCGTATATAAGGCAATTCTGCCTACATTCTATGTATCTGTCTGTATTTTGCAAATAAAAACCATGCAATACAATTTTTCTATTAAAATTTGTGCACCAAATTCTTATTTTTTTCTATTAAAGATGTATGTTGTATAATCATTCTGTCACGGGAAAAGAACAGTTCAAAAAAGTTCATTCATGTCCATGATGGCATTTATATCCATGTATGTAAACTTCTGACTGTAACTGTATTTACATTTGGTAAGATAGTTCTTAGTTATAGTTCCCTATCATAATAAAATGTCTTACATAAACAAAACATCTGAAACTTGAAATTAATCTCACTATTGGATGTTAAGCTATTTTTTAAGGAATTGTTTCAGTATAATTTCTTTTTTTGTTGTTGTTTTTTTTTGTATTTCACAGTGCTGTGCTGCTGTGTGTTAATTGTTATGAGTCTGTATGTTTGCTGAGATTACTATTGTGTTGCCTTCTTGGCCAGGGCTTGCTTTTGTGTGGGCCTTACTTGCAGACTGAAGCCTGGCAAGGCTGCTTGAAGAATCAAAGCTCTGACTGTTGCGTAGGGACGATGGTGAAGCTTGAAATGAAGTGAAAGTTGTGTGACTGGCAGGAGCTGCAATACTTGTCACGCTTGGCACAGACAGCATGCTGGGAGCTCGTATCAGATTTGGCATGCTTTTCCGCAGCATGTCTAAAAGTACAAAGTACAAAGAACATGAAGTGAAAAAAGCATGAAAAAAGCAGATTTTGAAGATGAAGATGAATGTTGCCACCTCCCAAATAAAACAATAATTGATCTTTTAATACTCTAATCATGAATCTTTACACAACCAGCCCACACCTCTACTACCTCATCCAGGATGTGCTGATCCACCCCACCCACTCTGGCATAAATAGATAAACATTTGTTGTCTAGGCCAAAGGCTGCCATAAACTGCCATTCAACCACTCATAATCAGCAAAAATGGCCACTTGTTCTAAAATGGCACATGTAGTGCCTATATTTAAAAATGATTAAAAACGTTACTGTACTGTATATTACTGTATGCACAGGATAGTTCTGTATATAAGCCAGTTTGATTAGGTACACTTGCCCTACAAGTGGATGCTGTAGGCAGCCATACTAATTGTAGCCCATCTTTTTCTATTCACAATTTGCCCCTGTGTGTACCCCACCCATCAATAAAAAGGACCAATTCTTGTAATGATATTATTAGGATGGTAGACCATTTTTAATGACACTGACACAGTAGTGGCATGTTAGGCGCTGTTGCACTGGTACTACTGCATCAAGCACAACAGTTATGCTGGGATTTTAAGCACTGTGTACACCTACACCTCCTGGTACAGAAAAAGACTACAGCTTTTTCATGCACAATTTATGTTAATCAGTCTTTCATTGGTGTCAAGGTGCCATTTGACTGCCATTGGCTGGATATTTTTGGGCGTTTAAAAATCCCAATAATACAATACGCTCATATCAACCACATACCCACATATACTATCAAACTACTACCATGTCAGTATCACCCCTGTGCTGAGAATGAAACACAACTCTAATAATATTGGGTCACTGGAGGTTTTATAATGGTCCCTTTATAGTGATATATAGGATTGGTGGGTGGGGGGTGGGGAAATGTTGGTAAGACCAGCATAATAACAGATGGGCTAAATTCTGTTGTTGTACATGAGTGAAAAGTCACCAGTAGCATCTTCATACTACACCTAGGTGATGTATCTGATCAAGTGGACAATTTATGTAGGCTTAGGAAGGTGTCCCTTATAAACTGTCTAGTCAGTATATAACATTAAAAAAATAATAACATCTCTCTCTCTCTCTCGCTCTATATATATATATATGGCAACATGTGTACACATATTGTACATGTGAATACAGTATATAACACAAAGATAGTTCGTATAATTCTAACAAACTTTAAAGTCAATAAGTATTCTTTAAGTATTGTGTTTCTTTAAGTAGTCTTCAGGAAGAGTTCTCCAGGCTTCTTATTTTAAAAATAATATTTCAAAGCTCTCCTTTTGACACTGGCTGCCTTTTGTTCTGCTCACTGTCAAGATGACATGATCCCACATTGCTTTTATTCTATAGAGGAATGCAGAAAGCCTAATATGCAAAATATGAAGTTAAAGTAAAGGTGGTCCAAGACCTGTATGTATATATATATATATACACACACACACACACACTGCTCTGCATTCATTCACTGTGGCTACTGTAAAAGATAATTCCCTTTATGATACCAGTAATGTCTGCCTGTTTGTTGGGGTGTCTTTTTTAAATCTGTTAATTTAGCAAATTTTACAAAATGCTATATTCTTTGGTAAATCTAATTTGTTTTCCAATTTTCTAAAAGCAGTAATTGTACGGCACACACTTCTGACCTGTGCTGGTGCGGTAACCCTGTGTTTCAGCGCTTGTGTAGCTGGCTATGCTGGGACTGGGGCTGCTGAGGTACTGTGTGCTGGAGGAGCTGCAGCGGCGTGGCTCTCTGAGACTGGACAAGTTGTTTGAGTGGGACACGCTCCGCTGCATAGAGCCTGTACGGAAAAGTCGTGGCTGGGGAGGCGGCAGATCATCAAAATCCTCCTCATCTTCCTCCATCCTCAAATCAGTGCTCTCTGGGCGACGCAATCCTGAGTGCACAGAGAAGCTGGAGCTCCGGCGGGCACCTGTGGCCGAGGTAGTGGCGTACTCCTGACGCAGACCTGAACATATGAAAGGGCAAGCAATATGGCTTCAAATGTTGATTTGACCCCATATACTTGTTCTCTCAGGCCTATAATCCATATCAGTAGACATATTCATATACTTATATAACAAAGCTGATTATTGTGTTAAAATGTACATACTCTCCTCCTGTAGCCGGGCCATGACCTGTACATCAGTCATGTCTTGAAGTTTGTAGTCCATAGAGACAGGATCATCATCAAGCTCTGAGATGCTGAACTCATAGTTCATGGAAGACTGTGGACTGACGGCAGCATGTGGACGACTGTAATCTATTGAAAAGATAGCATTAAGCTTGGGAGCAAGCTAGGTGTTTACTAAACCATAAACACTTTGCTTAAGGGTGGTGATAATAGAACTAAGTGACACCTTTATGACAACTGACATAAACCTCCATAAACATTTAAAAAGGCTTATTCCAACTCCCATTTCTGTCACAGAGACTGCTTCTGGCAAGTGGCATACAGGGGTGTTATGACAAACATAAAAACTGACTTTGATGCTCAGTGGACATCTAGTATTTCAAAGTCATATAACGGTGATACGATAAAAATGACAATAAAACTTTAGGGTAAGAAATAAATAAATAAATAAATAAATAAATAAATATA
>JAQQZR010000035.1:12602829-12617099 GCA_030068235.1 Notoglanidium macrostoma | reverse complement strand
GTCATCATATTGTCATAATAGCTAATAAATAATAGAAAGAAACTCATTTTACATAAGCACCTGGAGATAAATAAGTCTTTATACGTCCTGTCAAGACATTGCCATAAGTATTGATAAAATTCAATTCAGTTAGCATAATCCCATAACAAGCAGTTGAGAGTCAACAACATACAGCTCAATTACATCTGAAAAACTACACAAAATACCTGAAACTAGCCCAAAATAGTTAGACATTGAAAAAGGCACATTTTTCTTCTTTTTTTGCATGTGATCACTGTCAATGTGGGTCACTGTGGTGCACACATATTTCTGATGCACTGACATAATCCCGCCTTCTCGCCCAAACATTCCAAAATGGCAATGTATATCAGACACACTATCTGCACTTACACTATGCTTTGTAAGTGTTGGTTGCAGAAATGTATTAGATTTACTTCTGATTATTTGCTATAAACTTGGTGGCCAAAGAATTGTTTATGTCACATATCAAAAGTACACTGAGCTACAAAGACACTTGTCATGTCGTTCAAATCCGAGTCAGCTTGAAAAGTGTCATAACACTAGCTTAGGTGAACAAAAACCTGTGGCACTTGACTCAGGATATGGCAATTTCATAACATCAGAATTGAAAGCAGTCTTTTTGACAGCTGCTGCTCAGGGACATAAATAACTATGAGGACAACAAGGTCCAGACATCTGTAGTTTTGGAAGTTTGTTTTTTTTAACCTCCCTCAAAGCATAGCTATTGATATGTAAACAGAAAAATCCTCAAAATGTGGTAGGGGAATGTAGCCTATTATGTGGAACAATAGTGATGTCTGGGTCTCAAGTGACCTCAGAGCAATTATGGAGGATGCTTTAGGTTTGTCTATAGAGAGAGAGAGATAAAACTGTAAACCAAAATGTGAGCTCAATAAAATTAAACCATCTGAGTCAGAGCAGATTATGGAGGCATAACAGAGATTACACATTACCTGTTGGTGTAGTAGACATTCGGCTCTGTGGAACATGAAGTGGGTCACATTTTTGGAATGTGGACCTCACTAAAATTTTGATCATGGCTAAACTTATTGGAATAAGCTTTATGTGTGTGTAGGATTTATGTCAGTTGTTCATAGGGTTACATATAGACTCCATGAAGTCTTATGAACACAAGACCTTTACTATTAAATAATGTACTTTACATATCTATTATACTAGCTATGTCTTGTGTTACTGACTCAATTCCAAATTAGCTAAGCTGCTGCGCCTCGTAGAAGAATGGAAGATGGATGAGTATGGTGAGGCTTACTGTGAGTAGCCGTGTGATAGAGGAATGAGGGCGATCTCTCGGCCAGGCCACCACAACTCCTCCCAATGAGAGGTGACTGGAGAGAGCAGTGGCTGGGTTGAGGAGATGGAGCTAGATCAACAGACACATGCGACATGATTCATTGTAATGGATTTACCAGATTTCAACTCAGGTGATGAAAGTGATAATATGGCAATCATGCTTTGTTAAAGTAATATGAGCAATAATTTTAGTTGAGGTCTATATTTTTTAACGTGATAACACCGAATTGCTGCTTTTCTACAGAGAACATATGCTGATTGAGCCACTTCCATAAAGGATGTCACGAGAGCCAATCAATAAGTCTCACATTTCCCCAAGCCTGGCAGAAATATTCTGAGTAGTATAGAATGAGATACGTTATCTTTTTTTCTAGCACTCAAATCAATGATTTGACCTCTGCCATTTGTATATTAAACTCGTGCAGTACACCCCATAGGTAAAATTTTCCTGGAATATAAAAATGTTATACAATGCTGTATAATAAATCTACTGTCAGTATGTAAAGGGAAAGTAAGAGAATAAACATCATTGTTTTTATTACTGTTTTGAGTCTGTTAGTATAGCTGTAGTGATGTTACCTGTTTGTTCAGTTAGTGCAGGTTTAGTAAGAGTTTTAACTGAGGTGCTTAAGAAGGAGACTCCATCTACAGGTCTGTATGATAAGGATGATGAACTGCCAGAGAGAGCTCCTCTCCATCTTTTGGCTAAGAAAAGAATGGAAGGGATATTAATTACTGTTCAGTTTGTGGAGGATGCTTTAGTATATGTACAGGTGAGAACTGAGAACATTAAGCTTGCTGGATACTGTTGTTTAGTGAATAGGGCTTTGGTTAGGACATGTTTTTTTTTTTTTTTTTGCTTTTTTAATGGTTATGAAGGAATGGTGGCTCAGTGGTTAAGTTGCTGGGTTACTGACCAAACTGACTTGCGGTGCAAGCTATGTTGGCACTGTTGGGCCCTTGGGCAAGACCCGTAACCCTACCTGCTCAACCCTATCCACAATGACCCTACATAGAAGTGGGAAAAAGATATAGATAACCAACTATCCAATGATGAGTGGACATTCCTGCCCTCACATTTCTGCTGATTACTCAACTGAAAAATGAAAAAAAAAAAAAGGTAATAGCATGTATTTCACATATAAAAACAAGCTAATTCTAATTTATCGAAAAGCTAACTGCACTCTGCTTTTGCTGTACCACAGACATTAGCCCTGCCACAGACTACATGAAAACGAGCATTCACAGCCGCCCACAAGAACAAAGCTTTTTTAGAGAGGGGCTAAACAAAGCTGTATTCATAACCTTCTAGCAAACAGCCAACCTTTGCTCAATCTGGCCTTTCAACAGCAACAAGAGCTCAAAGCTGAACAGCGGATTCCTCTGTTCACACATCACGTATTTATACATGCACAGATCCAAACTGATCGTAATACCGTGCCTGTCCAGGCTAAGTGTGGAAATGAAGCCAGCACACTCTTTCCCTCTAGTTTAGCTGAAAGGGTTAATATAGTCATAGTTTCTATGGTAACCATCCTCTCCACCATGACTGCAAAACACTGTCGAATATTTCAGGATGAAAGAGAGTTAAGGAAAGGGAAAAAGGTTTACAGATTGGTTTCTGTGCTTCATAAATAGAGTAAATATGTTAACATTTATAGGGATTATTATTACAGATATTGATCAACGCTAACAGGGATTAGGATAGAGCCATTTTAAAATGTTACACTTGCAAACATGGTCATGTAAATGCTATAATGTTACATTAAATAGTACTATATATAGTATAATGTGAGAGTACAAAATGGCCTCCCACCAGGCCATATGCTGATCAGTATACAAATTTCAAATTTACTAAAAGACTGTTTTTTTTTTTACAAGATACACTGATCTTGATGTATTAAGACATCAAAATTATTCAGAACATCACCCCATATATTATTCATAATCACGTGATTATATGCAAGCACAATGACACTTATATAACTATCCAAGCTCATTACCAGTGGTTCTAATTTTACATTTCTCGCACTAGTCGTGCTCTTTTCAAAAATACTGTACCACATCCCGATATATTATAATATAAAACAGCTGATATACAGTCCTGATACATATTATATCACAGGCTGGTGATGTTGATGATTGTTCTCTGAGGTACCAGTGCCAATCTGAGGTAAATGCAGCAGTTTTATTAACTGAAATATAATCAGTATATTAAACAACTTTACAAAAAGATTAACAACCACTCTGACAATCAGTTTCAAGTTAAACCACTTGAAACTGCCACTGAAAGAGCATATTAAATGTTTCCAATTTTACTCTAAGAATATTATCCTCTTTAATTGTTCAAATACTACATTTCCACTGTTCACTCAGATGTGCTCCGCTCTTACTTTCTTATAGGTTGAACGTTAGGTTTGCGATGTAAAATCAAGAATACCATACCCTGGTCTAGTCGGTAGCATAAGGAACGCTTAGCTGACTCCACCTCAGGCCCGGGGTTGTCGAATACATGTCTACACCACTGCAGAGGGCTGAGGGGTGACCGAGGGAACAGCTTTGCTTTTGGAGACACATACAACCTGGAGATATAAGCCACAATTTCAACATGTTGGCATGTTACTCTGTGAATGAGTTGCAGAATGTCTTCACTTTATGTATACTATAAGACTGAACTTGATGAGGCCATGTGCCAAATACGTAATAAAGGTAATTATATTAATTATATATTATCACAATCTAGGTGATGCCTCACAATAAAGCCATGGATGGATGTAACCTTTACTAAGACCTGAGATATCACAATAAATGTACTTTAACATGCACATGACAAGTACCTAAATGAATCTGTAAGTCAATTTATCACACTAATTTGCAAGTATAGTTTATATATTTTCCAGCAAAAGCTTTGAGTAGGTTTTTTTTTGGTACACATCTCTAACAAAAGACATCTACAAAAACACTTCAGCTATTGCTGCAACAGGACCTGCATATTTCTCTGCTAACTAGGACACAACTGTGAATATCACAGTATTGGGTCAGCAATGATAATACCGTTGTTCACTGTATCCTGTACCAGATACAATACAACAGCTTGATGAGCTTGATTTGAGACAATGTAAAAAAAAAAAAAAAATGCAATGCAAAAACTTGAATGCATTTAGAATGCAAACAAATAACGCAGACTGGCTAAAGCAGGTCAGAAATGGAGCAGGGTTGCAGTACCAGCTGTCCTCAGACTCTCGGTCGATGTTTAGAAGAGGAAAGAGGTCTAAGATTTCCAGCTCGTCCAGTAGTGAGCTCTCAACCTCGCTCGGAGACTGAGCATGAAAGCACGCGTACTGTTCATCTCTATTGTGCACTTCCAATTGCGTGGGCTGCTGAGCTGAAAGGCAATGATTCCCTGAATAAACATGACCACTGGCCGGGTTTCCAGCGCAGCTCTGGTTTGGGAATAAATGTCCGCTGTGGGTGTAATTATTAGCCGCTCTCGTCCTCAGCTGCTCGTTTTGTCGTTCCAATTTGCGCACGAGCTCCTGCAGCTTTTTCACCTCGAGCTCCGCGTCCATAACGGTGCTGTTCCCGTTAACGTCCGCCATCGCGTGCAGCTTCATCACTGCCGCCTCCATTGAGCACAAAGATGAAGAAGAAAGGAATACACAGCGATGGCAGTGCTTTCAGTCAGTGTAAGACAGCTTGCAGCGAGTGCACGGGGTTTGTCTGCTCAGCTCAGCTCGCGGCGACATGCTGCTTCTTTCTGATGCTGATGTGCTGCTCGGTGCCCCCCTTTCTCCTTCCACTCCGTAGAAAAAAACACAACACCGAAGCAGCACACACACACACACACACACACACACACACACACACACACAGTCTCACACACTACAGCAAGACACCTTGTAGACACCCTGAAAAAAGCTGCAACAGATTGGGGTTGTGAAAATGATGTAACAAACAGTCATTTATACACAGGTTTTTAGCTTACTTTTAAAAGTAAAAGAACAAACCGCGATTCTATTTGTTATATTCGAGCATAAATTAAAAAAGAAGAAGAAGATGATGATAAATACCACTGAATATACCCGAGAAACAAAAACAAAATATCAATATTTTAGAGTTTTCCCATAGTTCTTCAAAATTGAAAGCGCACTTTTTGCTTTACACCCAGTTTTCCGTTCAACCGTGCTGCTTGAAAGTTTGTGAACCCTTTAGAATTTTCTGTATTCTGCAGAAGTATGGCCTAAAACATGATCAGTGTTTTACACAAGTCCTAAAAGAAGATAAAGAGAACCCAAATAAAAAAAACTGAGACAAAAACAGTGTACTTGGTCATTTATTTATAGGGGGAAATGATGTCTGTGAGTGGCAAAACTATTTGAACCTTTGTTTTCAGACCATGCAACTAAACATTTCATCTAACTGTTGATCAGCCCTGCACATTGGCTTGGAGGAATTTTAGTCTATCCCTACGTACATAACAGCGTCAACTCTGGGATGTTGGTGGGTTTCTTCACATGAACTGCAACAAACAATATTTCTATTAGATTAAGGTCAGGTCTTTATTTTTTTCCTTGGTATTCTTTGGTAGAGCAATTTGTGCATTTAGGGATGTTGTCAATGCATGACCCACTTTCTTTTGATGTTCAATTCACAGACTGATGTCCTGACATTTTCCTTTAGAATTCACTGGTATGATTCAGAATTCATTATTCCATCAATAATGGTATAGATGCAGCAAAACAGGCCCAAACCATGATACTACCACCACCATGTTTCACAGATGTGATAAGTTTCTTATGCTGGAATTCAGTGTTTTCCTTTTTCCAAGCATACATCTCATTTAAACCAAAAATTTCTATTGTGGTATCCTGTGGCATCCTTCCACAATTGTTTTTCCAGTAGCCTTCTGGCAATTCTGGCTTGTCCATGTGATCTTTACAAAACTGTAGACAGACAGCAATATTCTTTTGTGGGAGCAGTGACTTTCTCCTTGCAACCCTGCCATGCATGCCATTGTAGTGTTCTGCTAATGTGGACTCATGAGCATTAATCCTAACTGATAGGCTTAGAAGTTACCCTGAGATCCTTTCAGACATCACATACCATTACACACCTTGCTGCTGGAGTGATCTTTGTTGGTTGACCACTCCTGGATAGGGTAAAAATGGTCTTAAATTTCCTTTATATGTCTGAGTGTAGATTGGTGGAGTCCAAACTCTTTAGAGATTGTTTGGTATCCTTTTCCAGCCTGATAAGCATCAACAACTCTTTTTTGTGAGCAACTCAGGAATTTCCTTTGTTTTTGCCATGATACACTTCCACAAACATGTGTTGTGAAGATCAGACTTTGATGTATCCCTGTTCTTTAAATAAAACTGGGCATCCACTCAACACATGATTGTCATCCCATTGATTGAAAACCTGACTCCTGAAAACCTGAAAACCCATGAAATTAAGCAACATTATTTGCTTATTTGTTTGCTTAGAAATTAGCACAATAACATTCACAGATGAGCTCTCCTGTTTGGAGGTCATTGGTGAATCAAGACTTTAGCCAAGGACAAGGGCGAGGACAGGGAGTACAAGAACTGTTATACAGGACAGATTAGGGCCACTTTGCTTGACCATACATTGAGTATGAAGGAGGCTGGGTAGAGAATTCAGCACAACCTGAGCCACTACAAGGTTGCATGGAAGGAATATCACCTTGTGTGCAGCTATTACCCAGCAAGGCATCCTCCATCACCATGCCACCCTTGGTCCATACAACACCACCTGTTTCATCACATTCCTGGACACACTACATGGCATCCTCATTTTAGCCAAACAGAGAGTGGACCAGATCAAATATATTGTCATCTGGGACAATGTGAGTTTACACCAAACTGCTCTGGTCTGCAACTGGTTCACCGACCATGCACAATGTATTGTTCTATATTACCCATCATATTCAAGTTCAAGTTCAAGTTGCTTTTATTGTCATTTCAACCATATACAGATGATACAGTACATAGTGAAATGAGACATTTCTCCAGGACCAAGGAGCTACATATAAGATAACACAGAAGTACAAAAGTGCACGGTGCAACAGAAGACAAAATAAGACAACATAAAGTTCATATGTGCAAACATGTGTAAACATAGCAGACAACATAAAGTGCAGATGTGCAAATGTGTAAACACTGCAAACAGTGCAGACATCACAAGACAAGACAGTGCAGCGCTAATCCAAATCGAATGTGCAAGAATTGCATTGCAGAGGTAGATGAATGTACATTTTTGTGTGTGTGTATGTATCAGTCCAGTTCCTGAGTGTTCAGGAGTCTGATGGCTTGGGGGAAGAAACTGGTCCTTTGATGTTCAGAGGAGAGTGGTCGCTCCGCGCTCTTCTGAAGTCAACAATCATCTCTTTGGTTTTGTCCACATTCAGAGATAGGTTGTTGACTTTGCACTAGTCCTATGGATGACCAGAAGACCAACATCCACTCTGACTAAGAAACAGTTCTTGGCCCAATGCTCTAATATTAAGGAAACTACTCTCATAGCTGGAACTTGAAAGACTATAACCACAGATTGGGAACATTACAGATGATGGAAATAATTAGCAGTCCTTGGCACAGACAAGTTTAAAAGAACTACATGACACCAGAAGCATCTACTGAGCTGGAGATGCATATTGAGGCCGTGCAGTCAACCCCAGGGTGTGACTCCTTCGGATAAATGCCAAAGTTCTTTCAGAGGAAATGCTCATAGACATTAAGAGTGCACTGCTCAAAATATCAATGAATACCATCACCAATGAGCTTGCTATGCCACTGCCACTGTAATCCTGGAGATGCCTGAGTACAAGACCGAGAATGTAGAGTGTGCACCATGGAGAAGAAGGTTGGAAGTCATGATCATGGAAGCCGGGAGAGACAGCAGCCCGCTTGCAGAACTGAAGAAATGAGTCACGAAAGACAAGTCCTGGATCATGAAGAAGTACAACAAGATGTCCATAATTAAGGGACTGGAGAGTGTCAAACAAAGACTCACAGCTCTGACAACAAGACCAAAGAGATACACCAGGGAGGCAGAGGCCAAAAGAATAAATGGCCTGTTCTTCAAAAACCATCTAGGGTGTATTCGCAACTCAGATCCACCCAGAGCTGAGACTGAGAAACTGGAAGGACATATGGGAGAAAGAGCCATCACATAACACCAAAGCCAAGTGGCTGGAAGACCTAGGAGCAGATTACACCAATCTCCCAGAACAAGAACCAGTTACCATCTCCATGGCAGATATCCAGCAACGAGTCTCAGACATGAAGAGCTGGACAGAACCTGGACCTGACATGATACATACCTACTGGTTGAAGAAGCTAACAGCACTCCATGACCAGCTAGCATCTCAAATGAGTTAGCTGCTAACAACAGGCATTAACCCAGGCTGGCTAATGACAGGCTGGGTATGACAACACTGATCATGAAAGATCACTAAAATGGCAGAGTGCCATCCAACTACAGGCCAATATCCTGCCTCTCCACAACATGGAAGCTCCTCTCAGGCATCATAGCAGATAAGCTAAGCAGACACATGAGTCAGTACTTGAGCAAAGCTCAAAAAGGAATTGGAACCAACACCATAGGGTCAAAGCATCAGCTACTGGTCGATAAAGCAATCATTCAAGACTCAAAGACTATGCAGACCAACCTGAGCACAGCCTGGATTGAATACAAAAAGGCCCATGATTTGATGCCCCACAAATGGATACTGGAATGCTAGGCACTATACAAGGCTAACAAGGCACTTCATCAAGAACTCAATGTGGAAGCCAATTTCAAGGCCTTTGCACAAGTCATCGTAAAGTGCGGTGTATACCAAGGTGATGCACTGTCCCCACTGCTGTTCTGCATAGGCCTGAACCCCTTCAGCCACATCATAACAAAAAGATACATGTTCAGAAGTAGAATAACCATCAGCCACCTCCTATACATGGATGTCATCAAGTTGTATGCCAAGAGTGAGCGAGATATCAAGTCACTGATCAACCTCACCAGAATCTACAGCGAGGACATCAGTATGTCATATGGACTGAATAAATGTGGACACATGGTGGCCAAGAGAGGGAAGATGATCAGGACAGAAGGAAGTGAAGCTACCAGAGGGCAAAATAGCAGATATACAGGACAGCTACAAATACCTTGGTATCCTATAGGCCAATTGGAATCAGGATGAGGTTACAAGGACATCAGCCACAGCCAAATATCTCCAGAGGGTCAGTCAGGTGCTCAGAAGCCAGCTCAATGGTAGGAATAAAATCCAAGCCATCAACATGTACGTACGCCCTACCAACCATCAGATAGTGAGCTGGAATAGTGAGCTGGCCACAGGAGAAAATAGATGCTGCTGATGTCAAGACATGGAAACTCCTCACAATGCATGGAGGGTTCCACCCAAAGTCCAGCTCCCTGAGTCTCTACGAACAATGGATAGAAAGGGGGGTGAGGATTAGTGAGTGTCAGAGCCACTGTCCAGAATGAAACAAGGTACATCTGTGAAGTGTCTCAGGCAGCAAAAGACAGAGGATGGCGATGAGGAAGAGAAAGCATCATGGAAGACCAAGCCTCTCCATCGAATGTCCCACCGGCAGATAGAGGAAATGGCTGACATTAAGAAATCCCGCCAGTGGCTAGATAAAGCAGGCCTGAAGGACAGCACAGAGGGTCTGATCATGGCAGCCCAAGAACAGGTCCTAAGCACCACATCTGTAGAGCCAGGGACTAACCACAGTAGACAGGATCCAAGGTGCAGACTGTGCAAAGATGCCCCAAGACTGTCCAGCACATAGTAATAACATGGGAACAAGATGCAAGCTGGGACAGCATACACTGAAAGGCATAACCAAGTGGTGGCGATAATGTACAGATCTGGAAATATATATATATATATCCAGATCTGTACATTATATATATATATATATACAAAGGAATAAACCTACTGATATTCATAGTGTGTTGTGTTGAGCATAGCTGTGTGTTGTTGGCTGTTAACCGGATGTGTATGTGTGTGTGATTTTGGACTACAGTGAAAGCAGCTTTGTGGTTTTTGTGTTTTGTGCAAATGAGTCAAAGATTCAGAAAACATGTGTAAACAATTATGAAAAACTGTAAAATCATAGAAATGTCAGACAATATATGCCTTATCAGAGAACAATCTAGGGTTATATTTCACCTTTGCTTTGATACGCTACTTCAATTGTTAAAAGCAAATTGTTTTTACCATGGGAATATCATAGTTTCCTTATCCAAAATATAAAAAGTTATTTTTGTGTTACAAAATGAAATATTAATTTGAATACAGTTACTGCATTTCTTTTCATCTGTATCTAACTTCATTGAAGGGGTCTGACATTTATGTTTTAAAATTATGCATTTCTCACATATATATCTTTTACATTACAACACTCCCTGGCTCTAAAAAGCTTATTGATCCCTTTCCTAATGTGCTAATTCTGGGGGTTACATTTCATTGATCAGCCTCAAGTAGAAAAACACTCTTGGTTTGTTTCCAATCTCTAACCATCCAGTTTTGGTGAGGCTGTAGTCTCAGATTCCTGTTCTTGGTTTGCAGGAGTGGATCCCAGTGTGGTCCCATCAACCACAGATGTGTTGTGTGAGACGCTTTTCTGTTCGCCATGGTTGTAAAAAGAAGTTATTAGAGTTACTGTACTCTTTTTTCAGTTCATTTAAGTCTTGCCATTCTCCTCTGTCCTCTCACCAACAAAGCGTTTAAACTCAAACCAGCCCGTTTGGTTCTAGCAACAATGCCACAATGACGCATTCATCACATTCTCCACATTCTGATGTTTGACTAATTGCATGAATGAGCAAGTGCATGTGTTCCTATTAAATTGACTTGTAGAACAGCTACAATTCTTTGAGGCATGAATTATGCCACTAAATATGTGAGATACTTTACATCAATTAAAAAATACATTTTATTGTGGGTCAAACCAACATGGGTAATTTTTTTATTTTTAAACAAAAAAGAGAAGCCAAAAGAAATGGGCCCATCACTGACATGATATATAAAAATATGGTGGCTCATAGCAACTGACTTCACTTGGTAATTAGTATTTCAGTAGTGAGCAAATGAGATACTTATATTACATATATAAGAAAATGAAATTAAAAATAAAGAAATGTCCCCTCCCATGTGCATTTTCAACAGATCCACCACCCAAACTGTCTTTCTTGTATCTCAAATCAATAATTATTTTTAATAAAATCCCTGGGTGAGTACTTTTGATACGATTGATATACATTAGTATGTTTCTTTCCTTCACCATATCAAACTATCTTAACATTATGTGAAATTCCTTCATGTCTGTACACTTCGTAGAGTTGTGGAATTTTGTCCTCAGCGATGCCATTGACCTGTAGGACAAAAAAAAGTGCTTTAAATATTGCACTTATAATTTGAAATGAAATCATGAGTAGCACTTTGTCTTACCCTTGGTGACACCAAAGCAGGCCTCACAGTGCACATTGCGGCGGTACAACCACATGCTATCCCCTGCCTTCAGGTGTCCAAGTGGACTCTGACACACATCACACTGGAGTAGGAACAGAGAATGTGAGAATATGCTGAAGTGTCAACTGCCCTATAAAATACTGATTTAAACACAGTTTTGAATAAAAATAAAATCCAATGATCTTTAAGTAGTAATATTATATTACATTATACCATAGCACAGCTGAATTTTCCAATTAGATTGGTTAGAAGATGTCGGTTAAATTTTTTTAAATTAATATTTAATATCACAACTTTATATTAATGTGTTCCTTTTTAGGCCACTATTGTTTCTATAGTAACAACTCAATCACAGGGTTCACATAATGTTATGCTTATCAGTAAACATAATCTTTATTGCTTATTATTTAACAACAAAAATATAAACAGTGCTCTGGATTGTTTTAGAAGACATTTATTTAACATTCTGGAAGAAGACTACAGTCAGTGTCAGCACTTTTTTTTGTCATAAATTTGTGTCTTGAAGTTTTCCTCCAGACAAAATATTCAGGAGGGAGGGATTTATACCTTGAGGGTTCTCAGTTCTGTGACAAGTTGAATATTTTCTGTTATCTGTGTAGATTAAACTGTTTCACAAACATTCCTCAACATTAAAATGCTAATAACTATAAATTGATACAAAGTATGGTGTGTTGTTCCTTAAATTAATAAATAATTTAATAAATAAATAATTGTTGGCAAATTGCGCATTGTGTTTTACTCCTTAAATAATGTGCCCTATTTCAATATAAAATGTATTCTTATAAGACAAGAGTTCTTACAATAAATAACAAATGCTGAATTGTCTATCAAAAAAATCATTTACCTTGAAACAACTGGCATGGCACTTTATATCCACATCCTCTAGAATCATCTTTGTATCAGACAGCATTGGTTTCTGGCAGTATGTGCAAAGATCCCTCTCTATAATTTTCCTACAAAAAAGGTGACATGAATGTGAATACTCTGTCACAGGAAAAAGTAAAAATAAAAAGTAAAGTCCATTTTAATGACCTTTCAGGTGATGTGTAAATTGTTTCAACAGTCCTTGATCTGTATTTGTCTGAGAAATCCTCAGGTCTGTGGAGAAATTATGCACCAGTTAAAATGCAAATTCTGTTTTTAACAAAAAAATTATACTTAGTTAAACATTTGTCATCTCATTGTACCTGCTCTCTGTGTAAGTTGTTGTAGAGTAGGATTTTGTGGAGCCTCTGCGACTGTCATATGCATAACTGTACATAAAATCATCCACAAATTAAAGTTCTTGCAATTCTTCATAAGCATATGGTGCTTAATCTTATCAAAATGAAACGTACCTCCCAGACGTTGAGGACACAGTCTTCACAGACTCGTTGACCACCGTTCCAGAAATGTATTCTTCAGGCCTGCGAGAAAAATATAATGCCATTGTAAAATGTCTGCAGGTCTCAACTGATCATGCAGAAGTCAAAATGTGAATGCGGACCTGCTGTCTTTGTAAGATCTTCTAGTATATCTTGTAGAACTGGTTCCGCTGCTCTTATCATTCCTGTGAACAGATACAACATGCAAAATAGTTCAGCACAGATTATGCACAACTACGAAGAAAAATACCATTTGGGCTACACCCTACATGCCTTACCTGGTGTCAGCCACTGACTTGGTGGATGTGGGAATGAGGGGATCAAACAACTGGTCCTCAGCACTAGGGGAAATCATTAAATCAATCTATGCTCTTTATGCATATTGACTGTAAATATTGCAGTATTTTTGTTAACCTATGTGCCATCTAAAGGTTATACTAATAACTCACCTGGGTTTGGAGCTGAAGGTATAGGATGTTGTCTTAGAAGTTGGAGTAGTACTTGTATAGGTTGTGCTGAAATGGACAAGAACAAGAGTTTACAGAGTTTTAAGAACTTAGGGTGATAAAAAGACTCAGGTTAAAGTATCTGTGAAAGTTTTTTTGTGTTTACCTTGTAATGTTCTTGGTGGGTGAGGTTGGTAGTACTGATTTGGCAGTTTTGATGTCTTCTCTGAAAATAAAAAGAGAGTTATGCAGAGATATTTGTATTGCTAAATGAAGTAGAATATGCAATGCTTTATATTGGAATTCAGCACTCACTGAACTAAGGTGTCCTTAACAGTAGACACAGTGATAGTCTCTGTCTTGGCAGTCTTTGTGGGTGAGATTGGTGGTGGTAATTTGGCAGTTTTGATGTCTTCTCTGAAAATAAAAAGAGAGTTATGCAGAGATATTTGTATTACTAAATGAAGCAGAATAAGCAATGCTTTATACAGGAATTCAGCACTCACTGATATAGGGTGTCCTTAACAGTAGACACAGTGATAGTCTCTGTCTTGGCAGTCTTTGTGGGTGAGATTGGTGGTGGTAATTTGG
>JAQQZR010000035.1:12578742-12602729 GCA_030068235.1 Notoglanidium macrostoma | reverse complement strand
TACAGGAATTCAGCACTCACTGATATAGGGTGTCCTTAACAGTAGACACAGTGATAGTCTCTGTCTTGGCAGTCTTTCTGGGTGAGATTGGTCGTACTGATTTGGCAGTTTTGATGTCTTCTCTGAAAATAAAAAGTGAGTTATGCAGAGGTGTTTGTTTTACTAAATTAAACAGAATATGCAATGCTTTATATTGGAATTTAGCACTCACTGAACTAGGGTGTCCTTAATAGTAGACACAGTGATAGTCTCTGTCTTGGCAGTCTTTGTGGGTGAGATTGGTGGTGGTAATTTAGCAGTTTTGCTGTCTTCTCTGAACATGAAAAGTGAGTTACATAGTGTGTAACCATTAGTATGACCTATGATATACATAGTTTATGACCATTCTTTTCTAATGTGTATTAGAAAACAAAATAGGCAATACTTTGTACAGGCATTCAGTACTTACTGAACTATGGTGTCCTTAAAAGTAGTCACAGTAACAGTCTCGGTCTTGGTGGACTTCCTGGGTGAGGTTGGTGTTGTCACTGATTTGACTGTTTTGTTGTCTTCTCTGAGAAAAAAAAAGTTATATGCAATAGAAAATAAAACTGAATAAGCAATGCTTCGTACACAAATTCCCCACTTACTGCACTGTGGTATCTTTAAAATTAGTCACTGTGACAGTCTCTCTCTTGGTAGTCTTGGTGGGTGAGATTGGTGATGCTGGTTTGACAGTTTTTATGCCTTCTCTTAGAATCATAGAAAGTTATGTAGAGTTATATGAATAAAAAAACCTTTTTTTCTTTGTGCTGAAATTGTGCTGTCCTCGGACATAGTTACTGTGACTGTAACATTTTAATAATAAAAAAAAAAAATGTATGCATGATATTCATATATGAAAATTCATATGTTGAAATGTACCTTTTGGTTGTTGCTTCAACAGGTGTTAGTGGTGGAATTTGAATTTTCCTTCAAATAAATACAATATGTTTATTATTATTCATCTTTTAACTATTGAATAGAAGAAATTGTAAAGTTACATGAAATAAATGACTGTGTGAAGCTTATATATAGTATATATTACATTTAAAGGGAGAGACAAAAAACAATCAAAATTAAATACTATTATAATTATCAGTGCACAACCAGGAAATGACTGGAGTGTACAGTTAACAAATTTTACTTTTAGAATAGCCAAACATTGAAGTCAGGAAAATCATATCCTGGAGAGGTAAGCTGCCATAAATGAGATACCTAAGTGACAGAAACTTATCAGTGTAGCTGTCAAACATCCTGTAAGGCAAGACTACATAATGCAGACTTAAAGATAAGACAGCTGGTTTAGCACTGATAATGAGCTATAGGTGTGTCAAAATATAAATGCACTAACAGCATTTACCCCAGATTAGTCTTGGAATCTGTTTTGGTTGGTGACTTCAGCCCAGTTGTCCTGAAGAAATATGTGAAGACACAATGCAATTGGAAAAATGAACTTGTATGTTCAGTATGTAGTATGTTGTAGTATGTTGGAGTATGTTGTCTATCAATTAATGTGCAAAATGAGAGATTTTTAAGTCAACGCTCTGTGGACACAGTTGTCTTCGTGCCATATTTGAAAGTGGTAGTGGTGAAAGAGACATGTAATGTTTTTAAAGATCATTCCACAAAAGAATGTGGTATTCGACTAGGTGTGTTTCAGGGTGTGTTTTTTGCCTTGTCTTTGGCTATACTGATGTGGTAATTCTAGAAAATGATGGGTGGGGAAGGCATACTTTAAATGTTGGACATTTGGGGTATGACCATGCATTCCAAAAGATTTCCAGATAAAAGTCTATTGTGTAGCGAAAGCTGAAATTCTGCAATGTTTCTTAAGAACAAATGTCCAAATATAGATGCATGACTTTGAGAAGAATATGAATTATATGATAAAATTATAAATAAATCAATAAATGGACCAAAATTCAAATAAATGAGATGTTACCTTGAATCCAGCTCATCCTGACTTGCACTGAATCTACAAGTTAAAAATATGATGTGGGAAAAAAAATTATGTTTTAATGTTAATTAATCATAACCTTTTTCATATTTTATAGATTATGTTACCTTTTAGTCAAGGACTGGACATTTTTTCTTGATGGACTAGTGGCAGTGACTGTGGAGGAGCTAGTGATGGTAGTACTGGTGCTTTTTTCTGAAGAGCTAAAGAGAATAATGTGTAAATACATATCCATTATCCATTTTTATAATTCCTTTATCCATTAGTGACATGTTTTATAATTATAATGTAATTACATTTGATTGTGTTTGACATATTATGTGGGCATTTTTTGTGTTATAATGTATAAAGCATGGTCCAGAAGTTTTCTGTATACCTGCTAAGATTTTCAGAGGATCTAAATCTCAGGATATTTCTTCCAAAGTTTGAATTTTGGCTGTAAAAAGACAGTAAGGGTCAAAGTTTCAGCAGAGTTTCCATAAATTATAATTTGTATTATAATTCTTGTATTCCCATGATGACAAATTACAGTAACGACAGGTACAAAACCCAATGGAAAAACAGCTAACTCTTTCCACCCCTATGAAAAAGATGATTTTTTTCCAGTCGGTATTTGTCTGTATGTGTTTTGCCTCAATGTTAACTCACTCCACTCCTTTATCATCATTAGCATCTTTCTTGATCCAGCTGTTGTCCTTCAGCAGGGACGTCTTCTTTTTGCTGTCCTCTACCACACTAGACTTGTCTGCAGTTACAAAGGACAGTTCGTGTATTATTCATGAACTCGTCCATCAGTAATATAAGCAATGAGTGTTTGAAAAAAAAAGAGTTGTTTGAATAAAAAAAAAAAAAAACAAGCTACTGAATGGTTTGTTCACAGCATTGACACTTGTTTGAGAGACATGACAGAGAATCATTTTTTTCTTCACAACCAGTTCTAAAGAACAATTAGTTTATAATGTACAAAAATAGTATAGAATAGTTAGTTCTAATGTACAACAGTATTAGTGACACTGAACCATGTGCCAGTACATTGATTCTCCATCTTAAATGAAGACTGCGAGTGCGTTTTGTTATTAGTATGACATGCACCACTGGGGCACATACAAAGGCATAACACATGATCTAACCTGTCTCAGGAGGATATGATTTCCTGGTGGAAGGCATGGCTTATGCTACTGTCCTGAAAGAAAAATAGAAAATATTGACATTTTATAATAGATGGTGGATGCCATGTAAAATTTTCAACCAATTCAAAAGACAAGATAAGATCATGCTCCACTTTTGGTCTGTGAAACCACAAAGTTTTGTAACTAATCAGCTCAGATTTCACTGAACCATAAAAGTGGTATTATACTCGTCTCAAGTCTGGTACCACAGTTTCCTCCTTTATTCTTTAACTTCTGGTACATGCTTTTCATGAAAGAAAACTTGTCTGTCTTGATCCTCATCAGACACACCCTACACAAACATGCCGTGGTAGCTGAAGGGAAGCAGTGTTTTTTGCTCTTTAACAATCGCACACACATACAGTTTATGAGCCTTACATTATCAGACACAGAACAATTACAGTGCAGCAGGACCCTGTCCTAGATCCTTGAAAATTCTAGTCGTAATTCTCAAGGGGGAATGCAATACTTGTGTTTTTGCTATTAGCCTATTTTATTCATTAGATGATTTATGTGTTTTAAACTGTCATCTCCACGGATGTTATATTCATACCGAAACTAATTTTACTGTCATTTTTGTTAACAGAAAATGAACAGAAACTTGAGAAGTGCAAAAGCAAATATATAGCTTCTTCAAGTTTCACTTTAATATGATTGAAATATTGATAATGATTTAAATATTGATATAGGCTATATGACAATGGCCTGATGTGGTCTGTTAGCATGTTGACTTTTTTATTTATTTATTTTTTTAGCTTTTTGTGCTTTACTTCCTTCACTTGTCTTTTATTTAAAGGCCAATCACTTCTCGTATGAATGACAAATCAGTGCAAAGGTTTCCATAAAATGTTTATTCATTTATGTCCATATTAGGAACCTCATTGACTCAAATTGTGAATTATGAAATGCAGCATTAACACAGAACCGGGCTAATACACACGATCCTGATCAGAAATAAAATATTTCTGCAATTACATACTTAGAAATGTAATAAAAGTAAGACATTTTAACTTTTCTTTTATCACTAGAGACACAGAGCAACAGCAGATTAATCTAGTGTTCTACCTCCTATTATATATTATTATACATATTATATTATATAAACTATTATATATATTTTTACATTATGTATCCCTATCACAACATCCATCAGATTCTGTAAGACAAGAAATCAACATAATCATTCAATAAAACCACAATATAGTATTACAGTAATACAATATTTCTGTCAATTGCACATCTTATGAAGGTACATGGAACTTTAAAGATATGTACGGGTTTGTAGGAATCCTTTACTCCTTTTTATCTATGTAGATTTCCATGACAGGTGGGTTCCCTTTCATAAAATATTCCAAGTAGAAGTCTTTCATGGAAGCATTTCATTCAAATGTATATAATGCAGTATTTTAAGTAGATGCATGAGAGTTACTTACCTTTATGTGTCAGTGGCTGACGCTGGAATGTGAATAAGTTTCCCGAGCTTTCCCCTACTGAATTTCACCTGCTGGCAACAGCTGGGCAGGACTGCTGAAGGTGTGGCTTTACACTGTACACAAACCAGTTCCTCAACCTGAATGTTAAGCAATGCACCCATTTCTCAACCTATAATTAGTAATGTGCTCACGTGTGACTGATGAAACAGTAAAAGTGAGTGCAGGATAGACAGGAGAGGTCGAAACTTTTTAGATGGAGAGACATTCTTAAGCACTGAGTCACAAATACTATTTTACACATTCTTGTGCTTGAGCATTCAAAAACACATTATTCTTGTGTTAATACCTGAAAATGTCACATTAGTACAGAAACACACTGTCAGTAAAGCATTATAACAATGTGGGTTCTTCTTCTTTTTTTTTTTTTTTAACCTGTGACACATGAGGAGTATCTTTGTATTCTATTGCCGTAACCTTTGTACTGCTCTGTTGATAGCAGGAATACTACGAATCATACAGTGTTAAATCTGTATCTTCTCCACCTTTAAATTGGTCAAGACAAAAAAACTGAAACATTTTAAGCTTAATACTCCAACTTGACTAAATCCAACATAACATCAACCCCCTTTTTTAAAGAAGTGAATGTCAACTGATGTCTTATTTTAATGTCTCTTCTTATCTCTTTCCACCACAACAGGCTTTTATCAACCTTTGCTCCTGAGTAAGATTAATCTCTCTTTAAGTCATATCTAGAAGAATATTGTAATCTTTACTCTCCATAAACATTCTGTGAACAATGTTAATGAATATATACAGTATATGTGTGCAATTTTTTTTTCAGTACAGGTATAAAACTTCTGAGAATTCACTTGTGTTTTGAGTCAACATGTTTGTGTTGGCTCAAGGGAAATAGGAATAAAAGAAAACAAAATTCTGACTTTCAGAGATATGGGACAGATTCCAAGTACTGACTACACCATGAATTCATGTTGGGTGTGACTGCACACATTCTGACAAAAATCCATATCAAAATGAAAAAAAATACAGAAACTGGTAAATATATTGACAACTAAAGGAAGAATAAAGGACATAAAGATGTAT
Source organism: Notoglanidium macrostoma (assembly GCA_030068235.1). Classification (NCBI taxonomy): domain Eukaryota; kingdom Metazoa; phylum Chordata; class Actinopteri; order Siluriformes; family Auchenoglanididae; genus Notoglanidium; species Notoglanidium macrostoma. Next base: position 12,597,048 of record JAQQZR010000035.1, on the reverse strand, counting down.
TGGTATTTTGTATTGGTATTATTGGCATTAAGCATATATCTTAAATTGTGTTATGTGAAATAATTCTGAACATCATCTAATGTTTGTTCTAAAGCAGAGATGTCCAGTTTTCTATGCAATGGGCCGGTGTGGCTGCAGGTTTTCAGCCACAGGTGGAATAAGGTGTGGTTTTTGTTTGGATGGGATGAAAGCCTGAAGCCACACTGGCCCTTTGTTAATAAGACTGCGTACTCCAACTCAAAAATGTCAACATATAATAATAATAATAAAAAAATGGTTGTGCAGTAGTTGGCACTGTTGCCTCCCAGCAACAAGGTCCTGGGTTCGAGCCCAGGGTTGCCTTTCTGTGCAAAGTTCTCATGTTCAAGTCAAGTCAAGTCAAGTGGCTTTTATTGTCATTTCAACCATATACATGTAATACAGTGTACAGTGAGATGAGACAACGTTTCTCCAGGACCAATGTGCTACAATGTTCTTCCCATGCTTGTGTGGGTTTCCTTCAGGTACTCCGGTTTCATCTCACAGTCCAAAGACGTGTAGATTAGGTTAATTGCCGACTTTAAATTGCCCATAGATGTGAATGTGAATGGTCAATGCACAAGATAGTTTGGTTGTAGTGCCAATTCCAAGTCTGGATAAATTCGGAAGGTTGCATCAGGAAGGGCATCTGGTGGAAAACCTGTGCCAAACTGAATAGTGGATGATGGATGATGCACTGTAGAGACCCCAAATGGGAACAGCTTAAAGAAGAAGAGGAGAGAAGCAATCAAATAGTTTTGTTGCAGGGTGGTGCAGTGGTGCTGCAGGTATTGATTCTACCTCCCAGTTCCAGGGTCTCATGCCTGTGTGATGTTTTGCATGTTCATTCTCTGTCCATGTGGGTTTCCTTTAGGTTCCTCGGTTTTGTCACATCTCCCAAATACATGCCGTTGCATGAATTGGCTATGATATAGTGCCCCTAGGTGTTAAACAGTGCATGAATGTGTTTCCTGGTGCACTGAAATTACCTGACATCTCATCCAGGATATATTTCTGGGAATAGAATGTGTCAGTGGGATAGACTCTGTATCCACCATGATCCTGATCAGGATAAAGTGCTTACTGAAAGTGAGTGAAAGGGAGTGACTTACACTGATACATATGCTAAAGTCACATCTTATTTTATTGTTCAGGTGTTACTAGTGTACCTTTAAAATGGCTTTTTATCTAAACACAGTGGTATCAGTACTCCTACCACCACTTGATGGTACAATTTCAAAGGAAATGGTTAATTTCAATAAGTAATACCAGTGTTATTCCTAGATACATTCCCAGTGCTCTAAAAGAATAATGCAGTTGCATCTTTCCAACATGTCCTGCATTGGACTAGCTTCCTATCCAGGGCATACCCCCAGTGTAGTGCCAGTTTTTCCAGGATAGTCTCCAGATCCACCAAGACCCAGACCAGGATACAAAATTACTAAAAATGTAAGTGAGTGAACGTTTCCACATAACAGAAGGTAACAGAAATAATGAATATGTGCATGTCAGCTCATAACATTGGTGAACAGGTTGATAAATTATATTAACCCAAGCTCATGGAAGACTATGCACTTTGACTGAATATTTAATTAGACCCTCTTTGATAATTGCATGTCTTGCCTGAACATTTGTGCTCCCTTGACTGAGTTGTAATGAACTTGGAGCCAGTGTAGAGTGGCTTTCAGACTCGGGCCATAATTGGTATGAAGAGCTGAAGCTAATTGGGGTTAATTGAATAATTCTGGCCCTTGTGTAGCTGACACAACTGCATGAACTCCTGGCAGGGCATGTAGACAAAGTGAAAAATGTGGAGAAAATATAATCTATAATTGCCATACAACGGGCCTGAATAGGCCCGGGCGCTGTAGAGCTGCCCACTGCTCCGGGTATGTGTTCAATGCTTGGATAGGTTAAATACAGGGGAAACATTTCACTGCATGTTGTACCATGTATGATTGTGTATGTGACCAGTAAAATTTGAATTTGAATTTGCTGCACCAGCCTGTCTGTCCATGGTGCTTGAATATTGTCTCTGTAATTTCATTTACAGCTCATTACATTCAGATGTTGTCACTGTATTTCAGCCAACTGAGATATTTCAATGTCTTCATCTAGTTTTAACAAGCTGTAAATAAACTTTCACTTTGCTGGATTTGTCAGATTCTCAATTAAAAGACAATGCATTTAGCTACTTTGAACAGCAGATGTCGGTGTTGCTCTGTTTTCACATTTCCACTGGTCGCTGTGGTTGGGAGAGGGCTGACTGTGTGATGGGTGAGGCTTTCACTGATGAAAAATTCTCTTCTGCATATGCATCACATACAAGAGGAGCATAATCTCCCTCGTCTTTCCCTTAAGCCTTGCTTTATGCTTATTGTTTCCTTTTTGCAAATGCCACACTAAACATCCAGTCTGCTCTGTAATGGTTTATTTTATATTCTTTATTTCTCACATTTCATACGCTTTACAAATCTTATCCACCAAACACAATATTGTTTTTTTTTTTAATATAAAATTTTCCATATATTTTTTCTCTTTTCCCCCCCATAGGCCTGCAGCAGTGAAGAAGAGGTTATTTATGTATATCTCTAAATTTCCTACTTCAGCATCTTCATATGCGATCATTACAATCAGTGTAAAGATCAGTGGAGAGCTAATACTCACGTAAATTCCTTTACTGGACAGGCTCTTAGTGGCAATAATTTTATTTAGAAATCAATGCAATAAAGCCCATACAGGGTGGGGTAGAAAAAAGTGTTTCGCCTGCTTGATTTGAGCTTGAGCTTTATTTCAAAATCCATCTAGTCATTTGTATGCCTTGTGAAGAAACAGGAAACATTAGAACTAGGAAAGATTTTGTGGGTTTGTGGAAATCCTCGAAAGGTCCACGTAGAAGTTTATGAAAAAAGGATTACAGTAGAACCCTTTAACAAAGCTAGTACAGTTAAAAACCTGATGAGTAGCTGTGTAGTGGCACAAGCACTCGTAGAGTGGTTACATAACGTTGGATAAACTGATTAATTATATAACACTGAGAAAAGGCTTCTTTATGGAACATCGTCAATTATAACGATTGTACGATATTAAATCGCTATTAATATGAACTAACCATATTGCAATGTGTACTTCGTTATAGCTAGTTGTATATACTATGTGCTGGAGCCAGTAATGAGATTACACGTTATTTATAAGCTTTAAAACTGGATTAGTTGATTGCGCGAAGCAGAGGATCAAAACAGAGTCGTGGGATGTTTTTATTTTGCCGTAATGGCTAATATCATGTGTGTTATCATGTATGTCCTCTGCCCTCTGATGTGAGGTGGTAAGGCTGACTGGGTGTGAGCGTATCCCGGCATGCCTGACCGAGAAGCGGACAGGGAAAGAGGAGGAGGAGGAGGAGGAGGGTGAAGTCAAGATGGCAGCGCAGCTAGGGCTGTTACCTGGCCGACCTCGAGAAAAATACAAGGAATAAACAAAACCAAAAAAACGGAGGACGTCAGCTCACGCATTTGAAAGAATTTAGTGTCCGAAAATGAACGCTTGGTTTGGCCCCAAATGCTGTTCTGCACAAGCCAGGCTTTAATCGCTATTCCGAGAGTAAAAGCGGCTTATTTCGCAGTTGCACCAGCGGCGCTACGCCGACATTATTACCGGATTGTAGCTACTGGATCTAGCAAACTGCTCTTGTACTCGTTTGCATTTCCGTGGCGGATATATGGGGGGAAAGCCTACTGTGCGATTGTCGGGTTGAAGTACCTATTGATCGCCAGCTAGTGACATATCGATGTAATATATGCATTGTTCCCCAAAACGATGATGTGCGCTGCTGCTGCGGCAGCTGAAGCCGGCGGCGGGATTCTGTCTTCATCCCCGTCCATGGGGCTGGGTGTGAGGGTCTTACCCGGAGTTTTACCCGGAGCTGGGGCTGAGTTTAATTCTGCCGGACCCGGGATGGGCTCCTGTTCCACCTCAGGGTCCCAACCGGACTGTCGGAGCCGATACCAACTGCTCCTGTCGGGGCGAGCTTTGGCGGAGAAGTACAGGAGGATATACACAAGCGCTGTCAGCGACAAAGAACAAGGCATAAACCTCGGCAGGTATGTGTTTTCCAGTTAAAGTTGCTAGCTGCGTGCTATATGTAAACAGTCAATTTTAAACATAATATGTAGCAAGCTATAGAGCTAATTGACTAGTCAACACAAGCTAACATTGTGTTGCTAGCACTAGCTAATGTTCGCTAACTTCCGTATGTTATGCTAAGCAGTCTTAGCTCGCATTTGTATTATTTTTTAGCAGCTAAAACACCCAGGCTAACTGCAATCGCAGTGCGTGTGCTGACATAATGATAAATAATGCTGGCGCTACTGAAATCTTGCACAAACCAAAACAGCAAGCGAGTGTGCTGTTCTGTGCTAGGCTAGGCTAGCAGTTCCCTTGGTCCACTAGCGGTTATTTTAGAAGCTAGCTAGTACGATACATTTTGTAAAACCTAGCACACTGGGATGATTTAGTCCAGTAATTCCTCTGCCTGGTGTTAAACACTGTCCTGCCTTACTATAAACTGTGTTTTCGTTTTCACTCAGTGTGAAATTACGTAATATCTCGTTCCCTCGATAATTAGCTGGCTAGTTAAGTATTTGCGGCATTACCATAATAATGATGACAGTGTCGCCGACGCTACATAGCATCCGTGCGCTGCTACGTTACCGCAACAAAACATACATTTTCTCTCTCTCAAAGATAATAATACAATGTTAAAGTCGTAGCTGTCTGTTTGTGCTTTATTTATTTATTTTTTTAAATCCCTGAACATGTGATGGGTGCGCCTGACTAGCTTGTCGTAATGAAATCACTGGAATGCAGTTAGACGAGTACACAGGCTAAGCCACTGCGTAAAGCCGTCTCTGTATTTCATGAGACAGGAGTTATTTAGGAAAAAGCGTTATCTAATTCCTAGGTAAGTGTGTGAATGAACCCTGACCCATGGATTCGTGTTTGTAATGCGCATAGGCCCTGTTCATTGGATAGCCTGCGCAGGCTGAAGTAGCTTTGTGCCTTACGTCACCCTGTTCACATCCCAAGCGCTGCTGCATCTCCAGCTTCTTTCGCCCCCTCTGACGTTATATCATCATTAGACATGACCTCTCCATTCAGCTAGTGCGTTGTCAGAATCTAGTAATGCAAAACACATTCACGTTTAGGCATGCATGACGTACAGTGACGTTCAACACGCTGGATGTTGCTCCAGTAAACACTTTAAAATCTAGGCACTGCTCCTGCACTTCCTTTGGGAGTAAGGTGGCTTAGTGTGCTCCTGAGATAAACAAGGCAGCGTAAGGTCAGCTGCCTGTCTAGGTAGGGATGTACAGGACATAGATCATGCACCTGCGCACAGGGTACAACTTCAACAACACTTCAGTCATGCAGTTGATGTTTTGCATAACATCTCAACTGCAGCTAAGTTGGCGAGAGCAAGTTCAGGTAGTAAGAGGATAGTAATAGCAGCTGAGCTCTAATATCAGTTTCACAGTGAAAACATTTCAAGAGTGCATCCTATCTTCAAGTTCCTTACTTATTTCAAGTATCAATTAGTATTTCAAGCCCATATTTCAAGTAGCATGCTTGACTGGGAAATTTGATCATTTCCAATGATTTCAAATGCCAGCCTGGGTTTTTGAAGCTGAGAAGCAAGTGAGTGATGCCAGTAACAAATTAGTGACTCACATGAAGCTGAATCTCAAATGAGTTGGCTCATTTCCATTGATTTTCCCTGATATAGGTGCAGTTAAAGAGGTATTCTGAGAGTATCGTGATTAATCCTATAATCACAGGCAATCATCATGTTTAATAGTACACACCTAACTTACTGTAAGTAATGTTAGTAAAAGAGAAGTTCATCTTCACCATCCATATGCAAATTTTCTGCATGTTTGGTGGCATGAAGTCCTTAAGAAGATGTTACGGCAAACCTGCGTGGCATATCAAATTTGGCACAAGAGCAACAGGCCGTAAGCTAGTAATCCTTCAGGGGATTGCCCTTGTTACGGCATCCAAGCAAATTAATGTCTACCGTTCAAGTTGCCTTGTTATTGTAGCATGTGTAAGTGAAAGGAAACACTGAGGACAGGCTGCGTTGGTGCTCAGAAGTCTTAGTACTTATCTGAAGAAAAATATTGTAATTTGACTATGATTTTAGTGTTCATTATTAAGTTGATGATTTACTTTGCATGACATTATTTCTTACAAGTGGTCTTCGCAAAGAAGTCTTTTATTAAAGCAAATAAGAGCAGGTAATATAAAGGACAGTTTTAATGTCATGTCTTAAATAATACAATGAGTGCATTTACATGCACAGTAGTAATAGATTATCAGATTTTGGTAGTTACCTGATAATTCATGTGGTTTTGTAAATGGCTTATTAAATAGGCTATTATCAGCTTTAAATGCAATTGAAATTATGATTAATAATCTGGTTATTCATTAAGTATGTAGCTTTAAACTTTCTTTGCATTTTTCAGTGACTGAATTGTGTCCATTTAAAAACAATCATCAAATTATTTTGATGGATCTTCTAGATCTTTTTTTAATGAATCTCCGGTTATGTTCTTGAATATATCTGAGAATAAAGTGAGGTTACAAAAGGTGTTTAAATATTTATGATGATGATGATTATGATGATTTTTATATTTGTTTATTTTTAAATTTATGTTGCAAAAATTGGTCAGATGGGTTCCTCTGTGTCTTAGTTGTGCTCCATGGAAGTGGTTTTATGTGTCTTTGCGGCTCCCAGTCGGTCATTTCAAACATTATTTGTCCCAGGTGCCCAAAGTCACCATGAAAATTACATTCATTGCTAATGCTGGGATCAGAATACGTGGTATTTTGTCTTTCACGATGGTCACCATGACAGATTAGGCAATCATAGTGGCATACCTTCTGTGTCTGTGTGGTCAGGAGGCTGGCAACACTACAAGTTTTGCTCCAACCAATCATTGTTCATGGCCTTGTGTGTCATTGGGGAGGAGGGTGAAGAAATTGTCAATCATGGGTACAGAAGGAAAATCAAGGAACTGGTCTTAGGAGTTGTTAAACTAGGCAAGAAAAGAGAAGAAATTCCGACATGCTAGACTTTTTGTTGAGGTGTCGTGGGGTGTCCCGGAGCCACATCACTGTTCTTTTATTCTGTCGCACTAAAAGATCCATTTGTTGTTCCCGATGTTCATATTGGAACCCGACACTGGAAACTTTTCTGGCCACGAAAAAAACATGTCAAAATCAGGCTGAATTCCTGTGTTCTGATCCCGGCATAAGTACTGAACAGAACACAAGGCTTATTTCTGCAATGCACCACCAATAAAATGGCAACAGTACAAGATGTTAAAAAGCATGTTAAAAACATTATAGAGCGTTGTAGAGCTGCATACCCTGTATTTAGAAAGATCGCCATTTAGAAAGATTTTTACTGAACGCACAGATATTTACTCTGTGTGTAAATGGGTTGAATGAAGTATTTCTTAAAATCCCCTTTTTGCATTTATCACAGTATTTTACACATGTAAGCATATTTGAAGTAAACCGATTAGCCACAGTGACAAATGCCTTTAAATTTGTGTTTTGTGTATCAGTGTATTTTGTATTTTTATTAGGTTTAAGGTGTGTAAACTTTAAACATACACATTTGGTGGTTAACGGTATTTTTTAAAAATTCTTATGCCTTTTTATACTTTTGCATTTTAGGGGAAAGAAGGCTTTGACCAAGAAGAAACTGAAGAGGCGGCAAAAAATCCGATCAAAAATCAAAACAAGAACAAAGGTAATGTTTTAAGCTATTACACCATTTGCCTAGATTTGAGCAATTTTGTATTGAACCCCATATTCCTAGAGAAATAGTGATACTAGAGAAGAAATGATGGATCTGTTTGATAATTAAGGTAAAATATAACAGAAAATAGAAACTAATAAAGGACTTGTATGGTGTGCATTGTATATTTTATTGCTTTTTATTGTGAACTGCAAGATGTTACACGCACCATGTACCATGCATGTCATTGTACTTTAAAATGCACTTTCCAAGCCGCATGCCCCTCTGTTTTTAGAGATGGAGGGATTGATTAGCTGTCAATTAGAATCAGACAATTTCCGATGAGTTTGTGTCGTCAGAAATCATCCAGTACTGTGATGCAAACTACAGGCTTGAACTCAAGTCAAGAATATTTATTGTCATTGCTGTCATCACAGATAGATGTAACTAAAATAATGGGGTTTTTTTTCTGTTTTACTTGCTGTTTTAGGAAATCTGATCAAATAAATGCTATTTGCAATGTATATGAATTTAATGCATGTTAGAGAGGAGGGAAAACAAAACATTTCTGTGGGAGCATGGTTGGTTACTCGTTGTGTTTTGTGGTATTTTGTGCCTCAGCAATTTTAACATGAAGCATTTAGTGATTTGTTTCTTGTACAGTTTGACGTAATAATTTAAGGCCCATACACCTTTTTCATTTCGCTAAAAGTAGCATTCGTGTACAGCTATTTACTTTAAAGCAGCAACTCCAACGACTTCCATTCTTGTCAGATCCTTTTAGCGTCACCTGCTGCTGGACACCATGACGTACTGAAATTACATGGTGATCAACTACAGAAAGATCCTTTCTCCAGTAGAGCATAGGGATATGGATTTCAGTGATTTTTGACAATTCAGTTACTCAATAGAGAAAATGAGTGCGTTATCTGAAACCTTGACAACAATCGAGAGCACTTCTTGGCTGATGGTTGTTTCTTGGTTCGGGTGTGCATTTTCACCTGATATAGTTACACAAGTCTAATTAACCAGTAGTAGAGTTAAAAAGTCCATTGAAGTTGTTGCAAAATGTTCCTACATAATAATGTCTTGCACAGAATTATGACCTCAACCCCTCTTCACCCTTCTCCCATCACATTTAATAGATATTGCTCAAGTCTGGCTAGTATATTTGTTTTTTCTCTGTGTTTATCTGTAAGTATCATTTTCCTCTGCAGTTTAAGTTTCCTCCTGTCAGTAACAGCACATTTGAGTTTGTCAGACATGATATAGTGAACAGAACAAAATCAGCTGAATGCCTGCTCTCCTGAATGTCAGCTCAATATTTCATCCTGTAGCCCTACTACGGCAGTACGTGCACTGGCGTTGGATAAAATTCAGACTTTGCAAAAGATATAACTGCTACAGAATTTAGGAAGTAAAATTAAATTAAATATTTGATCACAGTGGGAAAGAATGTTAATATTAATCGGTTAGTACAGATATTTACTAAAACAGTGAATAAAACGTAATTGAGGGCTCAGTGTCAGAACTTTGGCTGGTATAAGTGGTGCAGTTGGGACATGCAATGTGTAATGTGGGTTTGGTCTATAAGACTGACATACATGATTGGTGTCCATTGTAGTTTCAAACAGGTAAAGGATTTGGGCTAAATGTTATTGAAAATGAATTATATCTATTTTATATACTCAGAACTCAGAACAGTGCCTAGAGATGGCCCAGAGATGTTAACCTAGTAGAACCTGGAGAAAGTGAATGGTAATGCCCGGCTAGCATTAGCACAGGATTCCTGCAGTGGACTGGCACACTTCTAAATTATGCCCATGATGAGGAGATGCTCTTTATAGAGTGGCATATCAGAGTAGGGGCCTATCTATAGGCCAAGGTGTAATATCCATTACTTAGTGCGACAACCTTTAACTGAGGATTGGACGAATGGCTGCCGTCTCATTAATATAATGCAGGAAGTGGTATGCTGTGATGGGGATGGGGACTTGCTACTGTCTAGCAGTCCCTGAGGAAAAGTCAGGATCCTAGAAATAGGACAATGCACTGGAACCAGCTGATGAAGTGTGTACAGTTTACAGAACAGTTTCCACCTAAGGTCATACAAGACCCCTGCGTAAGAGGCTCTTGCCTTCAGAAGTGTTTCCTGGATTGCTAGATCAGTCCTCAGTTTCTGATTTGGTGGCTTGGTGACTTGGTTAGGGTGTCCAAATCTCACCATCTAATTGGGACAGCAGACAGGCACCAGCTGTGTGCTCACAGTCAAAGCACTGACCATTGCACTCAATTCTGAGAGAGATATCTTCACCACCCAGGACGTTCAGACACCAGCTGCATGAGCACAAGATTTTAGCATGGTTAGAGCTACCTGCTCAGAATAGCATAAACTATGGGGAAATCAAACCAAAGTATAAAATAAAATGGGTTCTGTTGAGGCAATACCCATACCAAAACAAGAAACTGTTATTTCAAGGGTAACATTTGGATACCTCCTTGTGTGCATGGCATGCACACAAATGCTGAGATCTTTCAACCAAATCACATAGTGATAAAAGAGGGGTAAAATAGAGTAAATGAAAAGCTACTGTTGATAATGGAACCTTTGAAAGACTTGCTCTCAAAACATAAAGCGATGGATGTAATGTGAAGACAAATACTTGAATTGCCTTTGTAGTCTTTCTTTACCGGGGTATATACAAGCTCTGAAGATGTCCAAGCTGAATTATTTATTACAGTTGCCCAATTAAATAGGTATGGTGTGCACTTCTACCTGATACCTTAAATCTGAACGTTTATGAGGCTATTGTCTGCCTGTCTAGTGACAGACACACGGCCATGTTTGCGTCAGAGAGACAAGAACAGTAAAGCATGTTAAAGGCTTGTCACTCAAATCAGCCGTGTCCCAGTTTAAAGTGGTATCATGGCAGATGACGTCTACTTTCAAGTTGTAAGGCGATGGAGATGACCTTTGTCAAAACGTCATCAGATCAGATCATGTTTTGATTAAAAAAATCTTCAATGCTGTAGTTTTTGGTGGTAAATACATTGGTCAGAGTAATCATTTTCTTAAGCATTAGTCAGTCATTTTCATGCCATTGGGTACTGGTAGTATCAGCTGTGTTTAGGAGTTTGGGTTTTGGAGTTGCAGGTTATCACTGTCCTGGAAAAGACCTTCCAGGTCAGTGATTTAACATCATTAAAAGATATTATTGCTTGTGTAGCCTTTTTATTTGCAATGCCAGGAATACTATTTTATTAGGCTGTTAGAGCTGAATACATGCCAGTAAACACTCACACACATGGAGGAGATTCGGGGAGTGGCTGGGTCACAATTGGCTGTTGCTAGACGACCCGTGTTGCATGTCTCCACAGCAACAGCGTTCTTCACATCCTGAACTGAACACCAGTCTTTGGAGGGCAATTCCTTCCTGTGTTTGGATATCCTTCATGCATCGCATTTATTTTCCCCACTGAATAGGAATGGTTCCTGGGCACGGATAAGTGCAATGAATGTGACTGCAGCCGAGAGGGGTATAAGCAGCAATTATCCATCCTAATGAGCTGCCGGTCCTGCTGCAGGCTGATGCTATCTCTCCATTTCTCATTTCTGTGTATCTTTATCTGTTGCTGTCTGGATGCTACAGCGTGTTATTTGTCCTCCCAAATAAACATGGGTGGGGTCTTTCGCAAAAACAAGGGCTTGACCTGAAGACTAAAGGTATTGCTGTACTAGCTTAAGAGTGTGAGTAACTGCTGGCTGTATGAGACACTGTGATTTTATTCACATGGCCAGTGATGTTATCATGTTATTTTTTACTATTCTATATTTGGCGTAATATAGAATTTTGAACGCTGTAACGGTTTTTAAAGGATATCCATTGATTTAAACACTGTACAAACCAAATGTACAATGCACTGAGTAATCAAATGTGCATTACTGCTTACAATACTGAAATATTTTAATAAGTATTTATCAAGACATAATATACATGCACACAATATACAAAATAATATATGATTACGTTTAGGATAGCACATATATATACTAATATAGTTTCTCACAGGTTCTGCAGGAATAGTCGAAACATAAATTCGATTGACGGCCGACCATGCAAGTGAAAACTCCATTGTGTAGCCCAGACTCTTGTTTTGGTTGCCTGGAAACTGCGTTCAGGCTGAATGTAGCTGGCTATTTTGGTGTAAGTTAAATGGGGAAAATCGAAAGTTTATCGATTTTGAGAACCCATAGCTAATCACTGTCATCAAGGAAGACTTAGGGTGTACTTACACCAGGTTCGATTGCCTCCTACTGCACCTGAGAGCGATTGCCCTCCTCCCCGCTCCCCCTCTGGCCTGCACTCACGCTGCGCTGAACGAATGTGCTTACGTCATCACGATGAAACTTTTTGTGTTGAAGAAAAGCGCTCTCACGTAGTGCAGTGGAGACTGTTTTTACATTTTACATTTTCACAGTGACTCACCGTTCTCTCATATGCCATGCAGATTCATCAATTATTAAATGCGGTGATTTTCAGTAAATCATTCTGCATGCATAAAAAGATTTTACGGAAAGAGTTGGCATTGCAGGAGGAATCTGCAGCTTTATTTGCCGACTACAACCCGTGTTCATCAATAAGGTGAGAACCAGACCTGTTATTAACCCCAATATTCTCCAGTGATGTGAAAAGTGCAGTTTGTGTGCAGCACGGTTAGCGAGCTCACTGTGTATGAGCTCAAATGCACTCAGGAGTGGTAGAGAGTGCTTGGTGTGAGTATGCCCTTAGCTATGCCTGTAACTAAGATATTTATTATACTTAATGTTTCTGCTTGGAGGTTTATATACATAAACTGTGAAATTTGCAGGTTTTAATGATACAAAAAAAATTATACCAAGATAAAGCTTGTCAGATCAATTTTCTACCTTTATTGTGATATAGCAGCCAACAGAATCCAAGTAAGGGAAAAACAGAGATGTTTTAGCAGAAAAAAGGAAAACCATACAAAATCCTTTAGAATGGCTCTTTATGATGGAGCATGCGCCTGTGCTCAGAATTAACCAATCACATTTTGAACTCGTGTTCAAAAGTAATTATCTAACTCATGTCATCAGTGATGTGAGTATGATTACGGCCAAATAAAAATCAACAGTTTCTGAACGATTTTCTTGTTGTCATTTGGTTTTATCTGACTGCTGAAGCCTTGGTTTCCAAAGCGCTTATAATGTATGCGAGGGATGTCATTGTCAAAATGTATCGATTAGGAGAGGAGCACAAAAGAAGTCCCAAAACATTAGATATACCATTAGACACTGTGAAGGACATCACCATCACCCCAGTGACATTGCCAAGAACAGAGTGTACCTGCACAATTGATGAAAGGACAAGAAAAAACATATCAGGAAGACTGCGAAAAAACCTACAGCAACATTAAAGGAGCTGCAGGAATATCTGGCAATTATTGGTCCCTGGCACAAAAATGCACAAAAACATCCAAGCCCATCTAAATTACCCCAAACCATGTGGCAAAATGTGTTATGAAACCATGATAAGCATAATTGTAAAAAGATGCACTTGGAACAATAACAAGACAACTTATTACCCAAAGAGCACCATATCTATTGGGAAACATGGTGGTGTCAGCATATGAGCTATGAGGCTCAGAAGATCCCTCACAGTTTGGTAGGTGTGGTTAATTAATCGTAATGTATGTGCCCCATTATAAGGGGTTGACAGATAAACTGAGTTTTTGGTTGTTTATCTAAGAGCCTCCGGACCCTCAGTACTTGGGGTGGGCACCGTTCACGTTTGTACAATTCAGTTCAAATTCAAATTTTATTGGTCACATATACAATCATACAATGTACAACATGCAGTGATGTGTTTCCTCTTCATTTAACCCATCCAAGCAGTGAACATATACCCGGAGCTGTGGGCAGCTCTACAGCGCCCAGGGAACAGTTTTTGGGGTTAGGTACATGCTCAAGGGCACTTTAGCCGTGGATGTTCATTCACATTTTTTCCTGCTGGTCCAGGGAATCGAACCAGCGACCTTTCGGTCCCAAACCCGCTTCTCTAGCCTTTAGCCCACTTCTCTAGCCTTTTTCGTTATTACAGAAAGAGTAAGAGAAAAGTATCGTTACTTTTCGATACATTTCTCTTACTCTTTCTGTAATAACAAAAAAAATATCATTTAATTTGTAAAAAAAATAAGTCCAACCATTTCAGTTTCAGGATTTTGTTATTCATTTAGAACATTTTACTCACCACACAAAATAAAACCCTTCTCTACCTCCCTCTCCCCTCTCAAAACCGTCCCTACAACCTCCAGCCTGTCACAACCTGTCACCAGGGCCTAGCGTGAGCATGCTGTCCTGACTAGATGTTGGGCTTCAACGTGTTGCAGGGGTGACGTCACATGGTCTCGCCGTCATGATTTCAATATTTCATGAGTGTTTTTAAATAAAATCCATCCTGCTCATATCACATTTGAGCTACCTGTCTGGACAATAATCTACAAAAACCTGATTTTAAACAGAATTTTAATAAGATCCTCAGTTAATCTTATGGAGAGATTGTTTACAATGCTTATGAGTTAAACAAATGCCCAGCCTATGCATTATGTGTCATCTGATTATTTAGATTTCGTTAGCCTGCTTTGCACTGCAGGTGTTGGCTCTGTATCTTACATAGTGACACTGTATATGGACTGACAATTAGTTAGGATTAGTTGTATTTGCTCTACCAATGAGAAATGGATCAAATCCTCTTTCCTTACTGCTGCATGTCTTATTTATGACTTACAGTATATCTAGCCCATCTCACACAACCTCTCTCCCCACCCCTTCCCTTCTATGTCTCTCTCTCTGTCTCTCTGTCTCTCTCGCTTGCAGACAGAGAATCTGGATGGGGCCTTCCAAGTCCCAGACATCAAGCTCCACAGTAATCCATCTTCATTTAATGTGTACTGTAATGTGCGGCGGTGTGTACTGGACTGGCAGCAGAAGGAGGCCTCCCTGGCCCTGGCTTCCCGGAACTCTGTACAGAGTGGCGACTCGGACAGTGAGGAGGAGGAGGAGTACCGTGAACCTGCTGTCAAACTACCCAAGGTTATTGGGTCACAGCAGTGTTAAGACCCTACTGCAAACATAACATAAACTTATTATTATAGATTTATTTAGAATCACACAGAAACAGGCCATCTGCCTAGTTGCTACGTGAACAGAAACCAGTGCAACAAGCGAATGACGTGGCTTTTTCACCACTGCTCTTTCACACACATTATGTTCAGTGGGATGAACTGACTTCAAGGATGGCTCAGATTGATGATCTTAGCTAAAGTTAGCAAATGTGCAAACATTAAATACTATGTTATTAACTATGATGCATTTAATTCATAAAACTCTTTCGTATGTTTTAATATGCATTTAAAAACACCCCAGTTGTATGCCTACTTAGAAGTTTTATTGTGTTTCAAAAAAGAAGGAATCTAGGCTTCTAATGATAGAATTCTGTCCAGTATTTGGCATTTTAAAATCTTTTTAGAAAGATTTACCCACACTTATTCCAGCGTAGATGTGTAACGATACACAAAACTCAAAATTAGTACAACACAGTGGTATCTTGATTATAGTACTTTTTTGAATGTATTGTTCGATATGCTGACATTGAATTGAGGCTCTTGTATCAAACAAGACAAAACGCTACACTGCATGATTACACACCTGTTTCAGTGGTAGTGTTATCTCATTTCTTGTAAAGCAGCAAATTTAGTTCAGAGGGTGATTTTGTTAATGGTTGGTGACAGTTTGGATAAAAGTACCATATTTTAGAGGATTTCAACTTTTAGAGGATTTTGTCAGTCACTTTTTATGTCTGAATGTTTGTATAAGTGCTTTATCTGAGATATGTAAGAGTTGTTTTTTTTTTTTTCCTCTGCTTAGCGCAGTAACACTAATGGTTTTTCTCTTGCTTTCGTCAGATCATTGGCATTGGACTGTGCGGAGTGTTTGAGCTTATTAAGGAGACTCGATTCTCACACCCCTCACTGTGTCTGAGAAGCCTGCAGGCGCTGCTGGACATGCTACAGGGACAACAGCCTGAGAGCTTCCAGACAGAACCTCCAGATGTGCTGGGTGAGTTTCTTTCTCGCTCTCTCCCTCACCTATACACACACACGCACACACACACACGCACACGCACACAAAATAAACTGGTTGTGTTCTTGTGTGTTTCAGAATCTCTGTTCCACCTGCTGCTGGAGACCACAGTGCGGAGTACAGGAATGAATGACCCTACTGGACAGGCTCTGACTGCTCTATCCTGTGCCTGCCTGTTCAGCTTGGTGGTGGCCTGGGGAGACACCGGGAAAACCCTACAGGCTGTTTCTGCTATCCTCACCAATAATGGCAGCCATGCCTGCCAGACTATTCAGGTTAGAGCAGCTTTTTATCTTCACTGTGTCACAATCCAATAGATGCATTGAGACATGGCTACATAGGCAGATCTCTAGATAACATCTGAAAAGATGAATGGGTTTTATAATGCGTGAGTATGATATTTTGTACAACATTCCTTAAAGCACTTCCGTGCTGTTCTTATCTGCGCAGCGCGAATATTATAGTCATCTCCAGAATCACTGGCGTCATATTCAAGAGGAATGACATTTTTTAGTCATCACTTATCACTACTGGGGACACAAGCACTTGCCAAACAAAAATGATTGTAAAGGATATGTAGAGGGCAAATGCAATTTAAAATACCGTTAGGAACAGTCCAGGCCATAATAATGAAACAGAACTAAAAGTCTGGAACGGTTGAAGAATTTCCAGGGAGCTCTACATGAGTATATTTCATCTAACCAGAATTACAGAATTGCACAGTTTTATTGATTTTGGGGTGTCAGGTTTTAAAAAATGAATATTAGAGGTCGTTATTCTCTCCAGGGCAGGCTCCAACAAATAATAAGTGCTGCTGTGCTGATAAGTTTGAAGCCTGTGGTTTTCCAGTACTGTTCAAAGCTGTTTTATTTTTTGAAAATACATTTTATTAAAAATAAAATGTCGAGAGTCCTCATGGGTTAAAGCTAAAAAATATTGCTCAGATGTGTTATTTGGTTCATGCACAAATTTTCGCTTGTTTTTAATATAAGGTGCCAAGAAGGGTTTGTCCACACATGAAGGCATGGATTAGTAAGGATGGTGATGAGTGTGCGGTTGTGTCCACAGATGCGACTCACATTAGAAAGCATAATGAAACTGTTTAATGTATAAACTGTTTCAGTATACCGTGCCTACATGTGATGTTGAACTGGGAAACAAAATGTGCACTGCTCCCCCTACTTTTAAATACTGTGGGATTGCCGTATCCGCTGACTCGGTAACCGGGTTTCAGTTGTAACATCAGAATCCCGTTCGAGCGCGGGAGAGAGAGAGAGAGAGAGAGAGAGAGAGCGAGCACATTCACATAATGTTTATTACAGTATATTGTTATAATTCATTTATATTACTATTAGTTACTGTTAATGTCATGTATGTAATTTGTAAATTAAACTTCATCGTAGTTATAAATGTACACAAAAACAAGCTTTATGTATGGTTTTCTACTATTCATGCATTTTGGTAGCTCTTGGAATGTATCCCCACAGATACGCCAGTCCCACTGTAACATGCTACGTTCTGATGACAGTTGTTTGTAATTTTTCTTGTGCAAAACTTACTTAAAAACCTCTTGATATTCATAAGTCAGGTTACTTATATGTCATGCATGTAGAGCTGCTTGTCCTTCCTTGTATTGCTTGCTGTACCTGATAGTTCTGTCAGGCCAGTATGTTTTTCTGGTTTGAAAAAACAGTAGGATTAATAAGAATCGCACAGTGATTGGTCTGATGAGAAGGCCAGAGAAATGGCTCACTAACAATGCCAGACTGAAACTGTGGAATAAAACCAACAGAAATCTTATCAGATACAAATCCAGAAAAGCTCCATGCTGCATGCCTGTTCGAAATCTAATGGCAAACCTTTGTCTCTGTTACAGCTGTCAGTGTTTTAGTTGAAGTAGATGTTGGCACACACGGGTTGAGATGCAAATTAGATTTAGTTTTTGGTCTTGTGTGCATGTGCCTTATAGGTTCCAACAATCCTGAATGCTCTACAAAGGAGCGTACAAGCAGTGTTGGTAGGGAAGGTCCAGATTCAGGACTGGTTTGGGAATGGCATCAAACGAGCAGCACTGATGAACAAGTGGGTTCTGAAAGAGGTGAGCATTGATGAGGATGAGCACTGCCTGCTCCAAACCGATGGATCCTTCCTTTATCTGCTCTGTAAGGACGGGCTCTACAAAATTGGCTCAGGGTACAGCGGCACTGTCCGGGTAAGCAATGTCCTTATGCATGTCTTTAGGCAACAATACAGGGAGTGCAGAATTATTAGGCAAATGAGTATTTTGGCCACATCATCCTCTTCATGCATGTTGTCTTACTCC
>JAQQZR010000035.1:12553006-12578642 GCA_030068235.1 Notoglanidium macrostoma | reverse complement strand
GACCATGGTTGTTGTTCAATAATAAAATTATTCCTCAAAAATACAACTTGCCTAATAATTCTGCACTCCCTGTATACGTTTCATGTATGCGTATATCTATATTAGTTAATGTAATATTGGGTAAATATGTTATCAGTGTTGGCAAAGTGAATTTGTGAATTAATTTAATAATGGAATATTATCTAGTTATAATTTGTGTGAATGTGTATTATTCCAGGGCCATGTGTATAACTCCACATCTCGCATCAGGAACCGTAAGGAGAAGAGGTCATGGTTGGGATTTGCTCAGGTAACAGGCTTCTGACCTATTTTCCTCATAGAGCTGGTGGTGAGTGAGCTTTAATTCGCTGTGTGTGTTTATAGGGCTCTCTGTTATATCGGGACATGAATAGTCACAGCATGGCAGCCATCAAGATCAATCCAGAGACTCTGGAGCAGGAGGGCACTATCACAATGCCTGGTACATGCACCCGTATTTCTTGAAGTACATGTTGGGATGAACAGCTGCTTATTTAAAGAGTGATTTTGTTCAGCATTATTAAATGGTTGCAGTGTTGCGACTCTGTAAGTTACGTTATGTGGTATAGTTAAAATGTTGTGCCTGATTGAAGCATGGCTGTTGAGTTGAAGATGGATAGAAAATGGCAGGGAAAGTGATCATCTTTAAAATATGATTTTTTTTTTTTTTTGTCCCGAGGTCTTCAAGCAGAGGGACAGAACATCGTATTCACCGATGGAGAATATATCAACCAGATTGCAGCCTGCAAGGATGTAAGTACTCTTTTGTTTTCATATAATTAACCATAGCTTTGCTATGCGTTTTGTGTTTCACACGTACGTGTGTTGATTGTGCAGATATCTTCTTGACAGAAATTGTGGCTTTACTGCAGATGTCATTTGCATTGTAAGCCAGCCCTATAAGCATCATAGGAAAGCATGCAGTGTGCCTTGTGGTCATTTTCTCTGGGTTACATGTCCTAACTGATTATCTGTAGGAACCAGTAGAGAGGAGAGGCAATGCAAATTTTATTGTTTTAAAGGACTGTTCGGTATAGACAATAAATAGCACTACTGAAATGTAAATGACATTTTAAAGTCAGACGGAAAGATGATGTGCAGTATCAGAAAAAATAATGTTGATACTTATTTGTAACAGTGTTATTTCATAGTTTTGATGTCTTCAGTATTGTTCTACAATATAGTAAATAGTCAAAATAAAGAAAGACCTATGAATGAGTATGGGTGTCCAAACTTTTGACTGGTACTGCATATACGTAATTGTTTCCATCAGCATCAGCAGACTTTAGGCAGCTGCCGTAGATATCCTGATGGGGAGGAGCATGTGGGTTCTGCAATGTTAAAGCATAACTAAAGAATAATCTCCAATAATCAGTCACCTCACTCCACTCCAGCCAACAAAGAAACACTCAGTGCTATAAACAGGATATCACACTTCAATGTAGTGCCATGCTGTCTGAGCCGGATGTGGCTGTGTGCGCCTGTCTGTCAGAATTTGTCCATTGAAGCTGCTGGTTGGTGTGCGTTGGTTTGCTGCGTTAGTTTGCTGCCAGGAGGAAGAAAGTCTTTTGCTTTATTCCTCCCTATTATTCTCAGCATTGTTCAATTGCACACATTCAGGTTGCTCGACTTTATCTTGGCTGTTAACACATCAAACGTAAAAGGATTTTGAAGTGTACAGAATTTGAGTACATTTTTTGACGTTAGGGTTATAACAAGCTTATCACTGCAACACAGTTTCGGTCCTACTGGGTTAGGTGGAAAACACTGTTGAATTTTATGTGGTGATAACACTGTCTTGCTGGTGAGCGTGAGAGAGGAGAATTTGACTTACTATTTTAATGGCCATGTTTAGGCTGCATTTTTACTTCTGAATGGCTTTGGGATAATTGGCTTCACGCATACGATGAATAGGATGCATGCTTTATTTATCGCAAAATTACCGTTATAAATCCATTTATTCCAGACACTGTATGAATCCCATGGGTCACAACCAACCTATTGCATACATTCATATCCATGGAATTGTCAAAGTTAATCTGTGAAATATGTTCATGTAGGATGGCTTTGTGGTGCGAATCTATGCCACGAGTACGGACCCTGCCTTGCAGCAGGAGTTGCAGCTCAAGCTGGCCAGAAAGTGTCTCCATGCCTGTGGCATCTCGCTTTTCGACTTGGAAAAAGACCTGCATATCATCAGTGAGTATACTTGTTTCAGTGATCAGTCATAGTTTTAGAAGAATTGCCTGAGCATGTATAAAAGCTTACAAGAATTTCATCTCATGTTCGCCTGCCAATACAAAAGTGACTAAGTGCCTTAGTCACCTGAATTTATTGTGCAGGTTTTAATGTGTTTGCATTCACATCCTCAGGTACAGGGTTTGACGAAGAAGCAGCACTGCTCGGAGCTGGTAGAGAGTTCGCTTTGATGAAAACGGCTTCTGGGAAGGTAGGTGTTTGCACTATAATGCTTTTTTCGGTAGTAAAAGTCAAGATGGTAAAGAAAGGCATTCCACACACCCGTGTGTTACATGTACTATGATGTGTGTTACAATATTATGATGCTGCAGATAAATCAGTGCATATTGTGTGCTCACCAAACTAATGTGCTTAATTGTTTTGCACACTCCCATTCTACAAAAATTGTAAAGGCTTTTTTAAAAAGTCCTATGTTTTGCAAAAACACATGGCAAGATTAGGGCAGGCTTGGGAAATACCAGATGTGAATCTGCATTAACGTTTCTGTGTTGTCACCTGGGAATTTTTGGGCTCTCGCTCTCGCGCTCTCTCTCTCGCGCTCTCTCTCTCTCTCTCTCTCTCTCTCTGGATCTCTATATGTTTGTGTGTGTGAGTTTTTGTGTGTGCACGCTGGTGTGTCCAAAGACTACTGGCATTGATGGTGTTACTATGCCTTTGACTGCTAACACTCCACAGAGAATATATACACAAGAAAAATGGCTGAGTAGTATTTTCAGAGTTTAAAATGTTTTCCTCAATAATAGTCATGTTTGCTGTATTTTGAGTGAACAGAGTTAAATGTGTTAAATGTGAAATGTACACCCTGTCATAAAACATCTTACATGCCTAAATATGAGGAGTAAATTGTACTATTCTCCCTGTCCTGTTAAATAATTAAGCCAGTCCTTCTCTCATTTTACTTCAGAGAAGGTTAAAACACACTCTTGTTTGAATTAGGGAATGGGTTTGGGAATACGAGTGAATTTTAAGGCTTTGTCACGCTTCATAAAACAACCTTGCAAACACTAGCAACTAATAAGGATCAGAAGGATAGCTTACAAACTAACCTTGTGTGAGGCATATTTCTTAGCAATAATAAATGGACTTTTTCTTTTGAAATATTACGAGTCTCTTATGCATTCTGTTCCATAGTTTGGATATAGCCGTAAGGGTTTCTATTAGCTGGTAATTACTGTTTTTACCTGGTAAAATTGATTTAAATAAAAGAAAAGTCTGGTAATAATGCTCATGCAAAACGTAGCTATAATGAAGGCTGTCCTTAAGGAGGAGGGAGTGATGTGGCTTATGCACATTGCAAGCTGCAGAAACATATTAGACAAGTTTGTTTTCAAGTTATTAGCAGAGGACTTTATAAATAAAATGTTACCTGGTAGCCTATAACCTACATTTGATGCCATGTAGGCCTAGCCCTTTTTTAATCACGCTGCAGATGTTACAGGTTACAGATGTTTCAGAATAGCCTGCATTTTAGCAGCTATTTGAGGTTTTGTTCAGTCGTTACTGTTTTATTGTTACTGTTCATTAAACAGCCAGAATGATTGGAGGTTGTAATTCTTTCGTCAGCCTACGTGTACATTATATTTACGCTTGTTAGGTAGACGGGACTTGAGACGTGGCCCGTAAATTTCAAATTTGTCCTGTAAAATAAGTTCTTTCCAGACACCGGATTCATTTTTATTAATCCGGCTACTTTCCACACCTACAGAAAGTTTGACCACTTGCTTCCACTACTACAAAAAAGTCTGATCACTCCTGCTTGTTCCCTGGTTTATTTTTATTTGTACCCTGCTTGCAATGTCTTCTAATGAACTTCCTCAGAATAAAGCTGATGTTGAGGATGAATGCATGAATGCAGTAAACATGTTGCACGGTGTGCACAAGCACCGCGCCACAGCCAGTGCACTCCATTGTTAATCACTGTGGGTTTTTCTTGAGCTTCATATCTGACCACACATTCTGCCTGCATGAAAAGTTCGGGATCCCAGTCCTGATGCACGCCTCATTAGGCAGCGATTGGTGACATCATGCCAGGGATATTTAGAGAATAATTTATCTTGGATTGAAAATAGTACATTTAAATGGATATAAAATAGTTCGTTTAAAATTTCTGGACAGAATTACCAGCTAAAATTGTATGAATTATTTATAAACCAAAATCTTAGCTGTTTACCGCATTCCAGTTTAAAAATGGTAGTAAACACCAGCAACACTGCACTAACAGTACAAGTATTTAACTGGTTAGTGAAAAATGTTCGGACTCCTTTGCTACGAGGATTGCTTTGTCTGCACTAGATGGTTAAAGCAATTTAGTAGTACAATTTTTTTTTCCCAGCAAAATTTCAGGCTTTATCATCACGCTAAACTGTCGGATAGTCATCACATTACTAGAAGACATTTAATTGAAATGGAATACTCTGTTGCAATAATATATCTGTTCAACCCATGAAACCATTTCTCCACCACATGACTTTCCCCTCACCTTACCACTACTCTCTCTCGTATAAAAGTGTGTGACGGATTAAATATAAATGTTGACGCTTCAGCCCTGCCATGTGCGGCCCTAATGTATGCCTCTTTTGTTTGCTGCTTTTTGTTTGTTGCTTTTTTGCAGCAGCTGCAGATGTTTATAATGATTACTATGGCCTTCTAGTTACAGCACCAAAGTTGCTCCATATAACATCAACTATGCTTTATACTTTACACAGGCTTGTAATATTAATATACCATTATTACAACTGCCTGAGAAAATAACACTTTACAAAATAAACCTCAAAAAAGGTTTATATATGCAAAATTTTCATGTATCTTTTTAATGTGTACATTTGCCCATCTACATTTCTGCACCTTTCTTGTAGATCTACTACACTGGAAAGTATCAAAGTCTCGGCATTAAGCAGGGTGGGCCTTCAGCTGGGAAATGGGTGGAACTGCCCGTTACAAAATCACCTAAAATTATACAGTTTTCAGTGGGCCATGATGGCTCCCATGCCCTCTTGGTGGCTGAAGACGGCAGTGTCTTCTTCACCGGATCTGCTAGTAAAGGAGAAGATGGAGAGTCAAGTAAGTCTCCCTTGGTTTTTATTTCTTTTGACTTTATAAATTTGAGCTGGAAACCATAACTTTTGGAATCACGTTTGAAATAGTTTCGATCGGATTTTGTCATTAGTTGTGGATTCTAGGGTTAATTGGCTATAATTATAGCCCAAAACACTAATAGCTGTTGATTTTCAGATGTCCTTACAAATTTCATTAAAACGTTCTTATCCCCGAATTTATTTGACCATTGAATTGTTGATCAAAGTAGATTGCTTCCAGTTTATCATGTCGGTCATGTATTTGTCTTTAAGTGAAATTGAGCCAAGATTTAGATTGCATTTGGATTCAATCTATATTAACTGTACAGGACTCAAAGCTACAGGAAGAAATTTCTTTTTTTTTTCTTCTTTTTTTTTTTTACACACTCACCCTTATGATTTTTGGTCCTCTTCAGCAAAGAGTCGGAGACAGCCAAAGCCCTACAAGCCAAAAAAGATAATCAAGCTGGAGACCAAGACAGCGGTATACACAGCCTGCAACAACGGCAGCAGCAGCATAGTAACTAAGGACGGAGAACTCTATATGTTTGGCAAGGATGCCATTTACAGTGACAGCTCCTGTAAGTGCTCATCTCAGGACTCCTCACTGAAGATAGTCTTTATAAATGATGGACTGGCATTTAATGTGTGTGAGAAATGTATCTACAGTATATGCCTGACAGCGTAGTGCGATGTTTCCTCTTATTGCCACTTATGCTTTATTTGTATGAGTCAAACTGGGCCACATCTTAAAACTGCCATACATTTAACATTGTCTAAATTCTTCCAGAAAGGTTTGCTTGTAAGTGACACTGATATATATGTTCTTTAATGGGTCTGACTAATTTTTTGGTCGCAATCTTTGGTAGAGTTTGGTAAAGTGTTTGCCTCTTTTCTCACCTTTTTTTCAGGTCAGGTATCAGATCTGAAGGGGCACTTCGTAACTCAGGTAGCCATGGGGAAAGCCCATACATGTGTACTGACTAAAACTGGAGAGGTGTGGACATTTGGAGTGAACAACAAAGGCCAGTGTGGCCGAGACACAGGAGCCATGAGTCAGGGAGGGAAAGGTAACCAGCTTTCCATAAGTGCAAGTATTTAGCAACGCAGATGTTCAGCGAGAGAAATTGCTTGGGCATTGTGTGATCATTCAGACATTAGTGTGCTGTCTTGACCATTTAAATTTACGTATTCCCTATTTACAGCTTTTGGGGTGGAGAACATGGCTACAGCAATGGATGAAGATTTAGAAGATGAGCTCGATGAGAAAGAGGAAAAGTCTATGATGTGCCAGCCAGGCATGCACAAGTGGAAGCTGGACCAGTGTATGGTTTGCACAGTATGCGGGGACTGCACCGGATATGGAGCTAGCTGCGTGAGCAGTGGGAGACCAGACAGAGTGCCTGGGGGGTGAGTACACACACCCTGCTATATGGGGTGGAACTCGCATTGCTAGTAAATGTACTGTTACGTCTTTGGATTTGTTGTTTGTATATGTGTTGTGTGTGTGTTCATGTCTGTCTAAGGGTGTGTGTGCTTATTCTCTTCAGAATTTGTGGTTGTGGTTCTGGCGAGTCGGGCTGCTCCTCGTGTGGCTGCTGCAAGGCTTGTGCTCGTGAGCTGGATGGCCAAGAGGCCAGGCAGAGGGGAATCTTTGATGCTGTGAAGGAGATGATACCACTAGACCTGCTGTTAGGTACAGCACCAACTTACAACTGGTCTTCAAACTGCCTACTACCATCTCTCACATTCATTTCATGTTGAGCTGCTTTTATTATTATTATTATTATTATTTATTTAATTTTATTTTTTTTATAGTTTTTGTCACCGTTTGCCTGTCAACATTGTGCATGTGTATATATGTGTGTGCTCCACTGACTTGCATTGCCTTTTCATGCTCATCATTCACCGTCTCCATGTTGTCTCTTGTTTGCCCCCTCCTTCTGCCCTGGCGTTTCTGGGTCGTTTTTATTTTAGCTGTGCCTGTCCCTCCCCCTCCAGGTGTTAATATAGAGGAACACATCCAGATCCGACAGGAAGAGAAGCGACAGCGCGTCAACCGCCGCCACAGGCTTGAAGACGGCAGAGGTAAAATGCAGTCATGACATCACACGCACACACACACACACACACACACACACACGCACACGCACACTCTCCCACTCCCTCATCTCAGTCACAGGACCATTACACTTCACTAATAGATATACCTGTTAATTTTTTAAGAACTGGAGCTTTGTGGAGCTATTGAATCAGGGCATTCCTTCTCTTGGGTCCTATAATCTTTTTCACATTCAGCTAATGCTTTTTTTTTTTTGTGGTGTGTGCCCGGGGCTTGTGTTGTTCCACATACATAAAATTTGATTAATAACACATTTTGAACAGGAATCTTTTACTCTTGATTCATCAGAGTGACTTAAAGTCAATGTGACCCACAGAGCTACCACAGTTAGATTTTAACCTTTACATTGTGACTTTGTGACTTGACAGTGCCCCCTTTGCTTGTGTGTGTTATGATTTGCCATGTGTTTCCATTTGTGAGATACTTTACCCATGCATGTGAAAGTTTCTTTCTCCCCCCTCATAGGCCCCCTTGTATTCCCTGGTCCCCTTTTTATGAACCAGCGTGAGCAGGCCCTAGCCAGGCTAAGACCCATTCAAGCCTTTAAGCTAATGCGGGACAAACTCAAAGGTACTATGGTCTTCACTGCAGATTCTTCTTGGAGCCCAGCTGCCCGCTCTTTTCCCTCACCTAGCACACTAGCCTCCTTGACTCGATCTTCTTTTTCACTTTCTTTATTGCTCTCACTCTTTCTTGCTTTAAGAATAATACCTTTACCTTTTCTCTCCCTTTCTTTACCTATTTTTATCTCATTATTTTATGCACACTGTGGTAGAACTAGAGAAATAAATTGTATACTGATTTTATCCTATTTTTAAAATCTTTTGTTCTCACCATGTTTGTTAAATAATAGTAATCAAGTTGAAACGCGCAAATACAGAGTGATACGTAAATAATTTATTCAACCGAGATCCAATAGTGTTTGGCAGAATCTGGCTAATATGTGCACAACAGAGTTCACACAAGCAGATGGTGTGATTATTACAGGTACATTCGGTATGCGAAAATGGTAGGAGGCGTTTCATCACTTTTTATAACATAAATTCCACTGCATCATCACTATGAGTAGCAATACAAAACAGTTATATTAGGAGTAATTTATTCAACTAAAAATACCTTAGAAATAATCATTTTGTGGTTAAATACTGTTTCACAACCTTGCTGGTGGTGGATTAAAAACGATCTACTGCTAAACCTAATGCGTATATTAACCCCGAGGTTGAAATGTAGCATGCCTGCCTCCGTGGTCACATTTTAAAGCATGCTGTCTTGCCTGCTCAGTTAGTTAATTAGTTAATTATGTACTGAGTATTAAGATTCTCATTCATCTCACTAGTTTGATCAGGGCTGTGACAGGCTTTAAGCAGTATTTCATCATGTGCAGGTCTGTGCGTCTCTCTTGATTTTAATGAGTAACCGAACATCAATTGGCTTTTTGATGTTTGAAATGCCTCCTAAAAGAAACGCACCTAATTAGGTGTAACTTTCCATATGATACGTTTGTTTGTTGCCGTCTCATCTAGCATCTGTTTTTGTGTGTTAGCTTAGTTTCAGTTCACGAATGCATGCCTGTTAAGCTTTCATTTCATCATTAATTCTTGAAGCTCCAGTTCTGAGTCTCTTTTCAGGTGACTGATTGCCCTGGTCTTTCTCGCTGATTAAGGCGTCCATCCTCATGTGAGGTGATTCTCAACATCATCAAACTGTGCTCTGCTTTACAGACGGTAGCAGTGAGCGTGGGGACAAAGATGCAAGTAAGATCACTACCTATCCTCCAGGAGCAGTGCGCTTTGACTGTGAGCTCCGTGCGGTGCAGGTCAGCTGTGGTTTCCACCACTCCGGTAAGCTGGAACTACACCTGACGAGGCAAACAGATGCTAGCTGAATAAAACTATAGATTAGACTTTTGTAATATGAATTACACAACACTGTTATTCTTGATCCCATTGCATCACATTATATTATTCACTTGCTACAATCGCATTACTTGTATACCCAGAGCCCAATACATAATAAATACCATTGCTATTTGCATTGAACAGTATGCTAACCTCCCTTCCACAGTGGTTCTAATGGAGAATGGGGATGTGTACACATTTGGCTATGGGCAGCATGGGCAGCTTGGACATGGAGATGTGAATTCTAGGTAATAATAATGAAGATTTAATGTGGTACAATGTTGTATGTTTTTTGTGTACGTCCTGTAAATATAAGTCAAGCTATTCAAACCCAGCTTATTGACCTGTGGCTTTTCTTTGTTCCACAAAGGGGATCCCCCACTCTAGTGCAAGCCCTCCCCGGGCCCAGCGTTCAGGTTACAGCGGGCAGTAACCACACTGCAGTGCTTCTCGTGGATGGACAAGTCTTCACTTTTGGGAGCTTCTCGGTATGTTGATCAGTCACTGTTTTTCATGTGTACCAATTCCTGTTATACCCTTTTGTAATGTCTGAGATGAAACATTCATGAGTCACTATGTGAATAACCCAGTAAGGCTCCTGTTTTCATGAGTATGGTATGAAGGCGAAAAATAAGTATAATGCATAGTCACAGCGTTATGTAGTATAAAAGGGCAGTGCTGATATTTTCATAATTTATATTTCACATCAGTATTTTAGTGATGGAAAATACCCAGCCGGCTAACTTACAGCGTTTGTACTTTATGGTTTCTGCCACATGTCAATTATAAGTTGTAATGTTTCCACAGTGGAGACTTTTATGTCAATAGGATTATTTGTATTTTGAAAGCCAGCAGTTCCAAATTGCCAAATGTAGGCAGTAACTAGGCAGGTGGTCAAACATACTGATATGAGGCTAACACAGGAATGAAAGTGGACAAAAGTTCAATGATGAATGTGTATAGAGTAAGGTTCTGTCATACATCCTAAAACAATGGCACAGTTGTCAAGGAAATTGTACTGCACAGACTGAAGGAGGAGTTTGACATTTGAGACAGGTTGACATAATTGTTTGTTATATTACCTTCTGTGCCTGAGTGCAAACAGAAAAAAGTAATGGTTCATACCCAACCAAATTAGCAGCACATTGGTGTTGCCGCAGCAAATCACCCTTGTTCCTGTACAAAAACGGAACCCTAATGGTTTTTTGCTTTCTCTCTGCAGAAGGGACAGCTTGGTCGTCCCATTGTGGACATGCCCTACTGGAATGCCAAGCCTTCGCCCATGCCCAACATCGGAGCCAAGTATGGTCGCAAAGCCACATGGATTGGTGCCAGTGGAGACCAGACCTTTCTGAGGATTGATGAAGCACTAATCAACTCCCACGTCTTGGCCACCTCAGAGATCTTTGCCAGCAAACACATCATCGGTGCAGCACTATTGGAATTTGACCTGTGCATGAAATCTGTTGTTTTAATAAGAATAGTCCTACTTGTTCTGGATTAAACTGACTTGTGATTTGATTTGCTTAGGTTTGGTTCCTACCTCTGTATCTGAGCCACCTCCCTTCAAATGCCTGCTGATCAACAAAATGGATGGAAGCTGCCGGACTTTCAATGACTCAGAGCAGGAAGATCTTCAAGGCTTCGGCCTCTGCCTAGACCCTGTATATGATGTCATCTGGAGGTAAGGATCTTATTACATTCTCTGGGCTTATCTAGCTATCTTATTAAGAATATGCTGATGTCAGCTGAGACATACCGAAAGGGTAACATACACTGTACATAATCATTAAGCATGGTAGTGGCAGCTATATATTCCTCAGAGCAAAATAATATTTTCTTTATTATGTAAATCCAGATATCAGTAGTCTGTGTATATTTTTTAGTAAATACGAGTCAGTATATCAAAGAGAATATACATTGTTTTTTTTTTTCTTTTTTCATAATCACCTTTTTCCTCCAGGTTCCTGCCCAGCACACGAGAGATGTGGTGCTATAATGCTGTTATTGCAGATGCCCGCATGCCTACAGCTACAGACATCCAGTCACGTTGCAGCATCCTGAGCCCAGAGCTGGCACTACCCTCAGGATCCCACGCCACCACCACACGCTCCCATGGAGCCCTTCACGTCCTAGGTACATCGAGACCTCATCAGTCAAAGTCTCTATACTCTCTCTCTTTCCTCCTTTGTCTTTCTGTTTTCCCTGTCACAACCATTCTTGTTGCTTCACTTCTCTGTAAATCCTTCCTTATTATTATTCACTTCAACTTTTTACAGACAGCATTCATAGTTACACCAGTGTAGTTGGAATGACGAGGAACAGCAACTTTCATTTTACATCTGGGGTGAGAAGAGTGGGCTAACCAAAAAAAAAAAAAAAAAAACCCCGTGAAAAAGATTGTAAGAAACTATGGATGATGGATAGAGGATGATTATAGGTTCTTCATGCTGTTTAAAACGGGCCTCCAGAGTAATGGTACTGCTTCCACATGCTGCTGAAGCATGCGGGAGGTATTGTGTGTAGATGAAAAACTGACTTATAGGGAATGTTGTTTTTTTTTCCCTCTTTGCAAGAATCTGTTTGCACATGTGATTTCATTACAGTTGCTGCAGTCAATGTACAATTGCTGTATAATTATGCCTTTGTTGTGCTCCATACTTCTATTTTTCTCATTTTTGTTGCAGATAAATAACTTTTCAGATACATTTCTAGTAAAGCTTATTATTCTTCTGTAGATGATTTTTTATTTTTTTTTTTTGTTGCATTTTTCAAGAATGTTTTTGTTGATTTGTAGGTCTTGCTAGCTGGCTGCCACTTAAATTTCACTACCATCTTGAGTGAAATTTAGCTAGCTAGTTAGCAGCTTAGCTGTTTTCTAGCGTGACATGGCAGACAGTACTACTTTTGTCAATCTTTTGATGTTCTTACTTGTGAGGAAAGACACTGGCCTCCTGAGAATTAATCAGGAGGCCAGACCAACAGGTGAAACAAATAAAACAGAAGACATTGTCATGTCATTTGACAAAAGCACATTTTAGAAATATTTCAAGAATTTCTGTCCAACTACCTCACATTTGGTTTTTTGTTTTTTGATTAATCTGGCTGAATTTTCAAAGGCTCACTCTAGGATAAGCTGATTTGTGACCAAATCTGGATAAGCAATTTTACTGATGATTTGAAGTGGACTCAAGGTTAAGGGTTCAGCTAAATGATTAAAATAGAAAATAAGAAACCTGTCTAGTATGAATTGGCCCTTGTACATGTTATGGTATCATTCCTGATTCTCATGGGTAACCTGCTTGTAGGTTGTTTGGATACACTGGCAGCCATGCAGGAGCTGAAAATGGGTGTCGCAAGCGCTGAAGAGGAGACCCAGGCAGTGATGAAAGTTTATTCAAAGGAGGACTACAGTGTGGTGAACCGCTTTGAGAGTGAGTACACACTCCCTTAGCTGATACAACATTGAAACGCTGAATGTTTATTCATAAATAACTAATGAAATTTTGTTTGTCATTGGATGAACAGAATAATGTTAATGGCATAGATGAATAGAATGTTGAAGTGTGTGAGTACTGTTGTGTGTTCAGGTCATGGTGGAGGCTGGGGTTACTCTGCACATTCTGTAGAAGCCATTCGCTTCTGTGCTGATGCGGACATCCTGCTGGGTGGTCTGGGGCTTTTTGGAGGCCGTGGAGAATACACCGCTAAAATTAAAGTAAGTTGGTGTTTAGGATCAGAGCTGTACCACTCCTCATGCTAATAAACAACCCTATGTCCAATATCATACCTTATTCACTATATAGTGCATTATTTTTATAGTGCACCATTTGTGTCATATTTAACACAATCATTTTCTTATGTACTCTTAAATCTACAAAGCACCCTAATGTCCAGATGATGTACTTCAGCTGCACACAATGCACAGTGCTGTTTAAAGGTTATATATGACTGTAGTGACTAGAACGTCATTTTGGACACAAATACAGTGAATGATGGCATAATATTTGTAATTGTGTTTACTTTATGAAAGATTATAACTATGTAGTGTACTCAATTATTACTTTTAATTACTATGGGAATGGTTACCTCTACAGTTCCAGTAATTAAGGTGGAATAGGGTATCGTGTCCATCACAGCATAGGTATAACCTATTATTATACTCGTAGATGCTGACAAGATTTTCGATATTGTGCAAGTGCTACGATTGATGGTTGGTTGTTTTCTTGCAGCTGTTTGAGCTGGGACCAGATGGAGGTGATCATGAGACAGATGGAGACCTATTGGCTGAGACAGATGTTCTGGCCTATGATTGTGCTGCGAGGTACTCCTAACAGAAACGTATCTGTTATTTTTACTAGACTTACAGAATTCTGTCTTCACTGGAAGGGAACATGTCACAGCTAAACAGGTCGCCCTAGAGCTAAAGCTGAGGCAGAGACTCGCTTATATTTGTCAGTTTTAATGCGCTGTAGCTATTTGAGGCTATAGGCTTGTGTGTACTAGACTGAACATGCCTGTACTACTATGTAGTTTGTATATGTTCATGAGAATTGTGATTGCTTCCATGTCAGACATGTTAACACTAGATTTTTATGTTTGATCAGGAGTGAGGTGTGGGTCATTGTCATTATGAAAAATTTAAGAATGACTGAACATTGTGCATGTGTTTCTAGGGAAAAATATGCCATGATGTTTGATGAGCCAGTGTTGCTTCAGCTGGGTTGGTGGTATGTGGCTTGGGCAAGGGTGTCAGGACCCAGCAGTGACTGTGGCTCACATGGACAGGCAACTATAACCACTGACGATGGGTACATCTTAATCTTTCACAAAAAAATGCAGATTTTAGCACGATTTTAATGAGATTGTATTAGTAACATGCCTCTGTTTGATTTTGCAGTGTGGTGTTTCAGTTTAAGAGCTCCAAGAAATCAAACAATGGTACTGATGTGAATGCTGGTCAGATACCTCAGTTGTTATACAGGTAAGTGAAAGATGTGTTCTTTAAACTGATTCTAATTTCCTATATGTACTCTTAAACACTTAACTGATGTTTTCAATTGCACGATGTTTCCAGGTTGCCATCTAATGACGGTAATGCTTCAAAAGGAAAGCAGCCGACCAGTGAACCAGTTCACATTCTGAAGCGCTCTTTTGCCAGGACTGTCTCAGTGGTATGTTCGTACAAGAGCAAGCATGTTAATTGGATACTGCAAATCAGAACAACTGCTTTACTGAAGGATTGAGGATTGATTGATCAAATGATTATAGGATATAAGAATTAATGAATAATAAATGAATTTGGATTATTATTTAGATATTAGACTTGGAAATTGAAATAATTGGGAGTTTGTAATTTTACAGAATAGGCTCAGATGGGGAATATATACAGTAATATGTTAAGTATGGTAAATATTAGATGACAACCCAAGTAATTGCTTTAAGACTGTGTGAAAAGCTCAGCCTCCTCTAAAATTTCAGCAAAATACCAAAATTAAATGTCTATATTTTGAATAGAGGAATGTGTCTGAATTATTCTTCACTCTTGGTAAAATTCAATATTTTAGCAAATCAAGTGATCAGATATCGCACTGAAATATTGTGCTTTTTTTCCATTTAAAAATGTCTTTTGAATCCCCTACATGCCACCAGTAGAAAACCCAGTGAAACCAGGCTTCCTATGGTTCCTATGGCAGATTCAATTACAATGCATTTCAATGGCAGCAAAAATTAATGCTCATTGGACAAAAGGCTTTAAATCATTTTTGGTCCCACCCCAACTCATGATGTCTCTGGCATAAATGGAAGTTGGCAGGTGGGTTTTTATGTAGAGAGGTTTTTTATGTTTTCGCACAGTGCAATCTTTGCTTGTCCCACCCAGTGCTGCACTAGTCAGTCAGTAACTTTGTCAGTAAGTTATGTTTGATTTCTTTGCATTTTTCAAGAATGTTTTTGTTGATTTGTAGATCTTGCTAGCTGGCTGCCACTTAAATTTCACTACCATCTTGAATGAAATTTAGCTAACTAGTTAGCAGCTTAGCTGTTTTCTAGTGTGACATGGCAGACAGTACTACTTTTGTCAATCTTTTGATGTTCTTACTTGTGAGGAAAGACACTGGCCTCCTGAGAATTAAACAGGAGGCCAGACCAACAGGTGAAACAAATGAAACAGAACACACACATAACAGAGCTGATAAGACACACAGATACAGTCACCCTCAAAAGTATGGGAATGGCAAGGCCAGTTCTTGTTTTTGCTATACACTGACGACGTTTGTGTTTGAAATTATAAATGAGGATTTCCAGCTATTTGCATCTTGATGTGACTTGGCCAGTCTAAAACCTTCGACTTTTCCCCCTGATGTTGTGTTGGCAGTGTATTTTGGGCCATTGTCATGCTGTATGATGAAGTTGCTCCCAAATTAGTTTGGATGCATTTCTCTGTAAATTGGCAGACAGAATGTTTCTGTAGACTTCTGAATTCATTCTGCAGCTACCATCAATAAAGACTAGTTACATCGTCAGTAAAGATTATTGAGCCTGTTCCGGAAGTAGCCATGCAACCCCAAGCCATGATATTACTTCTACTATGCTTGACCTGTGAGCTTGTATGTTTTGGGTCATGAGCAGATCCTTTCTTTCTCCACGTATTGGCTCCAAGGTTAATATTGGTTCCAAACCTTTTGTGACTCATCTGGTTTTTTTTTCTTTTTTTTTCTTTTTTTTCTTCTTCTTTTTTTTTCGGATTCATATCTGGCTTTCTGAGTCTTACTGCTGATGAGTGGTTTTCATCTTGTTGTATGGCCTCTACATTTCTGCGTCCAAAGTCTTCTTTGAAGGGTGGGCTGTGATACCTTTACCCTTTCCCTGTGGAGGCTGTTGATGAGGTCACTGACACTTGTCTTTGGGTTTTTCTTCATCAACTGCTGTTGTTTTACTTGGTCGAACCATTCCATGACTGGTTGTTAGTACATCAGTGGTTTCTTTCTTTTTAAAACATTCCGAATTGTTGCGTTGGCTATGGCTAGTGCCTGTGCAATGGCTCTGATTACTTTTCCCTCCTTCCTCAGTTTAAAAATGGCTTGCTTTTTTCATCTAGGCTGCTCTCTGGTCTTCATGTTGGTTTATCCTTTTCAACAGCAAAAAATGCAGTTTTCACAGGAGAAACCCAATGTTCAGGCTAAGAGTAGACATTCAGGACTATAAACTGTTTAAAGTATAAATATAAAAGGGCACACCGGGGCAGCCAGACATATCGGTCACTCACGTTCCAATATTTTTGGTCTGGGTCAAGATGGCATGGGGTGATTTCAATTTGTAAGCCATTGATATTAATTGATCCTTAAATTCTTTATGGCAGTAAAGGTAAAGGTTATTCAAGACCTTTTATTACAACAGTGAAAAATAAAATTGGGGAACAATTACAGGAAGTTAGATATTTAAATGTAACTTTTAAAAATATATTTACAAAAACTTATAATAACTTTCAGTGAGTAGTTGGTTTCAGTTTTGGAATTCAAAATATCATTAAAATGTAAATTGGAATTTCAGATATGGAATGAAAAAGCTATTCTGTAAAGCCATCAGAATCAATGGACAGTCATGTGCTGTAATTGTCTAATTGTTTGTAAACGTGTTTTCCTCTCAGGAGTGTTTCGAGTCTCTGCTGAGTATCCTTCACTGGAGTTGGACCACTCTAGTGCTGGGGGTGGAGGAGCTCAGAGGATTAAAAGGTTTTCAATACACTGCTACCTTGCTGGATCTGGAGCGTCTGCGCTTTGTTGGAACCTGCTGTCTCCGCCTGCTTCGTGTCTATATCTGTGAAATCTTCCCAATCTCTGGTATGATTTATTAATTCTTCCGAGAAGGTCAGAAAATTGATAAGAAAATGCTTATAAATATATAAGGCAAGCAGTAGTAGCAAAGCTATTAACACTAACATGTACTATCAGTGCCTTCTCCGTGATCATACTGCGCATCAGCAGTATAATAACTCCTAATTTATGTATGTATTTCAAGTTAAACCATCAGGTTATTGCTATGAGTAAGTGAGCAAAGGAGTGCAACTTTAAGAGAACAGTATAACTGATAAAGATTTTAAAGAACTCCGGTCTCCTACCATGACGGTTGTATGAAGTCTCATGTCATAATTTTCTAAACATGTAAATAAGATGTCCAAGGCACACAGATTATAAACTTATAAACATTTATAATCCTAACTGTTACTCTGCTTGTGCTGTGTCCTTCTCAGCCAGCACCAAAGTAGCTGTTGAAGAGTCGAGCAAGTTGGCAGAGTGTGTGGGTAAGACACGCAGCCTGCTGAAGAAAATTCTTTCAGAGGGCATGGACAACTGCTTGACCAAGTTGGACAACGATCCTCAGGGCTACCTTAGCCAGCCCCTTACCTTACTTGAAGCAGTGCTGCAGGAATGCCACAACACCTTCACAGCCTGTTTCCACTCCTTTTACCCTACTCCTGCCCTACAGTGGGCATGCCTCTGTGACCTGCTCAACTGCCTTGACCAAGTAATCATTTTGATTAAAAGCATCGAGCTGTATTTCCATTGTTTAAACTTCACTATTTTAGTTAACCTTTTGTAAAGTTTTCTCTGTCAGTGAAAAGCGGAATTATTTTCAGGTCACAGAAAACAAGCTACTTGACAGATTTAGGTCTCCTAACTGTTCCGATATGTCGATAGTGACATACATGACGTACTAATTTAGTGGTTCTATTATTCGAAATAAGACGAACTGAATTAAGATAGAGGATCTGAAATGTGTAAGTGATTTGATTATTAGAATTTTTTACTGCTTCACATTCAATTTAGAATGGCCATTTATTGCCTTATCATCAGTCATGATTAGCTTTACTCATGCCTGAAATACATCCACGGTCTTTCAGGACATCCAAGAGGCGAACTTCCGCACGTCAAGCAGTCGTCTGCTGGCTGCTGTAATGTCTGCGCTGTGTAACACGTCGGTGAAGCTGACCTCTATCCTGCCTATTGCATATGATGGCGAGGTCCTGCTGCGTTCACTTGTCAAACAGGTCAGCACTGAGAACGACTCAGCCCTTGCTCACCGCTTCCCCCTGCTGGTGGCTCACATGGAGAAACTCAGTCATGTAAGTGTCCGTTTATGTATCCATCCAGTACATACATGACTGCTCTGGTTTTTATTCACTATAATGCAATGCAATACGTCACTTCTCATCTGACATAACATCTTACTTAAAGCCTCTGTAATTGAATGGTGATTTTGCTAACCTCTTTTGTTTTAAGCAAGCAGTTAGACATCTGGATTGATGATAATGTGTAGATTATGTAGAATAATTGTAATGCTTTATGAGCTGATAGAAATTTTACTAACATCTTTCTTAACATAAAAATTATATACTGTGTTTGTTTGATTTCATCTAGACGGAAGAGAACCTAATGGGGATGACCAGTTTCCGGGAGGTTCTGGAAAAAATGCTAGTGATAGTTGTACTACCGGTGAGAAAGAGTCTGAGGAAAGAGATGGAGCTTTTCTCCCCTCATTTGGTATCCAACACTTGTGGGCTTCTGGCCAGCATCGTCAGCGAGCTCACCGCCTCTGCTCTTGGCTCTGAGGTTAGAAACATATCAATCTCACCCACCTCTCTCATAGACTGTTTGTCTATCTCATTGTCTTTCTGCCCTGCTCTTTTATTCTCTCCTTTGTCCTTTTTTGTCCATCCTGATTCCCTCCTATCTCTTTCCCAGAAACACACAAGCATGCTCCCTCACTCTGTTGGGATCCAGCTGAGCTCTGCGTCATTCCTCTTATCTTATTACAGCAGCCTGATGGCCATAAATAGCTTCTGGCGGTTCTGGAGAGATGATATAATTTTGTTCATCACATTTATTCTGTCTGTCCAATTCACTTCTCACCTTTATTGCATTTATGTAGTAGAACGCTGAGTCATGGGTACAGATGTGTTCTCCACAGGACTGTAATAGCCATGTAGTCTTTGGTCTTTTGCAGTACCTCTCCCCATCGCTGTCATCGACTTGTTGTCATGGCAACTGTTCAAGCACAATGTGTTTTCTCCGCTGGGTTTATAGATTTGGAGGCACATTAGTTGTTTTTGTAACAATTTTCACCATTTTATCATGTTTTCCAAAACGCATGAGCTGAGCTGAATGACCACAATACATGAGCGTCATTTTCCTGTTTACTGGTCTGTAATCATCACTCATGCAGACAATGGCAAGACTTCCCGTCCTTTAGATTTTTTTTAACTTCAATACTGCCACCCAAAGGAAAGAATTGTAACATCACTGCAAGTTCATGATTGTTATGGAATATGTTGTGCATCTACTGCAGCATCACTTTGATGATCTTAGCTATTATACATATCGACTTATAACTAACAAGTGAGTTTAATTGATGAAGGAAAACTATATGCACTTCTAATACAACTAAATTGTAAATTTTTTCTTTTATAATCTCCTTGTTCAGGTGGACGGGCTGAACTCACTCCACTCAGTGAAGTCTACTCCGAACCGTTTCACCAAGACCAGTCAGGGCCGCAGCTGGAACACAGGCAATGGCTCCCCTGATGCCATCTGTTTTAGTGTGGACAAGCCAGGTGTGGTGCTGGTGGGCTTCTGCGTCTATGGGGGAGGAGGCATCCATGAATACGAGCTGGAGGTTCTTGCAGATGATGTAAGAGCTATTTTTTGCCTTAGTCATAACATTGAATTCAATTGCAAACAG
The DNA here is from genome assembly GCA_030068235.1 of Notoglanidium macrostoma. Lineage (NCBI taxonomy): Eukaryota > Metazoa > Chordata > Actinopteri > Siluriformes > Auchenoglanididae > Notoglanidium > Notoglanidium macrostoma. Next base: position 12,558,531 of record JAQQZR010000035.1, on the reverse strand, counting down.
GAATATGAATAGAAGTAACTGTCACGGGGTTTCTGTATTGTATTAATGAGTAGGAATAATTGAAACTTGGCTTGAATTTTATGTTTGTGCTTCTTGTTTTTTTCATGGAAGCTCTCGGAAAGGTGAAGATTTAGAAAATAGCCTATTATGTAGTGCATTTGTGGTTCATCTTTCAGGCACAGACAGAGCACCATGGAGACTCAGCTCATTCCCACAGATGGACATCTTTGGAGCTGGTTAAAGGAACCTACAGCACTGATGATAGCCCTAGTGATATTGCTGAGATTCGACTGGACAAAGCTGTGCCTCTGAAGGTCATTTCATTGCTGGCTTAATCTCAACTGTAAACTTTCCCTGTCACATGATCTGTATTCAGCGATAAAACATTTTTCATTCAATTTTGCTCCAAATATCTGTCTTGTGCAGGAAAATGTGAAATATGCAGTCCGTCTGCGCAACTATGGCAGTCGCACAGCTAATGGAGATGGAGGGATGACCACAGTGCAGTGTTCTGATGGCGTGACCTTCACCTTCAGTACCTGTAGTCTTAGTAGTAATGGCACCAACCAGACCAGAGGCCAGATTCCTCAGGTTCTCTACTACAGGTTAGACATTTCACCTTTGTATCCAGTTTCATGTGGTCAGACAACATTGTAGTTTAAAGAGCCTAACTCATTGGACATAAAATATCATAAATTTTTTTTGCTAATATTGTTGTTTATTTTCTGTGGCACAGAAGTGAATATGATGGCGATTTGCAGTCCCAGCTGCTCAGCAAAGCCAATGAGGAGGATAAAAACTGTAGTCGTTCTCTCTCGGTGGTTAGCGCTGTGGTACGGGCAGCTAAGGACCTCCTGCACAGAGCCTTTGCTGTGGATGGTGAGAATAAATCTTTGCCACTATTTTGTACAATACCTTTGCATATTATTATGACTTATACCATTTTATTTTGCAGCTGAGGATATTCCAGAGTTGCTGAGCTCTTCCAGTCTTTTTTCCATGTTGCTTCCCCTCATTCTGGCCTACATCGGCCCTGTGGCTGCCTCTGTACCAAAGGTAAGAAAATTACTGACTTTGTTTGGCAGACTTTTGATGATTATTTGTATCAGGTAAGCATTTGCCTTGCTGTTTGATGCATTATAATACCTTTTGAATATAGAATTATTATTTTGATTCTTAATTTGTAATTTGCGTCTGCTCTTGTTAGGCTGCTGTGGAGGTGTTTGGTCTGGTGCAGGAGCTTCTCCCTGCTGTGTCTGCACTGAACCAGAAGTATGCCCCACCTGCCTTCAATCCTAACCAGTCTACAGATAGCACTACTGGAAATCAACCTGAGCAGGGCCTGTCTGCGTGCACAACCTCTAGTCATTATGCTGTCCTAGAGAGTGATCACCCCTACAAGCAGGCTGCTGTCACCCAATACAAGGTGAAGATTTATATTTAAAAAAAAAATAAATAAATTGAAAAGGGATATGGATAGGGATATGTAGATATTTCAGGCTTGCATGCTCCTACAGTTAGTTTTAACGTTACAATTAATATTTTTATGTTTGATGAAAAACTTTCTTCTTTTTAGGTGTCCTTTCCAGACTGTGTTCTCTGGATCACCATTGAATTTGACCAGCAGTGTGGAACAGCCCAGCCAGAGGATGTTCTGAGGGTTCTCATTCCCACCCGCAGTCTACATTTCTCCAGCCTTAGTGTAAAAGCACTGGCTCACGAGACCATCAACGCTTGGACCGAACTCAAAAAGTTCTCTGGATCCAGTGGCTGGCCCAGTAGTGTCCTCGTACTGCCAGGTGAGAGTTCAGCCCCGTGTAGTTGTTTATTTTAAGTTGAGAAAGGTTCAGTTTTATTTGTTCAGTTCTGCAACTCTCGTTGTTGCGGCCATCTTGCAGCGCAATCATGCTGACATGTGTCTGTGGAAGTATAATTAAGAATAACACATAGCAGGAATGGACTAATTAGTGGATTTAGGTGTCAATTAATGAACATTGACTAAAAATGAGACTTAATGAACTGTTATTTGGGCACAGCTTTCTAAAAAGGAAATTCTCATGTATATAATCATCAGTTATTAAGCAGTAGAAGTATGCAAACTACTAATACTATTACACTTTTAAAATGATAAATTATTGAAAAATCTTGTTTTGCCTTTGTTTTTCATACTATATTACCTCCTCAGTCTTTTAGACTCCTAGTACTGTTAGTCCAAGACCTAGTGAACCAGTGTCAGGATGTATTTATTAATGCAGTCTTGTGCAAGTCGCTCCGGATAAGGGCGTCTGGCATGTGCCATAAATGTAAATGAACGAGTAGTGTGACTTCACCACTGATTGCCATAATTATCTCATGTATTTTTTTCTTATTTGAAATACAAGGAAATGAGGCCCTCTTCTCCTTGGAAACAGCATCAGATTATGTGAAAGATGAGAAAGCCTGCTTCTATGGATTTAAATGTGTGGCTGTGGGGTACGAGTTTAACCCTGGCTCTGATGAGGTAGTGGATCGCTTTAAACTTGCTTTTGAATGCATTTTTTATAAGCCAATCCAAATTCATGATTACAAATACCTTTAAATGTAAATTGAAAAACTTCAATATTGGCTCATATATAAGGAATTTGGATGCAACTTCATTATTTTACAATTTACTGATTATTATGTGTATTAAGTGATAGGCTGGTGTAAGACATAATCCGTTGTCATGCATATTAACTGAAATTGTTGCCACTTGCATTTCAGGGCATCATTCAGCTAGAGAAGGAACTGGCTTATTTGGGAAGTGTTTGTGCTGCTGCGCTTATGAAGAAGGACCTAGCTTTACCTATAGGTAAAAAAACGTAGCTGATGGGGCGGCATTACAAAAAAATTACGTTCACATGCTCTATTTTTACACCATGAAAATAAATGGTAGAAGCTGAAAGGTTGGAATTGAAAGAAGAAAGAGGGGCATTCAGAGATTGGCTAGACGTATTGGGTATGCCAGCTGTGGAAACTACACATCTAGGACTTTTAGGATATGCACTGGACTAAGACAAAAATATTTTTACTCCGCTATTTTAGACATTTAGCACATTTAGGAATGTACTAATTAGTGATCTAAGTTCATAGACGAGCTTTTTATTGTTGTTATTAAATGCAGTATGTTTCTCCCTATTCCTAAGGAAACGAGCTTGAGGAAGATTTGGAGATTCTTGAGGAGGCTTCACTTCAGGTTTTTCATTAGAAGCATTTGTAATTAATTGGCCTTTCTCCAGATATCTTGAAACTATAGTCTGACTTTTCTGATTTTGTCAGGTATGTAAGTCGCATTCAGGGATCCTGGGGAAAGGACTGGCTCTGTCCCACTCGCCCACCATTTTGGAGGCTCTGGAGGGCAATCTGCCCCTTCACCTGCAAAGCAATGAGCACTCCTTCCTGGAGGACTTCATCACTTGTGTTCCCAATTCAAGTGGAGGACGTCTAGCCAGGTCAGTCTTAAACTTTACTAATGGTTTGTAAACTTTTGGTGACCAAAGGCGCCACTTCCGCCTAATGAACAGACCACTCGCAGACATAAAAATGAGAGCCCTGCATTCCCTGTGTCAGGGTGCAGGATTCGATGTTTATGTTTGAGCTGATTGATAAGCATGTCATGAGTTGGATCAGGTGTGTTGGAATTACAGGCAAAGTAGTGGTCAGAGCACGGGGCCTACTTCCTCTTTGGGTTATTACCTGATTGATGTTTGCGAAACGGTTGCAGCCCAGCACAACAGCGAGTTGCTTTATATCTCAAAGCATCCTGGTTGTGGAGCGGGATGTGAGGAGATTAGAGGATGACATGAGAGTGGATTTTCATTCCTGTCCCATCCCACTCCCACAGAAACACTCATGCTCCTTCCCAATCCCGTGACGGAATAAAAAAAAAAATCCTGTCCCTTTAATAAATTCATGTTAGAATTGTATATTTCTATATAAAACCTGACCTGTTATTATGATTCCCGTCCTGCCCACTCCCGTAAACATTTTTTCCCTTTCCTTCCAAATCACATGATAAATAGTGAAATTGACTTGTGTCCCGTGGGAACCCCACAGGATTCCCAATAAAATATCAGCCTTTAGAAGAGACTTCAGTCTCACTCACATCAAAGCAATCCAGGCGTATTAATCTGAGTTTTTGGAGGAAATGGCAGAAAACTGGTGTGTTTGTGGTTGGGCATGCCTGAAGCATGTATCATAGTTACTTCACTTTGTTAATAGAGAATATGGGTGATGTAAGAGAATTAATTATCACTTTTTCTGTCTCACTTAAATTATGTCACTGTTAAACTGGAGCTGAAAATTATTCCTGCAATTAAATTATTTTGTCAAAATGCCCTCATTAATAACGTGCTGATGAAAAGACAAAACATGATGTTAATGCCGGCTTCATGCAACAGAGAAAATAACAAATGCTTGAGGAAGATGAGAGAAAATCTTGTTGCTTGTCTCTGCATTTTCAGGTGGCTTCAGCCCGACTCGTATGCAGACCCTCAGAAGACGTCCCTTATCCTCAACAAAGATGATATCCGCTGCGGCTGGCCAACAACTGTTGTCGTGCAGACCAAAGACCAGTATGGAGATGTGGTGCATGTGCCAAATATGAAGGTATGTCTTCTGTGTGCAAAATGGAACTGTATTTTCCTGTTTCATCTTATCTAAATGTTCTCAGGAAAACTGTTTGTTTTTCTGATCTGCAGGTGGAGGTGAAGGCTGTGCCTGTGTCTCAGAAGAAATCTATTCAACAGGACAACATAAAGAAGTTGCAGCGGCTCCCAGGAAGCCCCTCTAACTCGGCATCAGGCATGGACCTCACCTTTGGTGGCCTGCCAGCACCAAAACTGGAAGCCACTTATGAACCCATGATCATCAAGGAGGCTCGCTACATTGCTATCACCATGATGAAGGTTTACTGCTGCTGTTTTGTTTATACATGGACGAATAAGAAGTATGTCAGGTGCATGTCGTATAGTTCATATTCGGATCATTTTTTTCCTTAGGCATATGAGAATTATTCGTTTGAGGAGCTCCGCTTTGCCTCGCCCACTCCAAAGAGGTAAATATATATGGGTAAATGTAGGTTTATTTAGTTAGTGATTGGTGGAACTTTTCTTAAAGCATTTGTATCAACAGGCCTAGTGAAAACATGCTCATCCGGGCGAACACAGATGGCACCTACAGTGCTAACTGGACTCCTGGTGCTGTTGGGCTTTACACCATACATGTCACCATAGATGGCATTGAAATTGGTGAGAGCTTCTTTGATATTCTGTTCTACGTTAACATTTACTACCTCCTTAGAACCCAAAGATGATCCACATTTGCTGTCCCATTCACGCAGTGCATCACGGAGGGGACTTTATATCTGTTGGTAACAGAAATAGAATAGAAATGTTCTATTTGTGGGCAGATGTCTGGATTAAAATCCAGATATCCATCCATCCATCCATTATCTATACCGCTTTATCCATCTGGGTCGCGGGGAAGCTGGAGCCAATCCCAGCATC
>JAQQZR010000035.1:12533572-12548768 GCA_030068235.1 Notoglanidium macrostoma | reverse complement strand
CACACGTGTTCACTGAAAAGCATTCCAGGTGACGACTTCATGAAGCTGGTTAAGATAATGCCGATTGTACCATCATGTTGGCTACTTTGAAGAATCTAAAATATGAAAAACATTTTGTTTTTTTTGTTTTTTTACTTTTACGCTTTTTTGTTTACCACATAATTCAGTATATGCCATACGTTTTCATAGTTTTGATGAATTCAGTAATGTTTTACAACATAGAAAGCAAAAACATTAAAGAAAAACATGAAAAAGAGTCAAAGTCAAAGAGTAGGTGTGTCCAAACTTTTGACTGGTTGTGTGTGTGTGTGTGTGTGTGTGTGTGTGTGTGTGTTATTTATATATATATATATATATTCGAAGCATTTCTTTGGATTACAATTGGAGCAGCTTCCGATGAACGTGATGGAACTCCTCCTGTAGCTCACAAGCCACAACACGGGGAATTTCAGGGAAACTAATCAATAAAATGGTCATCAGAACTGAACACTTTTCTTCCAAAAAAGAAACCCATGCTGTCAGCACCTTTTCTGTCTTAAGTAATTCTCGACCGTGATTTGATTTTCTTACAATTTGTTGCTCAGAATACCTTTAGTGCTAGCCAAGGAGTCAGGGATATCGACCTTTTGTCTTGGACGACCTTATCTTGTTTCCCTCAGGTGAGTTGTCAAAAGGAGGGACAGATGTATGGCTTTGCTGCTTCTTGCTTTCCACCAGTTTTTGTGTGTCTTTATTTGTCTGCTCAAAATCTTGTTAATTTACAGTTAATGTGCCGTCTCACCGATGCATGATTATTTTTGTGAATTATGTGTTTAAGAAGATGCACCGTAATGGCTAACTAGACTATGTTGAATACATATGTATGTCTAGTAGTATTTTTTTGCACTTATCTGACACTTTAAGACATGCATTCAACTTATAATTTAATATTTCACAAGTCATTGGCATGATTTCATTTTGTTTTTATACATACATATTACATATAAAAGGAGCTTATCAGCATGCTTGCCACAGTCTGCCCCACTCTCTAGTTTGTCAAAGTCATTTTGTGTACACATTCTTCTCATTCAGTTAATAAAAAAAAAATTGCATTTTGGTGTAACATCAGACTTTTGCATCAGTATGAAATCTTATTAATTATAATTTTGTTGCATATAAGGTCATGGATAGACTCTCGTTATAGTACATTAAGTGTAATATGGCTCCTGCCTAAATGCTGACACTGCAATGAGATCCATTTAAAGTGCAGTAATGTAATTTACTTGTTGCTTTTGTGCTTCAGAGATTGACCTATCACCTTTGGTTTTGCAGGAGGCCAGGCCCCAGTCAGACGAGTGTATAAGGGAGACCAATGGCCGCCCCTCCCATGAAGCCCCCATGCGCAGTGCGGACAGGGCTGGCCTGGGTGGCGGACCAGGTCTTTATAAGGTAGTGAAGACGGGACCCTCGGGTCACAACATCAGAAGCTGCCCAAACCTTAGAGGTATCCCCATTGGGATGTTAGTACTGGGGAACAAAGTCAAGGCGGTAGGCGAGGTATGGACTCCCACCTGTGTTCTTTTGGCTGCTAGTCAATCACTACGTTGCCAGATTTCTTGCCTTATTTCCAGTGCTGCGGTCACTGTAATAGCAGTTTCCTTTTCTTCTCCGTGTCCTTTAAAATTGCAGTATGTCATTTCCTTTTAAAGAAACAATACATAAGCTCCTGGTGTGGATGTCTGATCATTCTCTCTATATTGAAATTCTTACACTTAAAAGTAGAAATAGAACCTGCATGGCTTCAACTTTTGCTCCTGCTCTGAATGAATTACATTCCAGGACTCCAACTACTTGGAATGCTCAGTAAATAATATGTGACCAAACATGGACTCAAATTACTTCTATAAGCAAAAAAAAAAAAAGAAATATGTTTCCTGCAGTCTGAAGCTCATAAACAAAGAGGCTGAAGTCATTTCTAAAATGACCTCCTCTGGCCACTTGGAGTATTCCTTTATTTAGCACATGTGAATGTTCTCCATAGTTTGCCATTGAGGAGGCTGAATGAGCCTCTTCTTGCTCAGTCTTTCTAAAGGGTGTGGTATGTCATGCTGTCCCAGAGTGCCCCTCTACTGTGCACTTAGCACTGCTGCCCTAGTGCTCCCTTCCATAGTCACATGCCAAACAGAAGAGCGTGCTATGTGTTGAGTATGATACTAAGTGAATGGCATATCCGTTCCTTTAACATTTACTGCCAGTGTAATCATGACACATTTTAGTGTAAATTGTTATGCACTGTACTGTGACAACAACCTGTGTAATAGCCAGCGGTATAGCGTCGTGTGTGACGAGATAAATAATGTTGTTTTTCTCTCAGGTGGTTAACCCAGAAGGAACATGGGTGCAGCTGGATAAGAACAGTGTGGTCGAGTTCTGTGAGAGTGATGAGGGAGAGGCCTGGTCCCTAGCAAGAGATCGCGGAGGAAACCAATATCTGCGTCATGATGAAGGTAAAACCACACCCACAAAATGGAAAGTTTCCATTCATGCCTGTCCAAAGTAGTGGCTTACAGAACAAGTCAACTTGCCAGGCACCCTAATAAACTGACAAAGTGTCTGTCATGTGGAAAGCTAATGAAAAGTATGTCCTCCAACAGAGCAAGCTATCCTAGAGCATGGTGCGCAGACTCCTCCCCCTAGCCCCTTCTCAGTGCAGGCCTTTAGCAGATCTATGGGCAGCGGCGCACAAGGCTTCGATTATGGCATCTCCAACAACAAAGGTGAGCTTAGATGATTGCTTGAATGCACAAAAAATCTGGTTCACTAGGGAACACACTGCCACACATACCGCACATTAAATAGAAAAAACAGCATTGCTCAAACCCACTATGTGTAACTGCCAACACTGTGTTCTTATAATACATGACAGTTCTGGATTTGCACACAGTACAACCCTTTCACTCTAAATCAAACATTGGGCCTCATTTATCAAGCTGGATGCAAATTTACTTGTAAATCATTCACGTTACACAAGAAATGTGTTCTTAATGAAAATCCTGTTAGTTTCACATTATATATATCCTCTGAATTTGTGTAGATTTATATGTAAGGAGACTCATTAATGTGAAAGTAACTGACCATAAGTTGGCATAAAAAAATGTTACTGCAAATTTATATGCTGATTATGTTGACAAATTGAAAATGCTTGTTTATTTCAATAGTCTACACAAACTAAATAAACTTGTTGTGAAATTCATTCATTTCATGCTCATGACTTGAAAGAAAGCAGTCTACAGCAAATCCATAAATGAAGGCCAATAGGACTAGCCTTTCAGTTCTGACTAAATAAATGGCACTCTATAAAAGGAGGAAGAGTTAATCTATGCTTATGGAAGCTGATGTTCTGCAATGGATGAGCTGCGTTTCTGCAGGAGTTAGCGCACACCATGTTTAGGAGGTGCTCATTCACTTTTTAGTCATCATTTTATCATTTCTCTCTGTGAGGTTTGCCGTTTGTGGAATTCTGTTAGCAAATAAATCGGCTGTGCTGTGAATGCGCTTTGCACTTTGCGGATGATTGGCGTTCGTCAAGTTAGAAGAAAATCAGCATTACCAAAACCTTTGTGAATTTGGCATGTATATTGTAGTATGATTTGGCCTACAGAAATATTTATACCCAACTTTACTAAAAAGGTTGATAAATGAGGCCAAAAACGTCTTCATTTGACCACCTTCAAATTCAGGTTTTGTGATTCTATATTGTTCTAAACATTTAGCATCTTTTGTCTTTTGCATCTTTTGTCTATCTGTTTTTGCATTTCACTGGGAACAATACTACTTCTCATCAAAGTTGTACATATAAGTAATCTGGGCAATTCTATGCTTTAGTCTTTTCCTACATCTTCATATTAGTATTTAGTAAAATTTTGAGAATCACTTTAAATTCCAAAGGGATTTGGGGGTTTTGGCCGGTCTTGCAGCTACTGATACTAGAAAGCTATATATCTGTTGTCTTTGGTTTATAATGTACATGTAGTTGGGCATCAGAATGAGGATAGGTCTTTTTCCCTATGAGGCCCTGGATCAAGGTTTACTCCCTTGTTTAGGCAGCTTAAACACACCCCAGCTGACCGTTACTTACTATCACGGAAGTGGTATAGTTACCGTGTATAATTACCGTGTTTTGTACTTTATAGCCTAGCTACTCTTAAATGCCGTGGTGACACGTTCAGTTGTATTTGGGGAAAAGAGTTTAGAAGAGTTCATTAATACTTTCATTGTCTTAGCTTTTCTTTCTGTGTTCTGCATGCTTATGTGTTTATTGTGTGTCATGGCTAACATCAGTGCCAAATAATGTTGTCCTTGTATGCATGGGAAAGATTCTGTGTGCTGCACACTTAGTGTGTCTGGTCCTTCCAAGTCGTGTCCCATTTTCGCTCTTAGTGGAGGACTTGGGATAAAGCCTGAATCATGCTGTGCTTTCTTCATTCACTGCTGCTGAGTGGTGCGTCCATACATCTTTGCTGAGCAGCATGATGTCTTATGGACCCTTCATCACTACCTTATGCACATTCATAGTTCCAATTCATGGTGAAATTTTTGTCAGCCTAAGTTAATCTAGGTTATGTTTATAGTAACACTCTTTTTAAGTGTTCTTTGGAGTCTTATAACCATAATGGAACCAAAAAGTATAAACCAAACATGATTTGTGCTCAACCTGGGAGTGATGAAAGAACAGCCAAGGCAATGTTGCCAAAGCCAGCACCTTACCTATGGCCTGATACACTACACCTTAACGGAGGTGTGGATTTTGTAAAAACCTGACTTACTGGCCCCAAAGCCTCTACATGTTCCCCCATAATTCAACTAATCCACTGACACCCCCTTTGTACTACTAGTGAATGTGCCTGTGTGGGGCATTGATGAATCTTAACGTTTTCTATGGTTCCAAACGTAAAAGCTATAGTATTCCCATTGTCTTCCACATTACAGGTGACCGCCTGAGTGCCATACTGAATTCCATTCAGTCTGGGCCTTTCCTCCCAGCTCCCTCCATATTTGAGCAAGCCGCCAAACCTCCCTCTTCCCTTGTCCACAGCCCTTTTGTATTTGGACAATCCCTTTCCCAGCAGCCTCAGCCACAACCACAGCTTCTGAGTAAGTCTGGCCCTCTGTTTGACAGTGGTGGTGCTTGCTTGCACAGGTGCATAGGGCTTTGTAATTGTTTTTTGTTTTTAAAAATTTCTGTTTTTTCTTGAAATGTCTGTTTCTCTTAAGCTTAGGCCCCTTGCTCTTTTGCTTTTTGTTCCCCCCCCCCCCCCATCATACTCACTTGCTGTATATTCCAATAAGTGACATCTTCCTACATGTCCTGTAGCCATTTTAACTCTAGCAAGCCATGCTCTCTAACACTTTTGCGCCTCATTTTGTAACTGCATTTACTCATCCTATATGCTACCTTTTCTTGCCTTATCAAATTTTCCTTTGTCTTATTTATACCATTTACCTTCATGAGTCACTTAATGTTATAAAGGCAACTTTTAACAGGGTAGGAATGTACTAAAATTCTCTAATTTAGTTTAAAAATAAAATGCCACTACTGAGTCTATAGTACAGCAGTGACTTTGTTCCTTTTAAAAAAAAAAAAAAAGTTTGTTCCCGTTTCCTTGGTGAGAAAAGTGTTTATTTTGTGTGTGAATGTGTCTGCAGTCAACTAGAGCTCTTCACCCAGCTAGTGTATATGCATTCACAGTCCAGGGATTAGATTCTAGTCATAGCATTAGTTACTGCTTTTTCACTTTTTTTCGCTCCAATGGCTATATTCTTTCTCTCTTCTAATGCACCCTACTTCTCTTTGCATGCCTCTCATTTCTTTTGCTCCTTCTGTCTCCCTCTCTCTCTCTCTCTCTCTCTCTCTCTCTCTCTCCTCTCCATCCACCTCTCCTTCTCTCCATCCACCTCTCCTTCTCTGATGTTTTCTTTGGTTCAAATCTTGTTGCTTATTCTCCTTGCAACTGTTTTCCGCTGTAGATGCTTCATCACGCAGCCTTGCTTCAAGTGAGCGTGTGCACAAAAGCAGTGTGGCTGGGCCTGGCACCGCTCTCTCATCTCTTGCTCTCAGACAAAAGGGTGGGTAATGCATGCCTCCTTTTAGGAGCACCAGGAGACTTGCTACCGAGACGGGCTTCGTCTCTTCCACTGCTTGATGATCTATGTAGATTCCCTCTAGGTATGGATTGGAATGTGTAGTACGTAGGCTTCGTTAGACTACAGTACATTGGCATAATGAAATCTGGCCGAACAAATTGGAAGACTAAGGTTTCAGTGGTTTCTTTGTCACGTTCCCTGTGCATCATAACATGTACCTTAATTTTTTCCCCCATTTTTTCCTCTCCTTCATTTTATTTATGCTTTTCTATTCACTTTTAATTTTCAGGCATTGTGTTTATATTTAATGTATTTTTTTCCTTCTCTAGACAATTGAATCTCAAAGCTCTTGAACTTTGTGGGACGCTCATGAATTGAGTAATTATTAATCTGTTATGATATTCAGGTGAGAGAGGAAATGTGACAGCCCGGTCAATGTCTCCAGCAAGCAAGCACCATCAGGAAGGCCGCACAAGTAAAGCTGACAGCCGCTCCAACCGCACTGCTGACCAGGGCAAAATAAAGACCATTGACAGCCTGTCTGCCAGCGAGACTCTAATCCTCAAATCAGACACAGGCAAATTACGCTCCGACTCACACAGCCGCTCTCATTCACCCAACCACAACACCCTACAGGCCCTAAAGGCTGATGGGAAAAACTCTGGCCTCCGGTCTGAGTCTCCAAATCCAGGTTCACGTTCTTCCTCACCCAAACAGAAGACCGTCATTTCAGGCAGGTCAAGTCCCTCTAGCAGCAGTTCCCCACGCTCCTCCTCTCCACATGATAAGAACCTGCCAATGAAAGTCTGTCCCTCCTCAAAGACTCATCTAGACCCTCCTCGTGAGAGATCCAAATCAGACTCTTATACCCTGGACCCTGATGTTCTGAGAAAGAAAAAAATACCCCTGACAGAGCCACTGAGAGGCAGGTCTACTTCTCCCAAACAGAAACAACTGCTAAAGGAGGCTAAAGGGGGAAGCAGCAATTCTGAAAACTGTTCCCCATCTCCTCATGTTGTCCAGGAGAACCTCCATAGTGAAGTAGTAGAAGTATGCTCTTCCAGTGCCCTGCTGTCCAGCGATGAAACCAATGATGAAAATGTAGAATTGCATAATGCTGAAGAGGGCACTTCTAAAGTTCATTTCAGCATTGGAAAGGCTCCCGTCAAGGAGGAATTAGAAAGCCGTTCCTCACCTAAAGTAAGCCGCAAGACTTCGAGCAGGCATGTGCGCCCCAAAAAGGACAAATCGGGGCCGCTCTTTAAGGGTGAGAATGCCCGCCATGCCGAGCCTGCCAAGCAGGCCATGTCACCTTCTGTGGCGGAATGTGCTCGTGCTGTTTTTGCAGCCTTCCTGTGGCATGAAGGCATTGTTCATGATGCCATGGCCTGCTCCTCCTTCCTAAAATTCAACCCCGAACTTACCAAAGAGCACGCACCCATTCGAAACTCGCTCAGCTGCCAGCAGAGCCTCGATGAAAAGGAAAGCAAGCTGAAAAACCGTCACTCACTTGAGATCTCCTCTGCCCTGAACATGTTTAACATCTCACCTCATGGCCCTGACATCTCTAAGATGGGCAGCATCAACAAGAACAAGGTTCTGTCCATGCTTAAAGAGCCACCCTTGCCTGAGAAATGTGAGGATGGGAAAGGTGAGCAGGCCTGTTATGAGGTGACCAGCCACTCCACACTGAGGTCAAAATCTCTCCTGCCCCTCACTCTGCAACACCTTGTGGCTTTTTGGGAGGACATCTCTATGGCAACTATCAAAGCTGCCACACAGAACATGATCTTCCCCAGCCCTGGTTCTAGTGCCATCCTGAAAAAGAAGGAGAGTGAGAAAGACAGCAAGAAGGCAAAAAAGGAGAAGAAAAAGAAGGAGAAAGCAGAGGTTCGCCCCAGAGGGAACCTCTTTGGGGAAATGGCGCAGTTGGCTATGGGAGGCCCAGAGAAAGATACAATCTGCGAGCTGTGTGGAGAGTCTCATCCCTACCCTGTTACCTACCACATGAGACAGGCCCACCCAGGTACATGGTTAACTTTTTATCCAGTTGCATTTAGGAGCATTTTTAGTACAAAATTGTAAGAATTGTCGAAGATGTGCTGAGTGTTTTGTCCTCCATTCTTTCAGGCTGTGGGCGTTATGCTGGTGGTCAAGGTTACAATAGCATCGGTCACTTCTGTGGGGGATGGGCTGGGAACTGTGGAGATGGAGGCATAGGAGGGAGTACCTGGTATCTGGTTTGTGACCGCTGCAGAGAGAAGTACTTGAGAGAGAAGCAAAGTGCAGCAAGAGAAAAGGTAGAACTCGGTCTGTTTTCTCTCACACACGTTTGATATTGCACAGTTGCAGTTTGCTTTACACGTATACTCTTGATATTAGTTGTGAATTAAAATTGACCTCTGTGCTGGGTGATCAGGTGAAGCAGTCGAGGAAGAAGCCTTTGCAAGTGAAAACTCCTCGAGCACTTCCCACTATGGAGGCGCACCAGGTGATCCGTGCCAATGCCCTGTTCCTGTTATCCCTGAGCAGTGCAGCTGAGCCAAGCCTGCTATGCCACCACCCACCCAAACCCTTCCACACACACCTACCTAGCCTGAAGGAGGGAGTTTCTGAAGACCTGCCAAATAAAATTGGCTGCCTGTATCTGCAGACCCTGGCTCGGTACATTCAGCACTATTATCTTTGCTTTTCTATTATCAGCCAGTCAGACAGATTTTCAGATTTTCTCTGCACCCTCACACTTAATGTACTTGAAAATGACTTTGACTATGTCGGAGTCACTCCACAGACTTATAAAAACATCTATTGTTCCCCCGTTACAGTCAACATACGGAGAATTTTGGAAGCTACCAGGATGAAAACCTGTTCCAGGATGAGATGCGCTACCTGAGATCGACATCAGTCCCAGCTCCTTACATCTCTGTGACGCCTGATGCTTGTCCCAATGTCTTTGAGGAACCAGAGAGTAACATGAAGTCCATGCCACCTAGGTAACAGCGCATATCTTCTTCCCTGCTGCTTTCTAAAAATTCAGCCAGGGTAATAATTTCGCTTGTTGAGGCAAAGATGAGCGTTTAAGTCATGTTTTGTTTCGGTAGCCTGGAGACAAGTCCCATCACAGACAGTGACACAGCCAAACGGACCGTGTTCCAGCGCTCTTACTCCGTGGTCGCTTCTGAGTATGACAAACAGCATTCGTCTTCTCCAGCCCGAGTGAAGGCAGTGCCACGACGGAGGGTACACAGTGGGGATGCAGGTACTTCTTCTACTTACTGCCACATATCTACAGTGTTATCACTGTGCACTGACCCCAAAGTTTCTTATGTTTGTTCTCCTGTTTTGAAGTTTATTATGTTTTATACCACAGGACTTTTGAATTCTCAAATGCCATTTGGTATAAAAGGTTTTGTTGATCCATTTTATTTTGGGGTCACCTTTTTATTAGTAAACATTTATGGATCTCTGCATTCTGATTCACATTCTATAAATGTCAGTCTTGATGCACCAGGTATTACATGTATTTTTGTTCTCCTTAGAAGTGGGCTCCTCCCTCCTGAGACACCCATCTCCCGAGCTATCTCGACTGATCTCAGCGCATGGCTCCCTGAGTAAAGGGGAAAGGAATTTCCAGTGGCCTGTGCTGGCCTTTGTCATTCAGCACCATGATTTAGAGGGTCTTGAGGTGGCAATGAGGCATGCTCTTCGCAAATCGGCTTGCAGAGTGTTTGCTATGGAAGTAAGTGATGGGTGGTTATGTAACTAAAATGCTCAGTGGAAATAAAAAGTCTACACGCCCCTATTAAAATAGGTTTCTGTAAGGAAACAAAAAACAAGATAAATCGTGTCACATCCTTTTTCCACATTTAATGTGATATAGCAAATAACTGCTTGAAATACAGCACTTTTTTTTTTTTTTTTTTTTTTTGGGGTAAGAGCCTGTCAACTTAATCTCTTTCTTCCTTGCAAAACTGCTCCAGAGTTTCCAAAGGTGAAACAAGCTGTGACGTGATTTGTGTGTGGGCTCTTTATATCTACTATATTTTAATATTAATAGAATAATACAGAAAGTAGAATTCATAACAAAAAGATGCTATTTTTCTCATTAGGCATTTAACTGGCTTTTGTGCAACGTGATTCAAACCACCTCTCTCCATGATATCCTCTGGCATTTTGTGGCTTCTCTAACTCCATCTCCATTTGAGCCTGAGGAGGAGGAAGAAGAAGAAAACAAAGGCAATAAAGACACTGTGGAGCAGGTCAGGCCGCACTGTCCAAATGTCAGTAACTCCTTAGAATTCACTTGCACTTATGTTCTTCCAGCATAGAGTCCGATTTTCCAACCATTTGAATGCTGCCTGATCTGTTTCACTGCAGGAGAAAGATTTGGGTGTCTGTGAGCATCCTCTCTCTGACATAGTCATCGCTGGAGAGGCAGCTCACCCTCTCCCCCACACCTTTCACAGACTTCTCCAGACCATCTCTGACCTGATGATGTCACTACCTGGTGGCAGTTCCCTTCAACAAATGGCTCTCAGGTAAGTGAGACACTGCAATAAACTGCTACACAGATATCTACCTGTTATGTGTGACTAAAATCCTGATACTTTAAATAGGTGTTGGAGTCTCAAATTCAAACAGTCGGACCATCAGTTTCTGCACCAGAGTAATGTGTTCCATCACATCAACAACATTCTGTCCAAATCAGACGATGGAGACAGCGAAGAGAGCTTTAACATCAGCGTGCAGTCAGGATATGAAGCCATCAGTCAGGTTGTAATAAAACCGCATTTTCATTTAATATTCTTACAAAACATTTAAAATTCTTGCAAAGGCTCTTGAAATTTTAATTCTTTATGCATTTTTGCGTAAGCACGTGTATTTGTATATAATACCTTCAATATTATGTCAGCAATATCACAAAGTGAACAAGGTGTTGTATTTTCCACAAAAAAGATAAATCTATTATTATTAATAATAATCCAGTAATAATTCTAATACTGTTTACATTTTGCATGTAGTAACCTATTTGTCTGAATGCAGGAGCTGTGTACGGTGACCTGTTTAAAGGACTTAACCAGTGTGATGGATATAAAAACATCCAGCCGGCCCGCTATGATTGGCAGCCTGACAGATGGTTCAACCGAGACATTCTGGGAGTCAGGGGATGAGGATAAGAACAAGACAAAGAGCATCACCATCAGCTGTGTGAAAGGCATCAATGCCACTTATGTGTCTGTGCATGTGGACAACTCCCGCGACATTGGAGTGAGTTGGGACCAGAGAGCATAGATCTTATTGTCATATAGATAATAAATTGTTCAGCTCTAAGTTTTGTAAATATATATATTGTCTGTTCTTTTTAAATCCTTTAGAACAAAGTCACATCAATTACATTTCTCTGTGGAAAGGCAGTGGAAGACCTCTGCAGAATCAGACAGGTAAGTCTGATACATGCATTAGGAACCTTGCAGGTAATCATTTGATTATTTTTGAAGGAATCTACCTTCCATCAAGGTCATAAACCACACCTCTAATTCCGTGACTGAAGAGATAACCAAGTCACTCATCTCTTATTGTTGTGGTCTTACTGACAGCAGAGCTTCATGTGTAAGCCAGTTTGATATGATGGTTTTGAAGGCTTGTTTATTCAGTGGAATCTTTGTTCTGTCAGATTGACCTGGACTCGAGGCACATGGGCTGGGTGACCAGCGAGCTACCTGGCGGGGACCACCATGTCATCAAGATTGAGATGAAGGGTCCTGAGAACACACTGAGGGTTAGACAGGTTAAAGTCCTTGGCTGGAAAGAGGGTGAGACCATCAAGATAGCAGGGCAAATCTCAGCCAGTGTGGCCCAGCAGAAGAACTGTGAAGCAGAAACCCTTCGCGTATTCCGTCTCATCACCTCACAGGTTGGTGGGATTCTATTTAGAAGCAATGTGTAGTTCACTTAAAGTGGATCAGTATTATATACTGAGGGTAATGTTGTTGGGTAGGTGTTTGGAAAGCTGATTTGTGGGGATGCAGAGCCTACACCAGAGCAAGAGGAGAAGAACCTGCTGTCATCTCCAGAGGGTGAAGACAAGGTAAACATCAAAGTTTGCGATAACCATATAACCATAGGCAATAGACATTTGAGATCACATTAAAGAAACACCAAGGTTGCTTTTGTTAATGAATTCCTGTGACCATCAACCGTAGGCACCATCTGATGCTGATTTAAAGGAACACATGGTTGGGATCATATTCAGCAGGAGCAAGCTCACCAATTTGCAGAAACAGGTACATCATGATGACAGATGAGTCTTAAGCCTGTTTTATAATGCTTCATCTATGGCCATGCTTGCAAAAAGTGATTATTGTTACTTGCTAGCTAGAAACAGTACAATATACAGTATTTTTTCTATGTTGTGTAATGAAGGCCCACAAGTGAACAAAATATGGACATTATTTTAGCTTGTAGGCCAACTGCCAAATATTTGTGAAAGGGCTACCTGCACCTGAGCACAAGAATAAACTCTGGTTTGACTAATCAACATTATTTAATTGCATGTAGTAGTAATTCATGTTTACATTAATTTGACTGCTGAAATAGACACCTGCATTGTATTTTACTAACCTAGGGAGATAAATCACGGAGATAAATGCCTCAAATGTTACATGCGTGACTCTTGTGAGCTACTTCCAGCGTGAAATTAAAAAGCATTGTGAGACAGTTGTGGCTGGATACACATTCTGAATCGCTTCTTTTGTAAAATTGGCTTTATGCCACATAGGAGAAAATGCTAAATTTCTTTTGCATTGTTTTCCTTTGTTCTTAGGTATGTGCACACATTGTGCAGGCGATACGCATGGAAGCTACACGTGTGCGTGAGGAGTGGGAGCATGCCATCTCTAGTAAAGAGAATGCCAACTCTCAGCCCAGTGATGATGATGCCTCCTCCGATGCATACTGTTTTGAATTGCTGTCAATGGTCCTAGCCCTGAGTGGCTCCAATGTAGGCAGACAGTATCTGGCTCAGCAACTCACCCTGCTTCAGGATCTGTTCTCCTTGCTCCATACAGCCTCACCACGAGTCCAAAGACAGGTGTGTGTTAGAGCATGTAACATATACTACATATTCGTTGTGCTACTTCCTCCCACACAGCACTGAAGCAAGTCCTAGCTAGCATTCTGACTAATCATTGTTATTGATCACCCAGGTGACCTCACTGCTCAGACGTGTCCTTCCTGAGGTGACTCCTGTGCGCTTGGCCAGTGTAATCGGCGTGAAGGCTTTGCCACCAGCAGACATCAGTGACATCATCCACTCAACAGAAAAGGGTGACTGGAACAAACTGGGGATTCTGGACATGTTCCTGGGATGCATTGCTAAAGCCCTTACAGTACAGCTTAAGGCCAAGGGCACAACCATTGCTGGCATAGCAGGCATGGCAGCAGCCAAAGGTGTCACAACAGTTACACTGCCCATGATTTTCAACTCCAGGTAAGTTTTATATGGTCAATCTGAAAACATTAAAATTTGAATTGATTCATGCCTCAGTAAGCTAAATGTGTCTGTTCCTTTCTGTTTGTGTGTAGTTACCTCAGGAGAGGTGAGAGTCACTGGTGGATGAAGGGCTCAACACCACCTCAGATTGCTGAGATCATCATTAAGCTGGTTAAGGACATGGCTGCTGTAAGAACTCCCTAAAGTTCTATAGGCCCAGTTCCAGCTTGTGATTGTACTGGTTTCAGATGTGTGTGCTCATCAGTCATAACTTTTCCTCCCTAGGGTCATCTCTCAGATGCCTGGTCCAGAGTAACCAAGAACGCCATTGCTGAGACCATTATTGCCCTCACTAAGATGGAGGAGGAGCACCGCTCACCAGTGCGCTGCATTGCTACCACACGGGTATGACTAAGCCTTTCACTATTCAGCGCAAACAGGTCGGCTAAGCCACTTCATCACAAACCAGGTCACTGAGTCATAAGACATGGGCTGAAAGGAGTTCTCTGGCTCATTGCTCATATGTCCTGAAAAACTACATTTCCAAATGAATATGGCTCTAGGTTTTCCTGTTTATACTTACTGTACATGTTAGAGCACTAAATATGAAATATACCTGGTGTATTGTTTCTGCACAGCTCTGGCTGGCTCTTGCCTCTCTGTGTGTGCTGGATCAAGACCATGTGGACCGGCTGTCCTCAGGCCGCTGGATGGGCAAAGATGGCCAGCAGAAACAGATGGTAAAGCACACTGCATTTTAACAACCCTCAGAGATGCAGTGAAGATAAAAGCACATCCTGCTTACTGTTACAACACTCTCCAATCCCTTTTTTCCTTCAGCCTATGTGTGACAATCATGACGATGGTGAGACTGCAGCCATCATTCTGTGTAATGTGTGTGGAAACCTCTGCACTGATTGTGACCGTTTCCTTCATCTGCACCGCCGCACCCGCTCCCACCAGAGACAGGTACACTCCCGTTTACATGACTGGGAGGAATAACAAGAAGCAAATTCAGAGAAATTCTGTTAATTAAAAAAAGTTTTTTGGGATTTCATACAGATGACAATGGCTGTATGTTTTTTTAATATCCTATCATCTAATGGTGATTTTTCCCTTTTCCATAACAATAGCAAATTACACCTATGAAGCTGAACAAACAACAAATCAATCGAATAATTAAATAAAGGCATGGCAAAGCTGAACTTGGATAGATTAGACAAGTTTGGCTAGAAATTGCATTGCTCTGAATCTCGAAGGCATATTGTGTACAGCAAAATAGATAGATTGATAGATGGGAAGAAGCTCAGTTTCATAGGGAAAAAACCCCAAACAAACCTACAACTGTGAAGTGCTGCATTCGTGATTCTGAGATGACATTTTTGACACTGCAGTGTACATACGTGTGTGAGGCTTATCTGGTTCTGGCGTGTCCACTATGGAACTTAATTATTTTAAAAAATATATATTTTATTTATTTATTTATTTTTTTAAACACACTTCTTGTGAATTACATTTTTACATTTTTTTCCCCAATGTTTTAAAACATGTAGAATTCAGAATTACAGGTTATGGGTTTAA
>JAQQZR010000035.1:12520541-12533472 GCA_030068235.1 Notoglanidium macrostoma | reverse complement strand
TATATATAAGGTATAAAAACTCAAATCTCAAAAATTCATGTCTCAATAATTCAGATTTTATGTAAATTAGGCCAAAGATAAAGCACCTGGGATTCGTAGGGAAGAGTAAGCGCTTTCAGAGAGGTCATACTCAGGATATAGCCAATCACAATTGTTTGCCACTCTTGCATCCATGAATTCAAGAGACATGAAGTGAAATATAGTCGAAATGGAAGATACAAACTGCTAAATTGCTATTAATAAGCTAACTTTGGTTTCTGGTAACGATTGCCAGCAAACTAAAGTTACCTAAACAGTTACGCTGAGTATATAATAAGCATGGAGTGCTTAACATCACTATGGAAAACTAACTATTGGAGTGGAATATAAACACTATTTGTTTGACTTCATCAAATGCATTTGCTTCTCCCTGGGAATTCTGGATGCTTCACCTTTGGCCTAACTTACATGATTGAATTTTTCAGATTTGTATTTATGGTTCTGATTTTTAAAAATCTCAAAACCATAAGCCATAATTTAGAATTTTTAAAAGCAAATCTTACATCTACGAAAAAACTGGGGCAAAAATGCCAGTTTATTAAATGCATCACAGAAAAAAGAAGTTTATTTGAAGTGACATAAGCTCTAAGATCCACAGTCCATCACATCAACTCTGTACGTGAGAAGGCAAGAGCAGCAACCATTTGTGAGCTGTTAACAACCAGCACACACCGAGTTTCATGCCATATTCTGAGTCACTTGAGTTACTTGTTTTGCACATAATAAATGTCAGCTCAAAACACTCGTATGAGTGAAAGTGGACTGTACAATTTATGTTTAGATACTCAATAGTGACCTCATATAAAGTTTCTAAATCATTCATGTGTTTACAGTTGTATTTGATATTAATTATTTATTACATTTTTGACAGGATAAGCGTACCAGTCACACTAACTGTTATTGTTCATCCTTTACTGGCGTTAGACTGTGTGAATTCTTACATGTTACTTAGCATTTCTGTGTTGATCAAATTGTTTGCAGGTGTTTAAGGAAGAAGAGGAAGCCATTAAAGTTGACCTCCATGAAGGCTGTGGGAGAACCAAACTGTTCTGGCTTATGGCATTGGCTGACTCAAAGACCATGAAGGCCATGGTGGAGTTCAGAGAGCACACAGGTAACCTCACCCTACACCTCTTGTAGCTTTTGTGTTTATAGAAATTGTTTGACAAAAAGAGCACGCATTTCTTATTATTGATGGTCATGGCTTTGGGTCCAATCTTGTGGACATAACTGACCGTCTCGTGTTTCAGGTAAACCTGCTTCAAGCAGTTCAGATGCCTGCCGCTTCTGTGGCACCAGGAATGGCACCGAGTTGTCTGCAGTGGGAAGTGTGTGCTCAGACCCAGACTGTCAGGTAAGAATTGGAGCACTTCTCACAAGGTAATGAATGCACATTGCCGTGCTAGTGTTTCTGTCAAATTAGGTAGGCAGCACGTCAACCCCATTAGCAACATGACCACAGTGTGCCTGTGTTTGTATGTGTGTAGGAGTATGCAAAGTTGGCCTGCAGTAAGACTCATGCGTGTGGTCACCCTTGTGGCGGGGTAAAGAACGAGGAGCTGTGTTTGCCCTGCCTGCACGGCTGTGACAAGAACACTGGCTGTCTGAAACAGGACGCTGATGACATGTGCATGATCTGTTTCACTGAGGCTCTGTCTGCAGCCCCTGCCGTTCAGGTACTGCACCATAGGACAAGCAGTTAGTTCAGTATTCATATTGAAAAGTAGACATTAGGTATGACCGGTCTCGCTTTCTCTCTTTATTCTCAGCTGGACTGCAGCCATGTGTTCCATCTTCAGTGCACACGCAGAGTCCTGGAAAACCGCTGGCTAGGGCCCAGGATAACCTTTGGCTTCATGTCCTGTCCTATTTGTAAGGTGTGTAATCACACCATGCAGAATGTCCTGGTTTGCATGAAGAGCAGATTGTCTCTGATGGTGCACCTTAGTTATTCTCAACTCTTATTAACTTTATTGCATGTTTTCTCTTCCTAGAACAAAATTAACCACTCTGTGATCAAAGATCTGCTGGATCCAATTAAAGAACTCTATGAAGACGTGAGAAGAAAAGCTTTAATGAGGCTGGAATATGAAGGGCTGCACAAGAGTGAGGCCATCACCATGTCTGGAGCTCGCTTTTTCAATGACCCTGCTGGATTTGCTATGAACAGATACGCTTACTATGTTTGCTACAAGTGCAAAAAGGTTAGCTTCACAAGATTTGTTATGTAGCTTACAATATAAAATAAACATTTGAATGAAAAATATCAAATGTTCAGCAGCATAGCAAAATCGACAGAGTCGACAGATGATAAGAAAAGAATAACAGATGCGCCTTATTTTAAGTTAGAAAACAAAATTATTTTTTGAGCCAAACAGGTGAGAGTTGCCGCAGAACAGGTCTTGTTGTATTCTGTGAAAGCTAGGTGTGCTGTAATTAAATTTAAATAACACTAACGCCATCTTTTAAAGTTCATATTTTTCAATGTGGAAACAAACCCCCATGTTGGCTTATTCTATTGATGTTTTTGCAGGCTTATTTTGGGGGAGAGGCACGCTGTGACGCAGAGGCAGGACAGGGAGATGATTATGACCCTAGTGAGCTTATCTGTGGTGCATGCTCGGATGTGTCCAGGGCACAGGTAAAAAAAAAAAATTATTTGTGTTCTAAAATTGTTCATATAGAAGTATGGGTATATGCACTTTTTTAATTAAGGGAAGGTGGAGAGCAGCTGTGTAGAAACTTGTACTAAGAAGATTGCTTTATTTTCTCTTCACTTTTGCAGATGTGCTCCAAACATGGAACGGACTTTCTTGAGTACAAATGCCGTTACTGCTGTTCTGTCGCTGTGTTTTTCTGCTTTGGGACCACACACTTCTGCAATGCCTGTCATGATGACTTCCAGAGAATGACCAGTATCCCCAAAGAAGAGCTGCCTCACTGTCCTGCTGGTAATTTAAAATTCCTTTAAAATGTACACCACTTAATTTCATTTCATTTTGAGTTATGAAATATCTGTGTCTTTGACAGGCCCTAAGGGTAAACAGCTGGAGGGGAGTGAGTGTCCCCTGCATGTTGTGCATCCTCCAACTGGAGAGGAGTTTGCACTGGGCTGTGGCGTGTGCAGAAACGCTCATACTTTTTAAACATCTGGGTCCCGTGTAAGTTGCTGTCCTAGTCCATGTTTTACCTGCAACTGCAGACTCCTGCTTCAGTCCAGTCTGAGAGGAATGTCTGGATGTCTGGCTTTGAGGAAGCAGTGATGCAGCACTGTGCTTCGAGATTTTGTCTCTCTCTCAACAGACCCTGAAGAACCCAGGAAAAAGTTAAACTGTGGAGGGGGAAAAAAAAACAAAAAAACCTTGTGACGTGTCTGCATGCAGCCGTTGTAACCCTCGGCTCCCTTAAACGTTGCTCACCACCTGATCGCTGAAGTGTAAGAATATGGAAACTGACTCTTTTCCTAATCCTGTACAGTATTCTCCTCTGTTGAGTGCTTTATGGCTTAGCAGAAAAGACTTCAGTTCAGATTATATATGTGGACTGTCGAGAATGTTATGATGGCAGGAAAGTAGTGTACGATTTATCTAATCTTGTATATAATGATAATATCCAAAATAGGTGTATTCAGATGTTGCTACTCTACACTTCAGTTTTGTTTGATTTTCTGGGTTTTGTTTTGAGCCAGAACTTTTAATGAAGTG
The DNA here is from genome assembly GCA_030068235.1 of Notoglanidium macrostoma. Classification (NCBI taxonomy): domain Eukaryota; kingdom Metazoa; phylum Chordata; class Actinopteri; order Siluriformes; family Auchenoglanididae; genus Notoglanidium; species Notoglanidium macrostoma. The sequence goes on along the minus strand of JAQQZR010000035.1, from coordinate 12,529,729 downwards.
CAATACTGGGTGTGCCTCCTATCTTGCAGCTGTAAACATGGAATGTATGTCAATAAAGCAACTGTACATTTTTATACAGTGATACACGCTGCTGTGTTTTCACCTGGCAAATATAGCATCATTTTTGTGCTCAGACCTTTGATGGGCCTACATCTGTCGTGTGTGGGGGTTTACAGGAACCCTTTCAACTCCTCAATGATATAATGTGGTACCAAACCATTTTCTGTCTTTTTAAAACCGTAAAAGGGTGAGTATGTTCTATTATTGTATTGGGATGGGGCCAGTCTACACACCTAAAAAGATTATTAGACATTGTGAACTTTTTGGAAGTGTGAGAATGTGTGGAAGTGTGATGAACAGCTGCTGTAAAAGAAAATAATGCTACCTGTAAATCTGCTCTGTATTGTCTGTGGTGGATAGAGTTGGGTGGAAATAAACCAGATCCTCTGTTCTGCAAGGTACATCACAAATGTGTCATGTCTATTTTTTGTTTTGTTTTGTTCCCTCCTGAAAGAATTAACCTTTGCACTTAGATGTGTTACAATAATCTAACATCACAGAGCGAACTCACCAGAGAAAATTATATTAGTAGCCAGAATATACATCAGAAACTAATACATTGGTGTAAGACAGCATAACCTAAAAAACTGGATAATGGTAGTGCATCAGTTTACCTGGAGATGTACTACACGGTCTTCAATCCTAAAGCGTGTTCCACAGTTTCTGTCCTACCTGTTTTTAACCCGTGTATGTTTTCCTGTGCAACCCAAATGAGCCTCAGTATTAGTATTCATTCATGTTCAGTAAGCACTTTATTCTTCTCAGATCTGCAGTGGATCTGAAGTCTATCCCAGGAAGACTGGGCCTCAGGACAATTTAGCATAGCCGATATTCACCTACTGTCATGATTTTGGGAGGTGCGATGAAACCCACTGAGACATGAGGACATATGGAACTCCATACAGACAGCAACCAGAGCTCAGGATCGAACCATGGCTCTGTGAGGTGACATTGCAACCCACGGAGTATTAGCTCATGTCCAAACCCATTAGAGCCCACACCCACTGAACCTTATTACTGTGGAGCCCAGAAAACCATGCAGGCTGGGAAGTAGTAGAGTTCTTACTATTTGTACATTTTATAAATCCTATAAAGTTATCCGTTTATTTAATTAATTAGTCAGCATTACAATTATGGTGGGTACAGAATTTAATGTGTTGCTGACTCTCCATCACACTGTTAAGTGCAGAACAAAATGCATTTAAGTGAGGAATAATGTACAGCGAGCCACTTCCGGGTGTGGAATCACTCTGAAGGGATTTATTTTGCAATAATGACCTACTCGCTGTATATTATCCCGCTTATTATAGGGCTAATTATTAATGAAATCCATAATTTGACATAAAATACTTTAAAGTGATCTTCCTTATTTAAAAATAATTGTTTCGCTTCCTCTTAAAAATAGTCGGTTAGATTCTACAATGGTAGAAATTGCGTCCATAGCAACGTAAACACTGTAGCCTTCTTAATAATAGCCTACTTAGCGTTACAATTCATGTTAAACAGAACATGAAAATTAATATTAAGATAAATCTTCCATGGTGTTTTTTGATGGAGTAACATTTTTATTGCCACAAGGTGTCGCGAATGAGCTGACGTCGTTAATTTAAAGTTAAAGCGACAAAATGTACCGGACTATTTTCTGCGGATTTATATGATTGGACGTGGTCAGAAAAGCTTGAGGCAGCGCGAGAGCCGCAAATGTATCACTACTTCCGCGTTCGACTTTTGGAAGGGGGAGGGGGACTGATCCCCTTCACGCACATAAGAACGACCCAGCGCTCCGTTCAAGTCAAGGCAGTGGTCCACGGATTTGGTTTGTGACGTAAGGCGACACGCCCACTTATGAGACCGGAACTGTTCTCTGCGTCCATAAAGATGAGTTATGTTGCTCTATGTTGGAAGATCTTTGACGTGGTCCTACAGAACTGTGTCCATAGTAACGAGCTATTATTTATACTAGCGGTTTTATGCTGTAATTGATCAATCAGAATCGAGTATTCAATAAAGCCGTGTAATAAATAAAGGTTAAGACATGCACCTTATTTTGAAATGTATAGAAATACTGTCTGTTGAACAATAAAACGATTCTTTAGTGCTTAGCTGTAGTCATGCATACGTACAAAGCATTAACCAAAGATGCAATCAAATCTAATAAGTTTACATTGGTGCATAAATTTCAAGGGATTTGGCGGGGCATGATTTATGACGGTTTTTTCCCAAAGCATTGTGGGATTAGTAGTTCATGCAATCTTCTCAGGTGATGTTTATTTTTATAGGTTTTCATTTTAAATACATCGTGGTCATAGTTTGTGTCGTATTTGGTTGCTTCTACTTGAACGACTAAAACTCCAAATGTTTGTGGAGGTAATTGCATGGGATATTTATTTCTCATGTTTAGGCACGTATTCAGTTACACATCTCCCATGATCCCTCGCGCTTCGTCACAAAACAACAACAACGCCATTTTTAGAGATCCAAGGCAACTGAAAATCTAGAGCGACAGCTCGAGCGCAGGAATTAGGTCAATTCGCAGTTAGAGAGCGAGCGAGACAGAGAGACAGACAGAGAAAGGGTGCGGAAATAAACATTAAAACGTAGTTGTTTAAACCAGCTTAATTCACGATAAGCTTCAGATGCGCCACATCTTGCTGCTTCAGATGTTTTGGAGCGCGGGTCCAGGCTAAAAGTGCACCGGATCTTCACTGTTTCAGCAAGACGACTCTACCGACTAAACACCAAACAGGTAATCCGCTAGCTCGAGCAGCAAAACAAAATGGCTAGCGACACTTGTACTGGGTAAAGGTGAAAACTAATTAACTAAATTAACTAATTAATTAAACTGCTATCTGTCGGGTGTCAACGCGCTGGTGTTTGGGTAGGAAACTAAACGACCAACATTAATTTAGCTACTAGCTGTTACTAGCCACACAGTGGAACCAACATCAACCTACTTCACCAGCATAACACACTCCAACATGGATTCACTTGCTTGGAGATTATAACAAGTTGTTAATGACCCCGTGCTCTTTGCTGGTGTTTTTGTTGTTTGTTTTCATTAAAAAAAAAAAAAAGCAAAGCTCGACAACGTAATATACATCAATATAAATCAACACCAGGGGCAAGCATAAATAAATAAGTCACAAAATATAATAAAAATGTAGGATTTTACACAAAACAGACGTTTTGTTTTCTTGATTTCATGAAGTAGGTCATTTTTGCACATAGCATTCCATATCTGTCAAAAAGACAAAACTTAACAAATTACAAATCAGATATTCATTTTCCATTTCTCTTTCATTATTTCATTATAAGTAAACCCAAAAGAATACATTTCCTAAGTGCAGGTCATATTCACTGAGGAATGATCCCAAAATAAATGCAGCTATGCGTTGCCAAAGAGGGCAGTGGTGTTTGCTGTGTTTATCTCTGTCGCTTCACAGCGCAAAGGCTCTGGGTTCGAACCTGGCAGTCTTTCTGTGTGGAGTTTGCATGTTCTCCCCCTGCCTGTCCGGGTTTCCTCTGGGTACTGCCGTTTCCTCCCACAGCACAAAAAAATGCAGCTCGTACTTCCCCTGTGATCCTGACATAGATAGTGGAAGGATGGATGCTTTGCCAAAGTCTGACTTCAGTGCCAATATAAATGCAAGGGGTCTTGGGATGTGATTTACAAACAGGAACGACTTGTATCAATAGCCATGTAAATTTCCATGTCACCAGGAGGGATTGACAGAAATGTATTTGCAAGTGCCAAACATGATTTGCACGGTGATGATGTCAGCCTATTGTATTTATGAAAGATTTTTTTAATTGATGTTCTTATTTTTAAGAATGAAAAGAAGATTAAACAGACACAAAGAGGCCAGCGGCTCGTCCTGTGAGGCGCGAACGGACGTTTGCAAGAAAGTTAGACGTCCCAGTGAGGAGGACTGTGGAGACGTGGTGTCCACCTGGGCATGGTTACCGCAGGAGATCCTGCTGCGTATCTTTCAGTACTTGCCCTTGCTGGATCGAGCCTTTGCCTCTCAGGTGTGCCGTGGTTGGAACGAAGCTTTTCACATGCCAGAGCTCTGGAGATGCTTCGAGTTTGAGCTCAACCAACCTGCAAGCTCCTACCTGAAGGCCACACATCCTGATCTCATCAAGCAGATCATCAAGAAACACTCTAATCATTTACAGTATGTCAGTTTTAAGGTGAGGGGAATGTTTGCATGAGTGTTTTGTTGTGGCTGACTGAATAAGGAAATAACTAACACATTCCTGAGTGCAGTCTTGTCTGATTATTGTTTAGGCTCTACACAGTTTAACCTTGTACAAAATGTGCGTGCAGGTGGACAGCAGTAAAGAATCAGCAGAGGCAGCCTGCAACATCCTGTCTCAGCTTGTAAACTGCTCAATAAAGACCCTTGGCCTCATCTCCACAGCACGGCCAAGCTTTATGGAGTTAACAAAGGTAAACGTCATGGAAGTTGGTTTTTTTTGTTTGTTTTTTTGTTTTTTTTGGACTTGTCTGATTATTTTAGTTATTTTTTGACAAAATGACTTGTCTCTGTCTAAGTGTGTAATGTTTCCTCTTTTATTCTTTCCAGTCCCACTTCATCTCTGCACTGACTGTGGTGTTTGTCAACTCCAAATCTCTGTCATCACTCAAGATCGATGACACGCCTGTTGATGACCCATCACTCAAGGTCTTGGTGGCCAACAACAGTGACACACTCAAACTGCTAAAGATGAGCAGCTGCCCCCATGTCTCTCCTGCTGGTAGTCTTATTTTCACTTGAAATGTATTTCAAGATTTTACTTATATGGAAAACACTTTGTTTATAACTAGAAATCTAAAAAACAATCTTGCCTACAATTATTGGGAAAAGAAAGTATACCCTCCATCCATCAGGGCCTAAATAACAACTGTGTGTTCCTCAACAACTTCTATAGACAAACAAAAAAACGTTTGCTGGTAACAACAACAAAAAAGAAAACAACAGATTTCACTATTTCATATTTTTTTCCCCAAAAAGTGAACCGACATTCAGAAACATGGGGGGGAAAAATATTTGTTCATGCTCAGCTCTCTTCAGATCCTGCCACTGCATCTCAATGCTTCTGAGGCCTAGGCTTTGACTTTGCCATTGCAACACCTTGATTTTTGGCATTTTTAGACGTTGGGATGCTGATTTGCTGCCAATTTGCTGGTGTGCTCAGGATCATTGTCCTGTTGCATGACCCAATTTCAGCCCAGCTTAAGCTGCGGGACAGATAGACTCACATTTGTCTCAAGAATGTTCTGGTATGAAGTGGAGTTCATTGTTGTCTCAATGATTGCAGGTTTCTCAGGTCCCGTGGCTGCAAAAAAAGCCTAAATCATCACACGCCACCACCATGCTTGACAGTTGGCTTGAGGTGTTTGTGGTGATGTGCTGTGGTATTTCGTATTTGCCAAACATGGTGCTGTACCTGATGAATAAAACATTTCTATCTTGGTCTCAATGGTCCAAAGGAATTGTATTCCAGAAATGTTGTGGTTTGTTCAGATTTTGCAAACCTACATTGTGCTACCATATTCTTTTGGAGAAAAGGGCTTTTTCCTAGTCACCTGTCCATGAAAGCCATGCATGTTTAGTCTTTTTATTATTGCGTTGTCATGAACACACACATTTAATGTGCTTACGGAGGTCTGAACGCTCTTGAGTTTTTCCTTTACATTTCCAAGCTTTAAACATTCTGACCGTGGACTGTTTTTGTTTGGATGCCCACTCCTGGGAAGATTGGCAACGGCTTTCCATTTGTAAACAGTCTTTCTCAATGCACTATGGTGAGTTGTGTTAATTCTAATTGTGTGGAAATGGCATTATAACCCTTTCCAGATTGAGGAGCAGGAAGAATTACTTCTCTGAGATTGTGGCTAATTGTCCTTTCTGAGTGCTCCAGAACTCCACACTGCCAAAGTCTTTTATAGGCACCCTTCTTGATGATTATCTAATCTTATGCATTTCATTAGTAACATCTGGCTGCTAATTACACTCTTATAGATGTAGGAAGGGTACGCTTAATTCTTCCCACCTGGTTTCTGAATGTTGGTTTACTTCTTCTTCTACTTTCGGCTTATTCCCTGTTTGCCACAGCAGATCGTCCGTCGTCCGCTTCATCGATTTGACTAGGTTATTTCCGCCGGATGCTTCCCGATTCATCCGGGCTTGGGCCCAACACCAAGAAACACTAACTGGGACCATTCACACTCGCAATCACTCCTATGGGCAATTTAGAGTAGCCAATTAACCTAATTCACATGTTTTTGGACTGTGGGAGGAAACTGGAGTCCCCGGATGTCCCCACGCATGCACAGGGAGAACATGCAAATTCCACACAGAAAGGCACCCTGGGTAATCCGGGGATCAAACCCGGGGACCTTCTTGCTGTGAGGCGACAGTGCTAACCACTACACCTTTCTGGTTTACTATTTGGGGAAAAATGACTACTTATTGAAATCTGTTGTCCTTTTTTGCTTTTTTTTTTTTTTTTATTGTCACCTTATGTTATTTGTTTGTTTATAGAAGTTAGTAAGGACAACACAGTTGTTATTTAGGCCCTGATAAATAAAAACATAGAATTGAAGAAGGGTGTAATTTCCTTTTCCCATAACCATAGGTAATAAGTTTTCAGGTGTGTTTATATATTCATCATGAAAATGTCATCAAGGAAGTATTACTCATTGCCACTGAGGCGTCCCACTCCTGTACCTGTCAGCTGATACTCATTCATGATTAGGTTTAGTAAGAGGTTTCTGCATTATTTCTCAGGTATTTGCATAGCCACAGGAACGAGTTGGGGTTTGCATGGGAACAGAAGAGAAACTTAAGCAGACAACAATGTAATTCATTTGTGCATCTTGACGAGTAAGGTTGTAGAATCAGATTTGATGTGATTAAGTGCATGTAGGCCATGTAGTGGATTGTATAATGAGAGAACTTTTTCATTCTTCTGAAAAAATAAGTGGAAAATAAAAACTGCAAAATAGTGATGTAGCCCCATCCCATACCCCAAGACCAAGGGGATGCAAACTTTTGCTCTCGGCCATATGTTAGTCTTTTGCTGCAAATTTGGTAAATCAGATTATATCAGTTAGGATTGGAAAACCCTGTGCCATTGTGGAATACAAAGAGTTACTCACATCATACAACTCTACTTATATTTTAAATCAGAAAGTTAACTTTGTTTTTAAATGTTGTTTTTTAACCTTTTAGTTTTCCAATTTTGTGGTCTAGAAAATGGGAAATTGCTAGAGACAAAAAAAAAATCAGGGTTTCAAATCAAAATAGTTTTTCTTAGAGTAAAGGATGATGTTGAGAATCAAAGCAATAATGAGCATTACCTGCTGTAAGTACTTACCTACAATGTTTTTTTTTTCCCCCAAGTAGATTAGGTTACACTAAATGTAGAGTCAGAATGAAACATTTTCAGTTTTGGGTATAACCAGACTTTAAAATGCTATAACTTTGTCTGGGTGAGATGTGTGCAAAAAAAAAAAGAAACAAACTTCTCTTCAAGCCTGGAGTATTCGGAACTATATGAAGTAGAAAATGTCAGTTTGACCATGTAAAGGCTTTTTCACAGGCTGCCACACATAATATGAGGTTCTTCAGCATTAATTTACATTTGCAAATGTCAGAGTTCGTCAAAAGAATTGCAGAATGATCCCTGAACTCTGCTTGTCGGCAGGAATCCTGTGTGTTGCAGATCAGTGCCACGGCTTGAGGGAGCTGGCACTGAATTACCACTTGCTGAGTGACGAGCTCCTCCTCGCGCTCTCCTCGGAGAAGCATGTGCATCTGGAGCACCTGCGCATCGACGTTGTGAGTGAGAACCCAGGTCAGCAGTTTCACACCATCAAAAAAAGCAGCTGGGATGCCATGGTGCGCCACTCGCCCAAGTTCAACCTCGTCATGTATTTCTTCCTCTATGAGGATGAGTTTGAGCCTTTCTTCCGGGATGAGATTCCCGTCACACACCTCTACTTCGGCCGTTCAGTCAGTAAGGAGGTGCTCGGGCGCGTGGGCATGAACTGCCCTCGGCTCGTGGAGCTGGTGGTGTGTGCTAACGGCTTGCGTCCCCTGGACGAGGAGCTGATTCGCATCGCTGAGCGCTGTACACAGCTGTCGGCCATCGGCCTGGGCGAGTGCGAAGTGTCCTGCAGCGCCTTTGTGGAGTTTGTGAGGATGTGTGGGAAACGCCTCACACAGCTGTCCATCATGGAGGAGGTGCTCATCCCTGACCACAAGTACAGCCTGGATGAGATCCACTGGGAGGTTTCAAGACACCTCGGCCGTGTCTGGTTCCCGGATATGATGCCTACCTGGTAAGGCATTTGCAGACTTGTTTGAGCTTCAGATTACTGGATTCATTACCAGCACATCAAGCTTATTACTTAACTCTATAAGGCATTTCTAAACTCTGTAATGTATTCCAGATGTTCTTGGTGTTTGAGGTATTGTAGTATTAAACATGGCAGGATATGTCACTGGAGTTTTGCTATTACTAACAAAAGTATATTTGTAGTTTAAGGTCTTCTCTGGTGTAAACACTTTATTAGAATAGTATGGCTTATTTCTTTGCTGTATACCTAATAATATGTCTATATGCTGACAATCATGAAAGAATAAGCTTTTATTTATCACGTCATTGAAACTATAGCTGTATTATTACAATTGTACAGTGCTGTGCTTATGTAGCTTTATGTAGCTGTATATTCCACCTGTTTAGTCAAAGAGCTAGAGCCTTTGCATCCTATTACTCTAATCATTGCATATTTTTCAACTCTAATTTGTATAAATGATGGAAATTGGTTATGTATGTATGTATAATTATGGAAATGTAGAGGAGTTGTACAAAAGTGGACTCATGAGGCAAAAATGCTAATATTTTTATGAAGGTACCGTCAGTAGGTGCTTCTTTCTAGTAGGAGTGGGCGATATGACAAATACCATATTACAATCCTCTATGACATTTCTACGATACATATGTATTACGATTTTTTTAATGAAGAAACTCCCAACAAAACAGTGTTGCATTTAAAAAATATATATATTTAAAAATTAAAAAAAAAAAAAAAAAAAAAAAAAAAAAAAAAATAT
>JAQQZR010000035.1:12500666-12513417 GCA_030068235.1 Notoglanidium macrostoma | reverse complement strand
CTGCAGCAGTGTCAGAGAGAGAATCAACTACTACACACACACAACCAGTGACACACACACACACACACACACACACACACACTGCAGCAGTGTCAGAGAGAGAATCAACAACTACACACACACACAACCAGGTACACACACACAACAAGGTACACACACACACACTGCAGCAGTGTCAGGGAGAGAATCAACAACTACACACACACAACCAGGTACACACACACTGCAGCAGTGTCAGGTAGAGAATCAACAACTACACACACACAACCAGGCACACACACACACACACACACACACACACACACTGCAGCAGTGTCAGGGAGAGAATCAACAACCACTGACACACAAAGCCAGATATGCACACGCACATTAATTATTTTACAGATGGTTCTCTGGTAATAATTTCTCTCCATAAACTGGACTATTGCTGTACTATTACTCAGAAGGTCATGAGTTCAGATCCCCGTGCTGAGCCCTCATGGCCCGGAGCTCGGCCCTTAACCCTCAGCTGTATAAATGAGATGAATACATGTCACTCTGGAGAAGGAGTCTGCCGAATGACATAACTGTAAATGTACTTAGTAACTGTGCCATGACAATAAATCTGAAATTTGAGCAATACACACAGCAGCCATAGAGAACTAACAGCTATTGGTGTGTGTGTGTGTGTGTGTGTGTGTGTGTGTGTGTGTGTGTGTGTGTGTGTGTGTGTGTGTGTGTGTGTGTGTAAGGAGTATGAAGGTGAGAGGAATGAAGCAGGAGAGAGGCATGGTGCTGGGAGAGCAGTGCTGCCCAATAGAGACATCTACCAGGGAATGTATGAAAATGGCAGCAGATCAGGACAGGTATTACACAGAAACTGTAATGTAAATTAATTTAATGTCAAAAAATTAAGAAAATGTAAATTATTTGCCTTTTGGGGACTTGTAATAAATGGCTAAACATGTTACACATTGCATGCCATGTGTCAGTTTCTGAAATATATTAACATCTTGACTAATTTTTGTAATTTATATTATTACAGTTTTAACTTGTAAACATCTATATATTTTACAGTTTTAATCTGATGTGCCCTTGACATTTCTGTGGACCCCCTATAATACCACCACAGACCCACTAGGGGTTCCTAAATCCCTGGTTTGGAAACCTTGGCTTTAACATGAATAGAAAAGATTATCATGTTTTGCTTAAAAAGTAACAAAACAAACAAACAAACAAAAAAAGACCCAGACAAAAATATAACTAGAAGTTAGATGGCTATTGCTATTAGAGCTTTCCAACTGTAAAACCTCCAAAACCTTTGAAATAAGAAAAAAAAATCAAAGACGATGTTTTGGTGTATATCACACTGTCTATATTGCCCAAAGTTTAGGATAATCTTGTTTTGGATTAAATTTATTGACAATGCTATACGTCCAGGGCTGCCTTTAGTGTTAATGACCTGAAGTGGCATGGCAAATGGCACTGTGTATGAATGCATATTATTTTATTTTATTTTTTATTGTATATTGTTTTTATTGTAAATTTATTATGATTTACTGTATACACTGTGGATCTATACATATTGCATATTTATGTTTTTTGAATATTTCATTTAATAAGAATTATTTCTAGATTATTTAAAAATGATCTACGTATGTTCTTTATTTTTCTTCGACTGGATGTAAACTGTCATATAACTGTGTCATATAAAAGTCACCTGTTTTCTGAATATGGTTCTTCAGGGAGCCTACAGATTTAAGAATGGAGCTCGATACATAGGGGAGTATTACATGAACCTGAAACATGGACAAGGTGTTTTCTATTACCCTGATGGTTCCAAGTATGACGGTGAGAGTTTGCAAAACTATTTGTTTATGTACTGTATGTGTGGAGTTTCAAGGTGAATGTATGTATAAAGCTAAGCTTGCTTTGAGTTAGGCTCATGGGTGGAAGACCAGCGTCAGGGTCATGGGATTTACACATATCCAAACGGAGACAGCTATGACGGGGAGTGGCTACAGCATCAAAGGTCTGCCATTAACATTTGATTTCAAACATCTTATACACATCAAAACTATAACATTTCCAACTTTAATTTGCTTGGAGAAGTTTGGCTCTCAGTAGAGTTTCTTTGCACCATTGTTGTTGGTATTGTCTTATACATAGTATATATAGGTATTTATCTGCTACCTTTTTTCTACATTTCCTTCATTGGTCTCACAGACATGGGCAAGGTGTGTACACATACCACGAAACAGGTTCTAAATATGCTGGCACATGGATTATGGGTAAAATGGAGTCAGCGGGAGAGTTAATCTATCTAAACCACAAATACCAAGGCAACTTTCACAACAATAATGTAAGTTCTGGTCCTTTCCCCCATCAACAAACTCTTTACTTAGAATGAACACACTTGTTTTTATTGTCTCTTATTTACTAAGGCTTTTTGCAGCCCTCAGGTCCTGGGAAGTATGTGTTTGAAACTGGGTGTGAGCAGCATGGGGAGTATATGCGGGTAGATCAGGTAATGGCTGTGCGCATGTGTGTGTGTGTGTGTGTGTGTGTGTGAACAGTGAATGATGGTAGGACAATATGCATGAAATGTAAAAAAAATGAAAGGAAATGAACATATCTAACAATGCTGTAATTCAGCTGTGAAGTTTGGTGTTCTGTGTGTGTGAGACAATTGAATTGTGTTACTGATTAAAGTAATTTCCCCCCCCGCTGAAACTTCAGCCAGTACTAAATGAAAGGAACGTTAAGGATGAGAAGACTCCTCGGGGGGAGAGCTTTATTTCCATTGCAGTCTTTGGAGACGAGGTTCTGTGGGAATGGTTTAATGATAGTCTGTTGCTGTGCCTTTCTTCTGTAGTGTAGTTGGATTGTTTCCCTTGTGCATGCCGACAAGGGCTCGTGAAAGTAAAAGACCTAACCTCTTGTTGCTAGAAGCTTTGATTGAAGAGAATCTGTTTAGCTGTAGTCAGTCACTGGAGTTTCATATGTTTTAACATTATGCATGTGTGTATGTATAATGTCGAAGCATTAACATTTGTGCATTTCCCAGAAAGATTAAGATGTGAGATTGTGATAAGTACATAGTGTAAATTTTCATCAGTGCAACTTTTCATCACTCAATCTTTGGCCTGCAGGATGAAGGACTTGCAGATGAGGAAGTCATCACTACCACTGTTCTGAAATGGAAACCCAACGCGTTGACATGCTTGTCATCTTGCATCTCTGATCCACCATGTCTAAAGGATAACATCTCTTCAGCTACGCCTGTACCACCTGTCCAAATACCTGTACCATCTGGACCAGCTGGTAATTTCTGGCAGTAATTTTATTGTAAACTCATAAAAAGTTTTTGTCTGCATTCATGCTATTCAAAGTTTAGTAACATCGTATCAGTGAAGTCTTGAAGACAATAAATCCTGTTAGTTTAATTCTAGCCTTCTTCTTGGTCTTGTAGGCCAGGACTTGTCCGAGGAGGAAGAAACTCCGACGCCCCTGGAAGAGCAGAACATGAGGGAGAGCCCAACACCAGAAACCAGTTAATCATTATGGCAGATAGCAGAGTGAATTGAATATGTACAGTAGTTTTGCCAATGATCAATGATTCATTTATTAATATATGACATGTCTCACTTTTTAAAAGTTTAAACTTAGTTTTAATGATATGGAATTAGTTTTTGTTAGCACTTATGTTATAATAATACTAAACAGTTGTTCCATCACCAGTATATCCTTCCCTCTCTCTCTCTCTCTCTCTCTCTCTCTCTCTCTCTCTCTCTCTCTCTCTCTCTCTCTCACTCACACACACACACACACACACACACTCACACATGCTCAGAAAATATAGCTTCTATTAAAATAAATAAATAAATAAATACATAAATAAATAAAACTCTGCCCTTAAGACTTTCCCATGCAGGGAAACTTTGCAAAGCACCATGACTGTTACAAAGAGCTGACTTCCATAAATGTTAAATAAATGTCTACTAACAAAAAAAGCTTTACCACATCAACGAATATGTTTTTCTTTGTTAAAAACACATTTAAAAAAAATCTGTTTATTAGTCTTAGATTCTGTGGACCGTCCACCGTACAAGTCCCTGTGTATGAGCTGTTACTATAGAAACAATAACATCACAACTAGCAAATTAATATGAATCAATCATTTATGTTACTACTGGAACTACTGTCTGAGCCCTGCTATTATACAAAAACAATAAAATAAAAGCTTCTGACCAATCAAAATCAAGACTTCAACCATGCTGTGGTATAAAGGTGTAAAGTATTAAAATCTTTACATTAAACTGGTTATTACTATTATTTGTGTTTATTTCCACATGGGCTTCCTTTGCTTCTCCAGTTTCTTCAACTTCCCCAAAACAAGCCAGTGGGTAGATTAGCAGCATAAAATTGCTCCTATTTGTGAATGTGTGTGGTGCCCTATGATAGACTGGTGTACCATTAAAGTATATCCCCACCTCACACCCAGCATTCCTGGGATTGGTCTCAGATCCACCGTGACCCTGACCAGAAAGTGTGCACTGAAGGTGAATGAATAAGTCAAGTCAAATGTAGGTCAAATGTAAGTCATACACAGGATAATAAAATTAACAACCAAAATTAACAAATTGAATTAACAAAATCATTATGCCATAATATTCTTTTATGATTCTGCAGCAGTGAGTCAACAATGTATTTGCTGAATATAGTCAGCAGAGGGCAGTGTATACTACCTAGAACACTATTTTCTTGGTTCAACAGTTTTGTTTACTCAATTCATATACAAATATATTCAGCTAAGGAGCAACTGCAATATCCTTCACAAATAAATACAGAGGATTGTTGTGGAGAGGGAAAAGGAGACATTTTGCATACATGGAGGTCCCTCATCAGTCAAGAGAATGACGATAAAAACAACCGATATTCAAATTTCTTAGATGTTTAAAGAATAATGTTCATTCTGTAGGTTTCCAATGTCCAAGCCTGTAGATGAGCTTTGTCCTGACTGTATACAATATCATATGCACAACTACAATGATATAAATGTTAAAGCCATTTCTACTTTTTAAAAGGTCTTTAAACAAGTCATGTATTTGAATTTGGGTAGGAAATTAGCAGTGAGGTGTTTTTTAAACAGCAATGGCATCATACAGTTTATCGAAAGCAATATACATTCCTGATCAAATTACTGTTTGCATTTCTTGGAAAAAGGCGAACAGGGCTACAGGTTTGTATTACTGTTTGAGTCACTGTGGTTGGTGCTATAGGGGTGTTTTGTATTCGGTTACACCTTTATTTACTTTCAACTTCCTGCTTTATTCTCCACTTTCTGCTTAATCTTTTACTGAATTGCAGCACAGCCTTCAAGACAACCAGCACAGACGCTGACATCTGACTTTTTTTTTTAATTTATCAGTAATTACATTCTGCTGTTCCACATGTTTTTGTGGCAAGATAGGAACTACACACTAAATACGCAATATCTAGCTCGGTTTGAATCACTTCTGTGCTTTATTTGTTCCTGCTTGCTTCCTTTTACTAGAATATCTTTGTTCTTGATGCTTAGTTCTCTTAACCCAAAGTACTTTTGACTCATGCCTTTCTGTGTGTGTGTGTGTGATTGGTTTATGTATAAACGTTCATATATTTCTTTATATTTGTAAATATTTACAGCAATATGGACTTTTTAAGATGGTCTGAACACGTTATACTTCAGCATTAATTACATTTGTCAATGTCACTTAGAGATTTCCACTCATGCCACCGGGTTTATTTCTAATTCTGAAAGCAGGCCACTAAAAGACTTGCTTAAAGATTTATCAGGGAATATAGCATGAAGTTAGCTTTTAACTCTGTGTGTCTATTCAGGGGTGAAGAAAAGCAGCTTCCTTTCTTTCTGATGTATCCAGGATGATCATTTCAGTTCTCTTTATAAGGGTTAGAAAGATATATGTATCTTTACTGAATCCATCAGTCTACTCCAACAAGCAACATATTTCTGAAAGCACATTTTACTCCCAAACAAATCTGACAGAGAAAGTTTTCAAGGACTTTAATCGCTTAAACTCCCAGGACCTGACAACAAAACCTCACTTACATTTCTTACACTAGTAACTGCAGTTTGATCGTTGTATCTTCAGCATATTGGAGTGTTTTTCTATTTTTTTTAAGATAAGATATGAAAAATTCACAAAATATAATTTGTTATGTCTTCAACAATGTCAGTCTCTGTGTGTGTGTGTGTGTGTGCGTCAGGAATTCTGATTACACTGTCAGAAGTAATCAGATCAGTTCAATGAGCTTATTGTTATTTTAAATGACATTATGCCCAAGAACTGTACTCAGTCCACTGCATGTGTGCTTTCGGTGCTGTGCTCATTCACGTCACTCCTACTTTTTCAGACAGCCTGAAATCTTCACTCTCTATTGGTCAAACAAAGTGCTAACTGTAACAGTAGGTGTGGTTGCAAACTAGCTCTACCAGAATTCCCAGGAGTCTGGACTGTGTAACTGAGGAGAAGCTGAGGGAGATTTATTCCTGGCAGTTGCTTTAAAACCAGGCTGAAGTGGAGAATGCCCCTGAGGATTCAATATTGTTTGAATATTCTTTTCTCTCTGCGGACTCATGATGCAGCGTCATTCAAACCTCTTGGGGCTAAAACATAAGAGGTAAGATTGGGGAGGGAAAAAAATCATATTTATATACTAAATATTTATAAATACAGTTAGTACTTATCCTCAAATAGATTAAAGGTAGGGAATATGCCTTTTAGTGATACATAGATGGTAAACATTGTGCACGGTATATTTAAACATATTACACATATGACAGAATTGCATTACTTTTTATTTTGTACGAAAATCTTTGCATGTTGATTAAAAATATAGAAATTAATTTCTATGTCGTTCGGGATACAATGCAAGTCAAACCAACGTCCAAAAACATCACATCTTTTTCTACCTGTGAAAAACTATTGTCCCTGTTGGTGTAAATGACATATTGTAGTAGCTACAGACACTGTAAGAGCATTTATTGATCGATAAATTTATGTAGATGGCTTGAACTTGAAAACCTATTCATTTAATGCATTCAATTTCGGATTAGTAAATATATTTCACTAATGTGTAATTCATGTGTGTTCTGAAAGACAGACATTTTAACAGTCCGGTGTAAAAATGAGATACACTGTCTACAACATGCAGAGATGGGAAGTAACAAAATACAATCATTAAGTCTGGTTTTCAAGTTTTTCTTAAAGCTAATACTTTTGACTTAACTTACTATATTTCTACACATTTTTTACTTTCTGTTGTGTTTTATGCTTACATATTATATTTATTATGGCACTTTGTATTGTAACAGCTAGCTATATGCATTTATATCATCAGTTATTATTGTGCTAGCTAACATTTGAGAGATTAGGAATACTTTTGGTTAGTTAATATTTCCGCATTCTCTGGTTTGTTGGTGAAAGAGGCACTAATTTACCGTCAGAATCTAAAAAACTAGAAAAAGTGTGTGGTGTAAAGCAGATTTAAAGTCTTTTTTCTTTTGGGAATCTTACTTATACTTTCACACTCTTAAAACATTTAAGACATTACAATTTTCTTCTTTAAGTTGAGTGAAGAATCTGTAATTGTAATTTAGCCTGAAACAGAATATTTTTTTTATGAATAGCCTAATTGCACATTTACACATTCTTGAGTAAAGTATTTGAGTACTTTGTATAAACATTAATAGCGAATTTAATAAAGCATTAAACATTTTGAAAAATAGTTTGAGATTTCCTTAGGACGTCTCTCGCTCAGGAACAGGGTGCAGGGAGAACAAAACAAAGCCCACATTTATGTTTATAAGCCTTCCTTCTAAGGTAGTTGTACACGCCAGACACATGCAGGACAGGGATTAGCAGGCTTCCCTGTTTAAAATCCATCTAATAAGTGAATATTCACTAGCACTCTGTTTAATTTCATGCAGAGATATTGTCCAACATTGTTTACTGTTAGTGAGAAATACTAAAAATTATGAATTCTATTTCTTTCAACCACAAATACATAGGCCATTGTAGAAAAAATAGGTCCCAGTGAAGTTTGTCTCAGGTTAAAAAAATCTTAAATGTGATTGCATGGTGATAGAACCAAAATTAAATATTCAAAAATGTCTCCTAAACTATTGTATACAAATGTGTAATGATGGTGCATACACACTATGGTTACCAGAATCAACAGTTTTGAGTAAAAGAGAGTTCTTTGAGTACATAATGAGGAAAACAAACAAACAAACAAACAAACAAACAAACAAACCCCAAGCCATTTTGCCTCATGGAACTACAGCTTGGACAATGAATAGCTTTTGTGTAAACCCACCTTCAATATTTACACAGTTCAATATTTGCCTACCCATAATCACATATATATCCTGAATTGCTATTAGGAACATATTTTTCATTACCTTCTTCTTGGGCTAATTACAGAACACCAGCACCTTCTATTATCTCCAAGGTCTTCCTATTTGAGCTTTAGTCATGAAGGATCGCTTAGAAGAGTTGCGTCTGCAGATCAAAGCAAATCAACACCTTAAAGAAGATAACACCTTCACCCAACATGAGGAAGAAGAGCCAATGTCCTTCACTGGCCGCTGGCCACAAGCTGTGCTCTTTGAGAATGAGCCTGTGCTGGAAAGCTTCCTGGATGAGGTCAAACGTATTCATGACAACCTTGAAGAGCTGGAGGCTGAGGTTAAGAAGTTCAGTCAGCAGCAGAGAAACTTCATGGCCACCATGCGGCGCCTCAGTGTCATGAAAAAAGAGAGCAGCTTCACTCGGGACATCAAGCTGCAGGCTGAGAACCTGCGTAAGAAGCTCGATGCCCTCTCAAAGCAGGCAAAACGCACTGAGACTGAACTGGGGCCATCAGCTAGCACAGCCCGTATCCAACGTGCCCAACATGATGCGCTCTTCCGTCGGTTCCAGGAGATCATGCGTCAGTACAATGACTCACTCCTGAGCAAGCAAGACAAATGCAAGAAGTTCATCATCAGGCAGCTGGAGATCTCTGGCCGAGAGGTATCAGAGGAAGAAGTGGAAAACATGGTGGAGCAGGGTAAGTGGGATGTTTTCAATGAGAACATCCTGGTGGATGTCAAGATCACTCGCACACAGTTATCTGAGATAGAGCAGCGCCACAAAGAACTGGTCACCCTTGAGAGCAACATGAAGGACCTGAGAGAACTCTTTCTAGATGTGTTCATGCTTGTGGAAGAGCAAGGAGTGCAAATTGACAATATCCAGGCCAATGTCGAGAAGACTCAAGACTATGTGATGGTTTGTAATGAGAAATTCAAAATGGCTTCTAAATATAGGAGGAAAAACCCTTTAAGAAGACTGTGTTGCTGCTGCTGCCCATGGGCATGAAGGGGCATGAAGCAGGACAAACTGCATAGAAGAGCTTAGTTTGTGATTACATAGAGAAAACTTGTGCAATTATAAAAAGCATGGACAGTGTCTGTGATAAGAGCAAAGCCCTAGTTCAGTTTAACACATTTCTGTAAAATCAAGGCACAAGAATTGTGATATGTAGCTACTAATGACACAATGTTTAATTTTAGTTATATAGAAAACAGTTTATTTATGTATAACAGATATGTATTTCATTTCTACACTACATTTTATTTACCATGGCCAACCCCATTTCATTTTGAGTTTTAATTAAAATACATATTGTGTGTGTGTGTGTGTTTGTGTGTGTGTGTATATGTGTGTGTGTGCATTTTCCATTCAACACTGCTGTTTCAGAGAAAAAAAAATGACTTGCTTGCTTATTTTCCTGTCATGCCCTCATTACGAGTGTGGTTTCTGAATTCATTCAAAAAAAGATGTCTTAAGATGACTAATCACTAATTTATATTGCTTTGAACATTATGATAATATAAATAAAATGTTTCTAGGAGAGTCTAACACTCCAGGTTATGTAAAATGTTCTCCTAAATGTTAAATCCGATTGTTATGCACTATAATGTATTCATTCATAGTGTAAATACAAATCTATATTTATCAATAGTAAAATCTCCATTATTCATTTAGATGAATGGAGTGAAAGTGTTACATCAGATGACAGATGGCGTATTGAGGAAGAAAGCAGTGAGAAATAGGGATCTGGGTGTGTCTTGTGAAACACTTACTGAACTTACTGAAACACTTATCCAGAACAATACTGTACAAAAAGAAATGGAATTAAGATGGTGCTACCATATTTGTGGAAAAAAAATTTTTGCAAAGAATTTTTGATTTTACAAAGAAGCACTTAATAGTTAATTAGGTTTTCAAAAATGAAGTGGACCATAATCTATCAGCTTAAGTGGATTCTTTATTGTTTGGCAAGCTATTCTTTTGACTTTTGTAGTTACAATTGTTTTTTTTTGTTTTTTTTTATTGTCTGAGCTCCTGGGATGGGAAGAGTTATCCAGAATCAGTAAATGTAGCAGTAATCTGCCACCTATTGTTACAGATATGAAGTGCACAATAGGATATATCGCGTCCTTCTTTACCAGCCCAGTTTTCAGTACCGTGTTTGACCGGAAAATAGCACTTATAGTAAGGAGTACAGTACGATTTTTATACTGGATACTTAAAAAAAATTATATACTTTGCATGCAAAATAAGAGACATAGTCTCCAGAAGAACTGTGGCCGATTTTCCAAGATGATCAAGCAAAGGGTCTTCACACCATATATTGACTTTCATTCATTTATTCCTGTTTACTGTACATTATAATATTTCTTTATGTAGAAACATTTAATCCATTATTTTTGATCGCATCTTTGCTCTACAGCATTTCTTAGCACACCCACCCACCCACATACACCCCCCCCACACACACACACAAACCAAGTTCTAGATATAAATTCTGTAAAAACTGTTCTCATGCAAGATATTTCCATGGTTTTGGAAAATTGTACACGACAAGTAACGATTATTGTGAAGGTAAGGAAGCTTCCGAGGAGCTTACGTTCTCAAGACAACATTATTCTAACATTATTATACAACATTCAAGCTAAAGAAAGCAATAGAGCCATAGCAATGACATTAAACAACCCTGACAGTTCAATTGGTTAGATAATATGCAGGTAGAAAGTTCATGGAGCCACAATTAATCATCCCTGAACAGGTGCACCACAATTTTGTACAAAGCACTCTCAGACTTATTATAAGGAAACTGAGAGAGAAGACAGCAGTTACTGAAAAGAGTTGCAGGACAGCCTGAAAGCAGCAGGAACAACAGTTACACAAAGAACTATAATCATCTCCATTCCTACACCTCACACAAAATGTTTCAACAAGACAATGACCCCAAGCATACAGCTACTGAAGAAAGCCTCGCATGACCTAGCCAATCTCCCAATTCAAATCCCATTGAAAATTTACGAAGGATACATTTTTTGAAATTGTGAGGTCATCAGTGAGACCCTTGTAATTGTTGGGAATTGAAGATGACTTGCCAAGAAGAATTAATCATAATAAAAACTACTTCTTACAGAATTAATTAAGAATGGGTCATAATTAAAACTACTTAAGACTACTAATAACATTATGAGTAATAATGTTGCGAATATGCAGTGTCCGAATACTTTTTACCCTGTCAATTAAATTTTTTTTAAAGCACATCTTTTTTAGTGTTCATGAATACATATTTTTTGTTCATATTTGTAAATAAAAGACAAAATCCATCATGTGTATAAATTTAAAGTGCACTAGAAGTATATCAAATAATAGTTAACGAATACTTATGTCCCCTAACTGAATACCAAACCACTACATACCCTTCAGTGGCTATCCCCATAGCAACAATTAAAGTAAAAAAGTCCAGAAAATTTTTTCACTACTGTGTTTGACTGAGATTTTTCTCTTCCATGAATGATTTTTTCATGCATGATATAATACTTGTACTGCCTGCTGTTTTCATAGTGATCCCTAGCCAGTGCACTTTCATATACTATATTTAAATTTGTGCCATTTAACACTGAAAAAGCAAGTCAGCCATAGTGATTGGAATAGGAAAAAAATCACATAAACTCCAATAAATAAAATGTGTAATTTAGAAAATCACTGTGTCTTACTTTAAGAAATTTGAAATATATGCAGCTGATGTTAGCCAGCAGACAGAGCTATGTGTGTGTTTTATAAGTTCAGTTTACAACTGACTGTCAAAGTAACACTGTCACACAGTAGAAACTGAATACAGTCTGTCATAAATCATCACCTGATTCAAAGAGATTACGGGATTCCTGTGTAAACCACCTGCCGGTGTAAACGCTCGGCCCAATAAAGCCACTGTATTCAGCCTGTCAGAAAGGATAAGCAGGTGAAATACAGCAGCAGAGGACTGGCACCTTTAAGCTTCCTGTTTCTCAGCCATCCTTAAAACAGTTTACCTTAACACACACACAAAGCTACTGAAAAACAAATCCCATTATCAGAATGTTAGATATACAATTTCAACAAACCTGAAGCTTTTAGTACAAAAGGATCATTTTATTGCTTTTACTTCATGCCATCACATATAACTATTATTTACAAATACATTTTTATCTATGCAGTGATGCTGCTTTTCCACCCACCTTGATGCAATTCATTTGGGAAACTTCTCCATTATTCTGCTAAAGCGATTTAACATTAACATTTTCTGTAAACTTTTATCTTCCCATTCTGTAATTACCAAAAATAGGCAAGCTATTTGTAAGCTAAGAAAATATTATATA
>JAQQZR010000035.1:12480465-12493391 GCA_030068235.1 Notoglanidium macrostoma | reverse complement strand
CTCTCTCTCTCACTCACTCTCTCTCTCTCTCTCTCTCACGCCCTCTCTCTCTCTCTCACTCACTCACTCTCTCTCTCTCTCTCACTCACTCACCCCCCCCCCACCCCCCCCCCCACACACACACACATGCTTCTGAGGGCAAATTACCCTCTCATTCAGATAATAATGTTTTTACATCCTTGGGCGGTAAAATACATTCAACGATTTCTTTGAAATTATAACATAATAAACGTGCTTTGAGGTACAAGTCTGGTCCATTTGATCTTTTTTTTATGTAAGAGACTTTTTTTCTTTTAATTGTGGATTCATATTTTCCAGGTACAATCACACTAGCATAACTTCATGGAAATGAAAATATATAGTAAGTGCCCTTCAGGGAAATATTCAAAAATGATTGTGTAAAATAAACATTCATGATTTGATATTTTCCACTTGAACAAACAGATTTATAGGGCAGATTTTTCTACCCTTATGGAGGAAAAATATATGGCGATACACTGTAAAATGCTCTGCAATACATTTAATAACATATATCAATTTTGTAAATTTTCCCTCAATGTATTTAAAATATATTGTTAAATAGACTGTAATACACAGAGTATGTGCTGCTGAAGTACATAACAATATACAGTACATGCTGCAGAACACATCAGATCGTTATGGAGAGTGGATAATATGTCTACAGTGGACTTCTCATAATCTCTTTTTTTCTGCTCCTAAGATGCGAGTTTTATAAACAACGTTAAAGGCTTCTCAGTTAGACATGTTGTCTTTATGAGAAAGATAAAAAAAAAAATTTAATAAATTTCACCATTGGTATAAGGAGCAAGGTAAAGTGCTTAACATATATGTATATAAATCTTGAGAAGTGATAAAGCATGATTTATGTTTATTCTGAAGTGTTAGTGAAAGTTATGCTGCTTTTCATTCCAGATATGCCAGCCTTGATCTAAATAAATGCTATCCCGTTTATCTAACATAAAGCTTATGTAAACCGCATAGCTTAGTTTTTCTCAGAATGTTATACAGTTAATTATATTGCATGATAATGTATTGTGGTATATATTTTCATGTCAGGTTACTAACAACAACAACAAAAAAAACAACAACAACAAAAAAATCCCATTCTAATAATAACCTCTTTCTAAGTTATAAAATAAAAGCAAATTGTCCAGATCTTTAAAATGAAGTCCTTAGGAACTTGCCTTTGACCAAATATGTAGTTGCACATAAACAATATATAAAATCATTATTATTGCAATGGAAAAAACCAAAGGGCTTCCAGGCATGAAGCAGATACCTTGTTGATCTGCTAGAGTCAGGTAATAGATATTAAAAATAAATAAGCAGTTAATTACTGTATATTTTCTAGTATTTTCTTTATCATCTTTCTACATTAAACATGATAAATAATAAGACAAGATGAATATTTATAGATTTAGTTAGATTTATTTCTATACAATTCTGAAACACTTCTCATGAAATGAATGACTCTTCATGTTAGTATTTCATACTAAATCTCTAAGATGAGATGAACAGATCCATTCCTGAGCTCTATAATAGCTGGGTCATATCAGGTTTGGTCTTTTTCTTGAGAGTCAGAAGAGGCATTAGACAATGCTGCTGCTTAATCTCTGCCACTGAATAAAGATTGGGTCATTTTCCTGTCCGCCCACCGGCTGTCTGCCATAGCAGAGCGCTTTCATGTTGCCTGTGATTGGGATCATGCCGGGTGTCAAGTAGTCAAAAACACAAAGATGAATGTGTTATTACAGCATACCAGAAGAGATACCAATACAGAGGCTAACACACACACACACACACACACACACACACACGCACACACACACACACACTACAAAACTAAGGAAAAATGTACTGAAGACCTTGAGGCAAGTTTGAAGTTCGAGTGGAAAAAGAAAGCCGTGCAATTTACAATACAATTTAATATTCCTCTTCAAAAGCCCTCTGACTAATATAAGAATCACTAAAGCTTCACATATCTTCATGTATCTGTTAGCAGGACTAGTATAATGCCATATTTAAGAGGAAATATTAAAAATAAAGTATTAAAAGCAAAACTCAGAAGACTCACTTACTTGCTATAAACAATGAAGATAGACAACTGAATATATACTGTCTTAGCACAACATGAATATTGTTCTCCTGCCTTATTTGACAAATGTTCTTTGTGTACAGTATACAAATTATTTATATGAATAAAAAAAAACACTTTTTTGAATTTGGGATGGTTGTTGTAGTGTTTAGCTTGAGAGTGTTGTTAGTAAAGGATCACGGAGTAATTTACCTAACTTACAGAGCAATGTCAGAAAAATCACTTCCTGAATTTTCACTCAATCATTTTGCTTCATACAGACATGAAATACATTTTAATAAGCATTCCATTACCTATTTTAAGACTGAGGCCAGCTCCATAGTGAGAGCTACAAAACCACACTGAGTGGATTCTAGGGCTATAATTGAAGATGGAAAACTGTTAGTGCTAATAAAACCGAATGGCTCGAAAGCTCATTTTAGAACATAATGCCAGTCTGCTGTGTTAAATAGAATGTGGGCTGATTGTCTTTAGGGAAGATTGCATTCTCAGATCAGCTATTTTTTTTTATAGTAAATGACACTTTCAGATGAAAATGTCCTCATTCTCGAACTCAAACAATATGTGCTGCCATCTAATCAAGGGTATTTTGTAAATGGAAAGGTCTTCATTTACACACTAATTGCCATGAAAGGTGGAAGGGAAATCAAATAGATTCCAAAGATCAGTATATTTAATCCTTTGTTAATTTTTTGAGAATATCATAAGAGAAACTTAAAATTTTTTTTGGGGTGTGGAATAGTGCCAACTGTTTGACATTAGGAGAATAATAGAGATATCATATTAAAAAGGCTACACAGCAGGAAAATGACAGCAGTGTTGCATCATCACAATAACTCCTGATATAGAAGCGCAGTTATTACCCGAGCACGGACAGTTGATCAGCACAGACTGGAGACATGTTACAGTTCAAATCCATATCCACACTTTAAATAATACACATCCTCAGCTTAAAGCTGTCCAGAAATATTTTACCAATTCCATGTACATTTTTTTTGTTTTATGTTTAGTGGCATTTTGTGTTTTTCCATTAAATGTAATAATAGTGGTAATTTCTTTACAGTGATCTAAAAGACCACCGGACCTGGACAGAGAACTGCACTTCACTTTCAGCTCATAATACACACTGTACATCTGAATTTGATTTAATGTAGTTATTATTCTCACTGTAAACATAAAGCAGGAAGATCAGCTGTGCTCCAAGCTGTGTTCTAGGACAAACAATAAAAAAATTATGAGTAAAAAAACGCATAGCAGAGAATATAAGAGAGTGTCTTTGACAGGAACCATGCCGAATGTGTCATGTTTTAGGCACATGTCCTGCTGTTTCCAAACTCACTTTTGATGGATGACCCACAAACGGGACCCAGGACTATCGAATGCAATGTTTGAGTCACTTTGTATGTCATAAATTAAGTCTGGATGGATGTATTGAATAGCATGTCTGCCTTCTCAAATTGCATCCAGATGTCACTGCATTTAAATTCAATACAAAGGCAAAAGTACGTGTTTCATAAACGTCGAGTTTCCCGAGCAGGTGCAGGATGAACAGAGTGCTCAGAAATGCACAGACGATACATGTCCTGTTCTTCTCAGGGATGACCAGAGATACAGGCATGTCCTACTGAGTGAAATCCAAACTCACAAATCATACCCCATTCTATCTCATCAAATACTGTATTATTTCTGTATTGTATCATTTTTGATATATATTTTTTTTAAACCACAAGTCATTTTATTTTGGTTAGATTCTAAGAAATAATAAAAAAAAAAGTAAAAAAAAAAAAAAAGAAAACAAACACAAATTCAAAAAATAATAAACTTCTGTAATAACAGTTCAGTAAACTGAAATGAAAAACAAATATTTCTGATTTATGTGAATTTGGTGGCTTCCCATGCTCTCGTACCCTAGTTAGGTTCTTCATCATATAGCTAAAGCCTTGGGAGCAAGCCAGATTTGCTGCTTGTTAGTGACATTGTCTCATGACCTCTCTCTTCATGATACATCATATCTCCAATAAATGAAGTCAATGGAAATGCCATTATTCTCTTGCACCACTGCCCTATAACTCAATAAACAAAAGTGCACCATGCCCTTGATGCTCTGTTGAGGAAGACACTTAGATACAGCTTGTTACAAGAGGCCTACCCTCACACACGGCCGCATATACACTGATAATGGTGAGTGCTGTAGGCGATGTCAAGAGAAGACTGCCTACTGCGAACTCCTCAAGTAAATACGCAGTAGAAGGAGCCAAGCAGTCATTAAAATCACAAATTTTTTTCGCACAAGTGCACACACACACACACTCACACACACACACACACACACACACACACACAGAAACTCCCACCAGTGGGTAGGATATAAAATGCACTTGAGTAGCATAAAGAAAACACAGTAAATTATTGTGTTACGTTTTAAGTTACACACAGTGTGGGACTGCCATTTCCAGTCCATATATAACAACAGTATATTTTAATGAGTCATTTATTGAACAAGCCACAATCACCACAGGTGCACAAGCTAAAACCTATGGATTAAACCATATGACTCAAAATTCATTTTCAGTTCACTCCTAGAAATGTGGTGCAGTCATCATGTTGGGTTTTATAATATGTTATATATATAACACGTTGGCTGATTAGCAACAGCACAGAGGTTTGACGTACCAGTTATATTTTTAAATCTTTTATGTGATTCGAGTCATGAATCATCCCAGTTAAATGATTTGTTTAGATTTGTTCACTGATTCATTCAAGTTCATGGATTGCCAAGATGTGTAGCCTGATTATGGCAAGGCACACAACAAACAACTTGAGTAGTATAAACTAATAATATTTTATAATAAACCTATATGTCCATGTTTAGAATAATTATTTTTCATACAGCTCAACCTAGACTACACCGGAAATCTGCTCAGATAGGAGGAGCTGTATGAGGATGAGACTTACTGAACTGAGGGACTCAACTGATTCACCAAACAAGAGAGGAACAAGACCATTACATGAACATGCAACCTATGTATGTAAATCTATGTTTGATATGCATCAAGTTGTGGATAGTAATTGTTGGTTTGTACAAAAATACAATGCTTTGGCGTTCCTGTTTCTGGGAATTTTACAGTTTGAATTTGTATAGGCAGTTACCAGCGACAGAACTGGCGTTCATAAAGATGAGTCAGTCTGATGTCTGTGGCAAAGTCCCAGGATAAGGCTCATTCTCAACTCTTCATCGTCCTCCTCTCCCACTCCCCCTCCATCCGGTACTGCATATCCGGAGCACAGCCCACTGATGAGTAACAGACAGCGAGCCAAGCACATCTGCCCTTAAACTGCATGTCAAAATGCAGACATGCTGAAAAGTGAGAAAAGCAATCATTTTTTTCTTTGGGTGCAGGTTCAAGAAGGAGGTGCAAAGAATAAGTAAAACTAACAAAAAACCCTTGAAGTTTTGTAACATTTTCTGTGATTAACTAACTAAAAATATTTGCACTTCTCTGAGGTCTGAGATGCCTGTCTGACATTTAAAAGACATCTTACGTTACCTGTATGACCTCAGATTTAGAGGTGGCACAGTGGTGTAGTGGTTAGCACTATCCCCTCACAGACACAAGAGGAAAACAAGAAGGTTATGGGTTTGAGCATCGCAGCTGACTAGGGCCTTTCTGTGTAGAGATTGCATGTTCTCCCTGTGTCTGTGTGGGTTTCCTCCGGGTGCTCCACTTTCTTCCCACAGCCCAAAGATATGCAGATTAGGTTAACCGGCAACTCAAAATTGCCCATAGTTGTGAGTGTGAATGGTTGTTTGTCTCTGTATTAGTCCTGCAATCGATTGGTGACCTGCCCAGGGTGTACCCCGCCTCTCATCAGCTGGGATTGGCTCCAGCTCCCCTGTGAGCTTGAGGGATAAGTGGATGAAGAAGATGAGAAGTGGATAATGGATGGACCTCAGATTTAAAAGCTTTAAAAGCTTTGCAGTGAGCAGTTCTATCAATTTTCTGCTCCAACAAATGACTCAATGTTCCTCAGTTGCTGACCTGGTTTTTGTTTGGCAAGATGGTTTGCTTATGTTCCCCTCCTTCACACTAAGGCATTTGTTGTTGCTAATGATTAGCTTTCATTCTTACTAATACTTTTTGTAATATATCTGATACATGTCCTCCGAGCCATTACCGAAGTGTAGTAACCTTGCTGGGCTGGAGGAGAGTGAGAGTGTTTATCACACTGGCTGAACAACATGGAGGCTTCAGGCCAATGGCAGTGGGAGGTCAATGTCTCCTTCTATCACATATGCACAGCCATCAATTTCTTCATGCGGGTCAGCACCGGGGCCTCTAGAGGCAGACAAGGATGCCTTATCTGATGTTACTCATGGCTAAACATGAGAAACTCCATGGTGAGGACATGGACCTCCTCTTCTCTAGACTGAGAGGCAGAAGGATCCAACACAAACTGAACTCCTAACAGTGTTGGCAAAGCTGTTGCAGTAGCAGGATGAGGGCCTGACTGGATTTGGAGAACTGAATGCTTTCTTAGGTCCAGGCTGCATCACAAATTGTTTAACTTTTGTTTTATGTATTATGTATAACTGGAATAAAGTGGTTACTGAAAATGAATGGATAAATGAAAAAATAAATGCAAACTAAAGAAGGATCGATGCTGCTACCTTTCGGATACTTTATTGTTTACCTATTTTTTGAGAAATACCCAAATATATAAAAATTCTTTTTTTCTGTAAACTAAATGTTTTCTACTAATAAGTACACAATACTGCTTTAGACTGTTTTAAATTCTCCAAAATTAAACAAAAATATATTATTATGAACAAGGTGATCAACCTCAACTAATTAAATAGTAATGAAAGCGAGTCTGTAAAGCCCCACAGACAGAAGTTGTTTTGCAGCTTCGCAGCAGTTGATGAATATTAACTTTATTTCTGCTCAATTTCCCTTTTTATTTTTAGACGTTTCCCCAGAGGGTAATCTAAAGTCAAATTAATTACAACTGCTGGTCAGAAGAGGGCGATGTAGTGGCATGCCTCAGGGTGCCACTGGCAGGGAACCTCTGTGTTCTTAAAATAGCTTCTTTACTAAAATATTTCCCTCTCTGGAGCAATATAAAATCGACAAAATAAGCAAACAGAAATGAGCCTCATCAAAATCGCATTCACCCTCAAGAGGTTGGAAATTCAATAAAAGAAAAAGCAGCTACAATTTACAGACATGGCATGGGGCACACAAACTAAATTTGGATTGTAGGTTCTCTTTCACAGAGATGCAAGTGACTACAAATAAGCAAGGGTGCTATAATTGCAGAGATATCTAAGCAAAGTGTCATATAAAGAAGTCCCTACCGTGGTGTAGATGATTTAGCTTCCCCCCTGTGAGAGAACGTTCTCTGCTGAAATTCAATGGTGATAATTAGCTCGACATTGTGTTCCCCCGCTCCCCTCCCACTCTGTCTCGTTCCTCTCTTCTGCACTCCCTAACAGGCCCAGGTTTTCTGCTGAGGGGTTTGCAGATGAGATTAAGGATCGAGAAGAAGAATAGGAATGATATGCAGACCTTATTTGCACCGAAATGGCCTTGAGCTCACACCACATCTATTCATTACCGCATCAAAGACCCTCTCCTCTCTCCCTCCATTGCCATAGGTAAATAGCTATCTGGCTTGCCCTTTTGAAAAGAAGAATTGAATAATTTCTTCTCTCATCTCTAAGTTTTAACTTTTCTCCCCCACACTCAAGCCTTTTACCATAGACTTTAGCTTCTATAAAAGGGTTGTTTTAGATTTCAAGCAAAAGCAGAGTTATTTGGTGAATGTGCAGGATTGTGAAAATACTAAATACAAAGAATAAAATAAAAAGAAAATGAATTTGTAGGTGAAACACAGATTTGGTATCAATTTTATTTATTCTATTCTATTCTATTATATCTATTATATTTCTTTAGTATGTTCACTGGGATGTTTTATGTAATTTAATGTTTTTATAGTTTTTGTTGGTTTTAGCTTTGTAGCATGCACAAATCTTACAAATGAGCAGTAAAATTCTACCCATTTTCCTGAGAGGTATGGTCGAGTTCAGGGATGTCTAAACTCTTTTCAAAGGGGGCCACTTCAAAATACCCAAGTGCCGGTCACCAAAATATTATTTTAAACCTCCAATATAGTGGAATAACTGCAGCAAGGTATCACCTGACAGCTGAATTTGTTTCACAGAATATGATATTCATAAATTTGTGCTTCTTTTTGGGATGAACAACATTGAGTACATCAGTTAAGGACTCTTTCAAGAATTAATGAAAGGTTTTCCATGCTTAGTTGTTGGACACATCGCCAATTATTGGCTAATGTTCTGTGCCCTGTTTGCTCGATAAGAGCTTCCAGCTGCTTCACTTTCTCTGGTCTCTCATCCTCTGAATAATTTTGCAATGCCCATGATTTGTTTAATAGTGTCTCACGAAATTCAATTCTTTATTTATTTACATTATCTTGAAATTTGAGGCACACACTTTTGCTAAAAACCTTTTAAAAAGTATTCTTATTTCCAGCTTTTTTGAAATTGTGATTTCTCACTTTTAACTGTGCACATAAATATCATTCAGTAAATTCATTTGCATGTGTAGTAAGAGAAAGAAAAAAGCTCTTACATTTTAGCTAACTGTTAACACGGTTTGCTGCCACTAACAGGTGAAAGGAAAAATTACAACATGTTAAAATCTGTCCATGGGCTACATTCAGCCGTAGGATTGGACGTTGTACGTCCATGTTCTTGTTTAAATAAACGTCACAAAAGAAAATAAATGTTAAAATTACAAATAATTAGATTTCATGGCAAAATGTGTTGCAAGCAACATGTTGTAAATCTCTGTTTTGCATTCAAAGGGTTAACAGTCTTTTCTTCATTTCTTGTGACAAACTAATTCACTTTAGCTGTCTTTACACTATATGAATTTTATCCTGATTTATTCTGATCAGAAAATAGTTCATTGATTATAGTTGAGTTCAGTGGTCTTTGAAGGCATAAAATGATGTGCTCATTAGTGGCTGACTTAGTGCCGTTGCAACCGAAGATGAGTGAAAACGGCATTGTGGCAGAGTCACAGATTTTTGGTTTAAGTCTAAAAAATGTGACTACTGCTATGATACTCGTCTAAAAGCCACCGATAGGACAATAGCATATGATCATAGCTACTAATATGGTGATGTCAACAATATACTGAACATGGTAATGGATAGAGAAATAAATGTATTACCTGAAGCTCACTTCGAAGAATGTTTCTGTTGTGTGGCCAAGCAGAATGGAGTCATTTTATTTAATGACTACTGTTAGACGACCTTTTTCTATAATCTGACACAAAGAACACATTATCAGACAGTCCGTTACCACATTCAACATAGATTTTATTTTAAGGGATCATCTCATACACTGAGACAAATAATAATCTTAAAAAACTACTATAATCACACAATCTAAAGGGAATTTTTCTGAAAACCTTTCTGATTTTTAATATATTTTAAATGAATTTTGCTCATGACAGAGGAGCTCAGGCTGAACATTTAGCTTGCATAGTACATACAGCACCTGGGACTATGTTTGCTACATTTCTGCTAGAGCTGTACAGCCAGTTAACTAGGTCAGCAGTGACTGGGTGCAGAGAATATAGCCCTCCTGCACGTTGCCTTTCTGGGAAGAAACAGAGGAAGGGGACACCTTGCCAGAGATATCCCCAGCCTTGTTCTAACAGCAGGAGGGAGCGCATGAGTTGACCTCACCTGACAACAGCACCTTTAGAGCATCTACATATAGAAACTGGACCATATCACAGTGGGTGGATTATGTGTGGAATGCAGCTGATATTATTACATTGCAGAACAGCACAGAGCCTAACTATAGACTGATTTTAAACAGCAAAGCATCAAATAATGCATATAATAATTTGTAGGCACTGTTCAGACATTTCATATTTCATACCCATGTAGGTTTTACTTATTTGTTTATTTATTTATTTTAAATCTCACTATATTTATGGCAACATCCATTGTGGGTTCAAAGCTCAGATATCTTATATGTGAGGTGTAAAGGGATTTGTAGTCATAACCCTGTGATAGGGTATGGATTTTACCATCGTGTACTATCTTACAAAAAAGGTAAGCCTGTATGACTTTCATTACCGGCTAGGCCGATTAAAGCAATGCTCTTATCAGATGGAAGATTAGCTCCGGAGCTGGCTTCATGCGATGTCAAAAAAGAGCAGAGTAAAAGGCAGGATTAAGTCAGATTTGAGGGAGGGAAAAGAAAGAGCGAGAAATTAGAAGCGTAACGTAGCTCTGTTTTTGAGCCTCTGTTTCTGACTGAGTTCAGACCAGAGAGCAGTGAAGTCACAGCACACCCACAGCTCCATGCTGTCTGTCTGGGCCCAAACAGCAACCAGGATCAGATAACAGAGATCAACAGACCTGCCACTGCTGAGAGCCAGAGAGATAGAAGGAGATAAAGACAGTGACTTATCAAAGCTCCTTCTGTTAAAAAAAAAAAAAAAAAGTGTAAAAAGTTTTTCAAAATTATCTGAACAAGTAGCAGTAAAAGATCATATCTTTTACCTAAGAAACCTTCCAAACTATATCATCATAGTTAATTAACATACAAAAATAATCCCATCTATACCCACGTTCTTGTAAATTATCACAAACAAGCCGCTCTCTTTCTCCAACTGAGCTACTTCACCTTTCCTATTGTTGGAAACAGCTGAGACAGGGCCGTATATGCCAAGCTTGATTACAGCCCCATGCAGCTGTCTGTGTTCAGAACAAATATATTGGCCTCCTTCCATGGCTAATGAGCATAGCCATATTATGAGGCTAGACATTAAGATGTTATAATTTTGGAGATAATTAGTGAGCTTGTCAGTTTTATGCCTGGTACGTCTGTGGTGTTGGGAACAGGGTCTTGCAAACTAGGTGTTTGCGAATCAAGTGTCAGTAGATTTTATGGTTCTATTTAATTAGAATTTTATTATATTAGTTTAGCTATCACTGTTATCAATCCTCCATCTGTTAACGTTTGCTTTACAATTTCCTTTTATAAAAAAAGAACTGAAACAGGAGATGGCCTTGGGAATGTTTGTTAAAAAAATATACCTTTCAAAAATTATGATTTCTAAATATTAAAAAGGGACCATTATTAAGGACTCAAATGTGGAGATTTCTCTAAAGTACAAGAATTGTACAAGATCATTTGACTCAGATAATAAATAATCTCGTTTTCAAACCCACTGTGTTTCTGTTAAGAGCCCTGCAAACACAAACTGAACACCTAGAAATGAACAAATTATTCTGCTTCATAGTACTTCATTTTAAAAGTGCTTCTATGTTTTTAAAGTAGTTTACTTTAAATGCATGTATTTATTTACTGAGACAACAGGAACCTCAGTCAGAAGAGGTCCATGCCAAAATACATTCATTTGTATAACCAAACATGTGCCAGTGACATTTGAATGTAATTATCACCCGCACTCAGCGAATATCAGCAGTAGTGTTAGAGAACTGTGTATGGTCAGGGAGACGAAGTAATCTAACCAAACATGTGACCCGTGTCCCTCATTAATGCAAACAGTACCAGTCCCCTAGGTTTTGGCTCTGGGTTTCAAAAACAACTTCAACCATTGTATTGTGTGTACACTGCACATTTGCAAAGCATTTGGGACTTGACTTGGCAACTTGTGGAAGCCTGAGTGTAATTTCCTCTCTTTGAGTGGAAATTGCACTCAAGGGTCAGGGAAAAGGAAAAAAAGAAAATCCTTTTACTTAATTCAGACAATCTATCATCCTTCAAAGCAGGAGCAGCATGTGAATTTCTTAAAAACAGTGTTTACTGGCCCTAGCCCGTTAGCTTGTTGAAACTGCTATTATTCATTATTCATTACAAAGGTAGATGATTTATACTTGATTATACTTGATATACAATGGAGCACTGAATGTGAAGATTTCCATAATCATATAATGTCCCGGCTAAGAGCCTAGATCACTTAGGTAATCAATTAGCTTTGACTGAAGGCCAAATTCTTGTGGAGCAAATGTTTGAGCACTTACACAAATAATAATGTATTTAAAATGGATACCAGTAATCAGTGGGAGATTATTGCATTACACTGATAGAATTTTTTAATTTGGAAAAACAATATTAGACCTGAGTATTTTTTGTGCTTGTGCATTACATGTATTACACAACAGTCATAGGCACGTTATGTCATTCACTATATTTAGCGCACACCATTTTAAATATTGAGCCACAGAAATATATGGTAATATAGAAATATATGGTAGACAAAGTACATCTTTGTCTTTGTATAAATACTTGAGTAAGCTTAAAAAGTAATATTATTTATTATTATTAATAAATAAATAATAATACTATTATTATTTATTATTATTAAAAAGCATATTAAAACTACTCTAAACTATTACAAGTGTGATTTATGGAAACAATACATTTTATACTAACATTAGATTGTCACCTTTTGTCTGTACCAAACTAGAAATGTACCCTAATCTTCCTCCCTTACATTCTCTTAACTTACATTCTCTTTTTTTAAAGAAATAATTAACAGTTTTCTGTACGCTCTGTCTTACAGCCTTGTTCTTTTTCAGTCTAATAGCTAATGATAAGATTTTTTAATTTTGTTTGTTCACATGAGCATGTTTTTTTTCTCTGTAATGATGCCACCTATGCATACACGCTCACACACACACACACACACACACACACACACACCCACACACACACACACACACACACACACACACA
>JAQQZR010000035.1:12402517-12476028 GCA_030068235.1 Notoglanidium macrostoma | reverse complement strand
TTATAACAGCCCTATTGAACAACTGTAGTAATCCATATTATATCAACAACCGCTCAACTAAGTAAAGAGAAACAACAATCCATCATTACTTTAAGACATGAAATGTCTTTTAAGTAATAAATATAAAGAAAAAAACATTGAATTAGAAGACGTGTCCAAACTTTTGACTGGTAGTGTATATGTTTTTATATATATTCCCAGCTTCATCTTGACTTCTGAATGTGATGCTTTCTTGACCTGTGTTTAGACTGGGATGTAGTTAATATAATCAATATGTAGTGGAATCAGTCATTCATGTGGCAGCAGCATAATGCATAAAATCATGCAGATACAGATCACTTAATATTCCTATCAAACATCAGTAAGGGGAAAATGTGATCTGAGTGACCTTGACCGTAGCATGGTGTTGGTATTTGAGGCTGGTTTGAGTATTTCAGAAACTGCTGATCTCCTATTTTCACACAACAGACTAAATTTATACAGAATGGTGAAAAAAAAACAAAAAAGTGAGTGGCAGTTCTTTGGGATGAAACTCTTTGTTGATGAAAAGCGGTAAGAGGAGAACGGCTAGACTTGTTTGAGTTCACATAAAGGCTACAGTATCTCAAATGACCACTTTTTACACCCGTGATGAGCACAAAAGCATCTCAGAATCCACAACATGCCAAACTTTGAGGCGGATACGCTACAACAGTATTAGACCACATCGGGTTCCACTCCTGTCAGCCAAGAACAGGAAGCTGAGACTACAGTGGGCACAGACTCACCAAAACTGGACTGTTGAAGACTGGAAAAACATCCCTTGGTCCCAGATTCCCAGATGTGAGCAATAAAAAAGTGTTTTGGCACTATAGGTTCAGTCACATCTCCCATGACTATGCGATCTACAATTTCCTTTCTAATATGATTAGATCACTGCAGAAAGCCCCAGTGCCTTGTTCTAAAATACTGGACTGGGAAAATTCTCCTATAATACCCGACTTCATCTTATACACAATGTTTTCAATAAGCCATAACTATATATAACAGTTACAAATATAATCAGCCTCATGGTACCAATGCAGTCATCAGGAACTACTGTTTTATCTTCAATTTACAAGTATCTGTACAATTCTAAATGATATAAATTGTGAACCAGTAAAATCAGAAACTGATAAGGTGAGACAATAGGGCCTAAAGACAATAGTGTAATCCCCAGCAACACTTCCCTGACCTTTTTTAACCTCAAAGAAAGAGAGATGATTAAGGTTCTCACCTCTCTTCACATCTTATACCATTCAGAATATATGACAAACCCTGGAGTTCAAGGACACCACACTTTCACACATAATAGGAGATTCATCATTAACAGTCTCTCCTCTCTCTCTCAGAACGCAGTAATATCCTTCTCTTCAGCACTACCCACTCACATTTTTAAGCACTGCCTGCCTCTGAAAAAGAAAAGAATGAAAAGAAATAATATACCAAATCAAACACACTACACTGAATCACTTTAATCTCCATTCATATGGATAACACATGCCTGTATGGCAAAGTGCAAGTGAAATGCACTTTGGATAGAAAGAGCATTCTCTGTTCAATTATTATTCTATGAATAATTTGCATTTGAGGCTAATATGTCCTGGTGAAACAGGATGTAGAATTCTCCTTAGGGATGCATCAATAACTTTTTGTTTTCACTGACTGATTATGTGTAGAAGCGCATATTATTTGGTACTCTTTGATACTGATACTGATATAAAAACTACTTGCCGACTTAATCAATCAGAGGCATTGTGGGATATTTTATTGAGTTCTGTTGACTCCGGTTGCTGGCATGTGCTGCTAACAATAAACTACTCATGCTGGGTTTTACATTTAAGACAACGTGTGAGGGGGGGAAGTAAACACGTGTGTCTCAGATGCTCTCACAACAGTTTCTCCGCACATTCGCTTCACACCTTTGTGTGCATCCAACTCACAGCATCTTGCACTCATTTTTAATGACCATGCTTTAACACTACACCCTAACACTTTATTACAGATGCTCTATAAATGCCTGATGCTTCCACAGGTTACTTGTATTGTGTGGAGTTGCTCTGATACCTGCACAGTTTGCAATCTATTTTGATTTTTTGCCATTATTCATAGTAAAATACCTCCGGATCACAATAATTTCATGTTATCTGTTCATTAACATAACGTGAATGGCTTATTTATAAACTCAGTGTTTTAATGAAAAAGCTTTATTTCTAATTTTTCAGCATAGCATCTACTCGATCCTGATCCCATATCCTATCCATGCCCATTAACACACCATCACGCAAGAGCAGAAGGCTGAAGTGAGGAAAACCTCGTCTATTTCTCAGACCAACACAACGCTCTGGATCACGTTAATGACATACTCGACACTGCTGGTGGCTTTTGTGTTTAGCTGTAAGAGGAGCACAAAACATAGACAGGAGACCATCCTGTCAAACTCTCTAATAACTAAGCAGCTTGAAGCAGCATATTGAAGAGCAAACAACTAATGAAGATGATCAAACAATGGTGAAGCCCTTTATTCTTTCATATCATAGGAGAAAATAAGAAATGTTTAATGTCTCAATGTAAAATTGAGTAGACAACCGTGAAGCTCAATCCCTTTAGTCCGTTACATTATACAAAAAATATGACATGTTTGACTTCCCTAAAGCATGGTTTGTTTAAATTCATTTTATAAAGCAGGTCCTGAGATGTCTACGACATTCAGTTGAACCAAGTTATGCACAGCGCTTCATCTTATCTTAATCAAACAAGTTACAGTGCTAATGCCAACCGCCTTTAAAGCGGTGTCCTCAATCCAGGATGTTTGTAGAAGGAGAGAAAGTCTTCAGTAAATACAGGCCTATCATGATTCCATTTATTTAAAAGATCATGTGTGTTGATGTTCCATCTGTTTATTCAAATAATACATTCAACATAACATCAACAGTGTGCGTCTGAGTGATGAGGCGTACAAGGATGGGTAATAGGACAGAGGGATGTGTTATTCTTGTCTGTGGCCTCCCCACCACTACCGGTCTCTCTTTCTCTCCTTTGTCCCTTCTGTGTTGTGTTTGCTCTCTCCTTGTCTCCTTCACACCCTGTCTGTGGCCATCTGGGCCATAGTAATGTCTGTTCACTCAAGGTGAAAGTAAACTACAGTCCGTTCTGTCTGAACACTCATACCACTAAGACTGCTGCCTCTAATAACACCACATTTGTTTCAGAAAACTATTGTGCATGTAGTCCAGATAGGTCTATGGGGAAAACAGAGTGGGTAGGCACTAATACAAGTCTGTAATACTGTGACATTTATGCAAAGGACAAATCAGACTGTAGAATAACTTAAATTCATAACAGTACAGGGATACGATCAGCCAGTTTGGGGTAATTATCCTCAGGTATAGGATACCGCAATACGTCAACAGATGTTAGCTCGCATAATACTGGCCACACACGACACACACAGCTTGAGACAGCCATGCATCAGAAGTGTTAATAGGCTGAGGGTATTGCTTCACAGGTGGCTAGGGAGAAAATAGGTTTTGTGTCTTGGGGCAGATTTTGTTCTTATATTTTAGCTCCAACCTTTATGCTTCTGTAATTTCGCTACTTTGTGAATATCGGAAAAACATGTGCTCCAACATGCTGCAAGAAATTAATCTGTCAAATGAACCTTCAGTGAGTCTCGAAATGTACTAAGGACATATGTTATCTCATCAGCACCTAATCCATATGCATAATAGTTTTTGCAGGTTTATACTACTGTTTTTACTGCTTTCTTTTCTCTAAAGAGCATAAAAAGCAGCTCTGTCTAGGAAGGAAACTAAATCTCCAAAAACATAGTGGAGAGCCCAAATCTCCACTGAGTTTACTTTGCATTGCTCCCTGAATAGAGTATTTCTCAATGGAGAACCACCACATAGACATGGATGTGTGAAATACCTGTTAGAACTTCTTCAATATTTCCATTACCCAGGAACTTCAGAAAGCAAGAACAGCCACTTATTTCCACTCCTAATCTGGCCTCAGCTTGCATTTTTGTGACCAAAGTAGTAGTTAGTGTTAGATAACAGTGTAATCCTGAATAAACTGTGACTGGAGATCAGTGTTAATAGAGGTCACGGTAGTAATCCATACACCCTGCTCTTGCTGCCCTCCTGTGTTGTATAGACTCACTAGCTCAGTAGTGTTACATATGCAATTAGGTTGTTTGTTTTACATGCATTTATGGGTCCTGGAGGTCTGACAGACACAGGGTAGATCTCGCTCCCCATTGAGAACCATCTGCCGCACAGTCAATTAATATTCAGTAGGCATCCTGCCACAGCTCACATCCACTTTACCTGTTCAGAGAGCTACTGATGAACGTGTGCAGGCTCAGCACACTTCAGTTCATTTACAGTAATGTAGTGTGTTGGAGAGTGCTGGCGAATGTCTTTTGGGAAGCATGTTAAAATTTCTTAGTTATAGCAGGCTGATTTTCAGGCAGGATTTTTGTACGAATGTATACACAATCTGCACACAAAATATTAAAGCTTCTTGTGGCAAGATTTTAGAATTTGATCCTCTCTCTGATAGAAAAAATGCTACTGTAATCTACTCTCAGAACAATACATAACATGGCTTGTGTTCTCCTCCACACAGCTTCATCTCATGGATTCAGTGCTAATCATTAGACATTTTGAGAGAATTCAACGCTGTGTTCAATATCACATAATAGTACCATGCCTAGTTGGTAAAGACATCATCTTTATAAACATTATAGCACACAACAAGTCACATGAGTAGTAGGTGTAAAAGAAATATGCTCTATATGTATGTTACTATGCGTCTATGAAGCTCAGTTAACCAATAAGGGCTCACATATGCCAAGATCTTCCAATCAAGTCAAGCAGTAACTAGGGTTGTAAAGATACACAAAATTCTCAATACAGATATGGTGGTGTTTTGATACATTTTTGATACAGGAAAAGCAAGCATTGCATGTAGGTGTGTCTTTTCATTTCCATATTCAACTAAAAGATTTAACATTATAAAGGTACAGTGATTGAAACTTTGTGCAGTGCTTGTGTGATCCATTCAGACTCTTGTGAAATCCTGCTCTGGATGCAACGCAGCCATGACAAAGACAAAGTGGTTACTGAGTGAGAGAGTGGTCTTGTTCTCCATTTGTTTATCTAATCTGATTTGTGTCATACACCTCCATTAGCCGCCACCCTGGATATAAAACACAAATAGACTCACTAGCTAAACAAGGGTAAGGGAGGACCAACTTGCTCTAATCTTATACAATCGTGAAGTAGAAAAATGCAAGGAAATCTGTCTAATTCTTGTCTTTATCTTGTAAAAACAACTTCAAATCTGTGTAACCATCCAAATTCCACCACAAAGATAAACCAGATGTCTATTATTCATTTGTTTCCTATAAAAATAGAGAGCAAATAAATGTCTAACCTGTTTTGATAGAAAAACAGCTAAATATCATCATTCCTATCCTATCACATGCCTGGCTAGTTATCTATTA
The DNA here is from genome assembly GCA_030068235.1 of Notoglanidium macrostoma. Classification (NCBI taxonomy): domain Eukaryota; kingdom Metazoa; phylum Chordata; class Actinopteri; order Siluriformes; family Auchenoglanididae; genus Notoglanidium; species Notoglanidium macrostoma. Next base: position 12,470,498 of record JAQQZR010000035.1, on the reverse strand, counting down.
ACATGAACTCAAAACTTTGAGCGTAGGCCGCAAGTGAACAGTCAGTTCTCAAAGTTGATGTGTTGGGAGCAGGGAAAATGGGCAAGTGTAAGGGTCTTAATTACTTTGACCAGGGACAGATTGTGATGGCTAGAGGACTGGGTCAGAGCATCTGCAAAACAGCAGGTCTTGTGGGGTTTCTCCAGTATGCAATGGTTAATATCTACCAAAAGTGGTCCAAGAAATGGAAACCTAAGAACAGGGTCATGGGTGCCAAAGGCCCTGTTTACACTTGGTTTTAAAATGTGTCTCAGGTCTCATATGGACAGTCGAGACACATCGCCATTTACACCTCTGTCTATCACGCGTCTCCAAGGTGTCCAACTGACAACTTTTGTTCAGATTTTGTTACTGCCTACATCACTTCTGCAAGAAGGTCAAAGGTCCCCATGCACAGTTATGTTAAAACATTAAACCTGCAACATACCTTCATTATTTTCTTGCACTCCAACCACGTACATTGGTGCTCCTCTCAATTTTTTTTCTGCCTTGTCACTCAGTTACCAAAACAATCACCTTGTTCAGTATTAATTATGTATTTTCCTGATACATCTGTGTTGGGGACATGTCAAAACTCATTAGTGTTTACACTACAGAAGGTGTGTGGTCGAATGCATCCAAGGCAAGTAGTTTGAGTGAATGCATCTTGGAGGTTGTTTACACTTATATTTAGTGCTGTCCAGTTGTGATCAAATCACCTAAGACACATTTTAATAGTAAGTGTAAACAGGGTCTAAGGCTCATTGATGTGCATGGGGAGCGAAGGCTAGCCCGTCTGGTCTGATCCCACAGAAGAGGTACTGTAGCAGAAATTACTGAAAAAGTTCATGCTGACTATGGTAGAAAGGAACTCTGTAACAAGCACTGTGTTTAGTGCTTTGCAGAGGGTTGTTGAGCTGGATGCAGGTGCTGTGCAACACGAATACATATATGTAGATGAGGTAGGATTCAAGGTGTCAGAAGACACAATGCATTGCAGCTTTCTGTGTATGGGTCAGAGTGCCCATGCTGAACACTGTCCAACACCAAATGCACCGACACTGGACACATGAGCATCAGAACTGGACCATGGAACAATGAAAGAAGATAGCTTGGTCTGATGAATCACATTTTCTTTTACTTCATGTGGACAGCTGGGTATGTGCGTGTCACTTAACTGGGGAAGAAACGGCACCAGGATGCAGTATAGGAAGGAGGCATTACAGCAGAGGCATTGTGATGGTCTGGGCAATGTTCTGCTGGGAAACTTGGGTCCTGGCATTCTTGTGGATGTTATTTTGACACCTAAGCATCATTGCAGACCAAGTACAACTCTTTGTGTCAACAGTATTCCCTAATGCCTTGACCTATAAATTCTCCAAATCTGAACCTGATTGAGCATCTGTGGGATGTGCTGGACAAACAAGTCTGATCCACAAAGGCTCCACCAACCAACATAAAGGATTTACTCCTAATATCTTGGGGCCAGATGCCACAGCACACTTTCAGAGGTCTTGTGGAGTCCATGCCTCGACAGGTCAGAGCTGTTTTTTTCAGCACAAGGGTGGCCTGCGCAATTAGGCAGGTGGCTTTAATGTTATGGCTGATCATTGTACATACATACATACTGTACTACTAATATCATAGTCATGAAGATGTAAAAAATACAATTACAAAATAAAGACTTAAAAAATAAGGATTTTTAAATTTTTCAATAAAAATGGTTTCAATTCTTTAAACTATACTCTGTTTTGTGCTACAGTAAGATGAAAATATAAAACATTTCTCTTTGGAATGAAAAAGGCAAGTGAAATGAACACCAGCCCCTCTAAGCGCCTTCTTGCTTGACTAACCTTGAATGAAATCTCAGATGAGAAGAGAAGCTATTTTCACTCACTGCACCTCACCAAGGAAAGTGTGTATGTTATTATCTCTTCTCTGCTAGGCTGTTTTCACCTGTCTCTGTTTTCAAATACACTGTACACGGTGAGATCTCACAATAAAATACTGGCTAATTACTATTTTCTATACTTATAACATTTATAATGTTTATGTTGCATTGAATTAATATAGGTCATTTTTACTATTATTCCACTCAAATTTTGCCTGAAGTATGTAATTTCACATGAATGTACATACACTATATAGACAAAAGTACTGGGACACACCTCTTAATTAGTGAATTCAGGTGTTTCAATCAGACCCATTGCCACAGGTGTATAAAATCAAGCACCTAGCCATGCAGTCTCCATTTACAAACATTTGTGAAACAAAATGGGTCATTCTGAAGAACTCAGTGACTTCAAGCGTGGTACTGTGATAGGATGTCAACTTTGCAATAAGTGGAAGCGTTTAGGAACAACAGCAACTCAGCCACAAAGCACAGAGCGGGGTCAATGACTACTAAAGTCCATGGTGCGTAAAGGTTGCAAACCTTCTGCTGATTCCATAGCTGAAGAGTTTCAAACTTCCACTGGCATTAATGTAAGCACAAAAACAGTGCAGTGGGAGCTTCATGGAATGGGTTTCCATGTCCGAGCTGCTGCATGCGAGCCTCACATCACTGAGTCCAATGCCAGTTTGACTGTTTGGCAGTCAGATGGGCGAGTCTGGGTTTGGCAGATCCTGGGAGAACATTACCTGCCTGACTGCATTGTACCAACTGTGAAGTTTGGTGGAGGAGGGATAATGGTGTGGGGCTGTTTTTCAGGGTTTGGGCTAGGCTCCTTACTTCTAGTGAATGGTAACCTTAATGCTTCAGCATACCAAGCCATTTTGGACAACGCTATGCTTTCAACTTTGTGGACACAGATTTGGGAAGGTCCCAGTGCACAAAGCAAGGTCCATAAAGACATGGTTGGATGAGTTCCGTGTGGAAGAACTTGACTGGCCCATACAGAGCCCTGACCTCCACCCCCTCGAACACTTTTGGGAACTGGAACGGAGATTGTGAGCCAGGCCTTCTCGTCCAATTTTAGCGCCCGACCTCATAAATGCTCTACAGACTCAATGGGCACAAATTCCCACAGAAACACACCTAAATCTTGTGGAAAGCCTACCAAGAAGATTGGAAGATGTTATAGCTGCAAAGGGTGGACCAACTCCATATTAAAGTCTATGTATTTGAATGTCATTGAAGTCCCTGTTGGTGTAATGGTCAGGTGTCCCAATACCTTTGTCCATATAGTGTCAATTTTGCTGAACATTTCTTTTTGCCATTTTCACTGTTAATTGCAAAAAAAAACCCACATTAATTCACAGCCCATATTCTACTCTCACCTCTAAATAAACTAAAGATATTTTGTCCTATCTACTGTAAAGTGCAGCATGAATATTAGCCATAGTGGCTCTCTTAACTTTCTGTTTAAAACAGGCATCTAATCTGATCATTGCTGAAGATCAGTGACTTCAGTCTATTACAGAAAAGAGCAGTCAGTGCTACAGTTGGTAAAAGGAAGAGATATAGTGCAAAACAAATGATGTACACTCTGGTTCCCATCCAAGTACTTCAGCATATTACGTATCATATTTACAACCCTGCTCCTTGAACTATCACATCATTTGTGTCAAGTCTCAGAACCCCACTCTCTGCAGGCCTGACCTCTGAACTGCACAACCTCAGCCTCCCTCTGTCTACCACTCCTTTGCTGGCGTCTTGGAAAACCATCAGCTGACAGATTTACTGGTGTGAGCATTAGCTAAACTCAGCAGAGGGTACAGTCCCATAAGGTTACACGCCCAGCATGTTCACCTCTTCTTTATATCCTGAGTAATTTACTGTAAGGGCACCTCTGTGAGCACAGTACAGGATTCATTATTATTATTATTATTATTATTATTATTGTTGTTGTTGTTGTTGTTGTTATTGAAGGAGATATGAATCAGGCAACTATCTTAATTCATTAATTAATAATTAATTTATTACTGCAAAGATATTGATCTTACTGATACTAGATCCAATGATTCTGTTTGATGATATATGATAGGTACATTAAAAACATGCTTTCCAAAAAAAAACAAAAAACATAAGAGATCTGTAAAAATTCATTGTGGATGTCTCTTAGTGTAAGTTGTTTGAAAATTATATATAATTATGAACATTATTACACTAATCTACATAAAAAAGTTAAAGTTTGAATATTTTCTATAGTTTAACAGGTATAAAGATACTAATTGGAAAAGAAATAATCAGACTGAAAATACTTTGTCAAGTAATGCCAAAAAAATGGAAGCGTTGTCATCAAAGATAATGGATAAAACTAGAATTCAATCAACTCAGGAACTAAAATACCTCTGTGTTGATGTCAAACCACCAAGCATGACCTGACCCTTCTTTTTCTTTCCTGGCTCAACAAAGACAAGACATATTCATATTCCTGACCACAACTATCACTGGTACGCTAGCCAAATATAAATCTGATAGTTATTTAAATTTATTTATTTTAACTTATTTGCTAATTTAACTTAAATCAGTCCAAATTAATTTGCATCCTGTGTCGCTTTTTAGACATGTGAGAAAATGACTTATTTCCAAGCTTGGTGATAATTTATGTATACAAAATACACAGTTTTCATTAATTCTAATTGTATGTAAATGAAGTCATAAAAAAGTACAAATGCATCTTACCCCATTTGTATGAATGTTCAATGGAGTGATTGATCAAATGACATGCAAAGAAAATGACTCAGGACATAGGTAAGATGTCAACATCATATGAGCCATATTTAGCTCTGTGACCGAGAATATATAATAGACGTTTAACCACTATAGATAACCACAAGTATAACCACTCAATTTTTGGGATGGAAAAAGTGGTGTGGCAGAGTGGTGGAAATATTTTGCTTGTTTACCATTGACACATTAATATGTTTTTGATTCCATTCAAATAATGTGAAATAAGACTACATAATTACTGCAGCAAATAACACTAAAACCTTCATCTCTTTTTTAATACCTCTTCAGCTAATCCATAAATAAACTACACTGTACCGAGGCATGGGCTTCAGAAATGACAATTCCAATTAAAATTCAAAGAAACTGGATTTCCCAGTCCTGTCTATGAAGGAACAATTGGAAATGAATGTTTAATCCTATTAAGATAAGGCTGTGATTTTGGCCTGCTCTCTATCTGCTTCTCAACAGAGAGTCTGTCATAAATTGAATCTCCTCTGTGACAAGCACAGTCTCAGACTTCCCTCAAGTCATTATCAAGCCAATGACCAACACCACACAAGTCACATTGTTATGTTAGAGCACTTACTGAATTTTCAAAAGAAAATCACATGTGTGAACTTAACCGCTTCGACTAACAGCAGCATTGGTTTAGAAGCAGAAATATCGTTAGATAACGTCTACCTTTTGTTATCCCATCAATATTCACACAAAAATGGCATTCCAGGCTTCAGGTCTTCCGGCATTCCAGGCTTCAGAGATTTCTGCAACTGACAAATAAGGAGGAATAGTTTTGTCAAATAGCTTTGCCATTATAATTCCCTTTCAGTGTAGAAATCCTTTGTGACAGGATGAAAATAGTTTAGTCAAATTGCTTCCTTATGTTAAATGTTTGTTTCATTAACAGAATTTCAACATGTGCGAAGGGTAGGTAATTCATTTTAATTGTATATGCTTTAAATGTAGGTTCTAACTTTAACTGATGAGAGAAATTTAATCTTATTTTTAAACTATAATCTACATTTGCTTGCTGTTTGTTTTGTTCCTTTGTATAAGTGGACCTTGATTGCATTGATTGGATTATCATTCTTTGTGTCTTCCTTTGTTTCCTATGCAGCATTGTATTCAAATCTGCTTCAAACATCTGTGTAAGCAAACATCTTTTTCCTAGTCAGCTCTGTCACTAATCATGCTTGTAGGTAGATACGGACTTACTCTGTTCGTTTATGTGCTTTTTCTTCCTAATCAACATTGTATACTCAGCTGTACTGACACCAGTCATGACTGCTTGCTTGACCTTTGAACCTCTGCATAGGTAGAGATAGGTAGATTTTCCTACCAGTATGGGTTGGATGTAAAGTATACTCTCTCTCGATGTACTGGCTCTCTGATAACTCGGTCTAGACACAGACCATCTACACAACTGCACCTAAAATATCCTAATGCTCATATTAAATTTGGATTTTCTGTGTTTCACCTTGATCTTACATTTATTTTTCAAATATAGTGCCATGAAATTAGGCAACAACGTCTTTCACTCAGATTTTAATCATTTCTGTGATTTCTGTTATTCAGAATAAGGTTATCTAATCATTCTTTGGCTTATTTAAACAACTCACTGATAATTTTGATCTATCAAAAATAAAGAGGACTAATGACACATTTCAGTCTCATGCTATTGTGCTATCAAAGCAGCTCATCAAAATCCCAAGCTGGCTTTTATCTACCTTGACACTACACCCTAATTTCATTGTTTAACACTCGGCCCAAGCAATCAACTCAACGCCTGCTCTTCCAATCTTGGCCTCGTTTAGAATTTGCTCCAAGGGACTCTTAATGCAATTATAACTGTCCTATAATTAAATACCAAATGGCACAATTTATCCTTTTGTCTGGGTACTGAATAAATGCACTCATATGTTTTTTTTTTCTTTTACATTTAAACATTAATGTATCAGACCACCATATTGAGCTTGTCTTTTACCATTCTGTATCACCTTTTCTCTTAACACTTTGTTTTTCCCCAGAACAGATTTAAGGGCAAATTTGTGTGGCCTTTCTCACCTGTCACAATTTGTCACTGGCTAAATTTGCACCTTAATTCAGCCAGTGAAAGAAACCGACCACACTCTGTAGAATACATTAACAACTCCGTTAAATGCCATCGGGACTAAAATTCACTGTGGCTTGGCGTGACTTATTGAAATGTAGTCCAGCATGAAATACCACCCACAGCATGTTTTCCCCCATGCAGGAGAGCTCCTGTTATTCTTAACTGAGAGCGCTGTGAGACCACACTTCACCAATGTGGAGAGGAATGCACAATCAAGGATGCTCGCTAATGAGAGCCATTTACAACAGAGCCTGCATCTCATCTTGTGTGTGTCTAATTGCAGTGTGTGCAAGCTCATTTAGTGTTTTGTTTACCCAGGCCTACTCTGGCCATGCCAGGGCTTAGCCTCAGACCTGGGTGTGGGAAGAGTGGATAGTGAATAAATGCCAACATGGAAATGATCTGCATCTATGTGTCATCCTGAATAGGTTAAGAAATCCATCAGAACAAATAGAGCAAGCACTCTGTGGGCACTTCATTTGGGTGGATATCTGTAGAGTCTGCATATGTTTTCTCCTGTTTTATCTCCAGTATTGGCCTTCATTAGTTAAAAGAGCTGGGCTAACCATTACTTTTACCCAATTAAATCAATTTGTTTCAGGGAACATCCAAAATCAAAGCATAGCAAGAGAGCCTTAGCTTGAATGGGTGTGCCCTAGAGCGTGTGAAAGCCTTGGGAACAGGCAGGCATCCTGCTGATGTATGTTCAGATTTTCAGACTCAATAAAGTGGATAAAGTGTCCACAGAGCTAAAATCCAGATGGTGCACACACACATACATGCACATTGCTGTCAAAACATGCTGTCAAATTTATGTGACATATTTAGGAGTCGTTTCATTAAGGAAATGCGTTGTTGTGTCTGAAATGGTGACAAACCGGTGTATAATTAAATCAAACAGGGAATGTTCAGCTAGTTATCAAGTTGGGGGTATGTTTTTACTCGTTATTCCTAGTTGGTTTTCATTCTATTGAAGATAACTAAGATGTACTGAGCAGGAAGAGGCAGCCTAAAACACAGAGTCAGATGATTTATACTTCTTCATGAGGCCAGCGATTTTCTCTGGTTTGGAATTCTTTAAGGAAAATTCTTCTCACTTACTGTCTCCAGCCATTGACTCTCGCTGAACTCTGTTGTCTGTGACCTCTATTATTTCCTAATGTTGGCAGGCACCAGAACAAACAGTAGCCCAGGTCCTTTTTATTCCTAACCAGCTCTGCAATGGAAAGCATCAATAAAGAGTGGTGCATAATCCCAGTTGTTTGTATCTTAAGGGAAACAATCGTTTACAGGGCTACAGGAGCACTTTGTCATGATGATAAAGTAGTAAGGTCCTACGTAAATACTGGGTTGTTCACTGGGCTCTGCTGAGTGATGAAAAAACACACAACCATATTTAAAGGTGTGGACTGATGCTGGCCTGATAATGGTGGCAATACTTAGTCATGTGAATGGCAGAGAGGAGCAAATGGAACACTAAAGGTGTGGAAGTGTTCTGCAGCAGAAGGAGTGGATGTGGGGCTTGCATAGTAGGGAATATATCATACTGCCAGGTGATAAAGGGAGTGCAAATAAGTCATTTTTCACAGCGAGTCATGGCTTAGAATTAAAATCAGGGTAGATTACAGTAACAAAATGTAACCACTAGTTTGGGTGAATATTTTCTTACATACTGCAGGTTTTCAGATTTGTTCTGCCAAGCAGGTTTCCTCACAGAGAGCATGGTTTATTTTTTGCTTTTAAAATTTTAAAAACATTTTATGTGTGTTTTTAAGAGTATAAATATTATAAATAAGGCAAATCCAAATAAAAAAAGAGTACAATAAAAGGATCTACTGGAGAATGTTTACGCAAAAGTTCAGAAGCTGCAGATGTGTTCACACCAAACTTTGAAATGCTTTATTTATCTAGTGCAGGCAGTTTCTAAAAACAGCCAATTTTTCTGCAAGAGCATGCAGAAAAGTGTTTTCAGTCATTCAATAGAGTAATGTTCTGAATAGATGTGAGTATGGATGAATAGACAAAATAAAATAAAATATTTCTAAATATTGGACAATGCTAGATGATTTTGAGTCATGACCTCTTTAGCTCAAAGGCACACAAATATTTAATATACACTCAGGCACAGCCATCACTCGCTTGTCCAACTTACACATGTGTTCATTCATATATAAAGAGAGAACAGCCTAGCACTTTACATTTAATGTATAGTCACAAAACACATAGGTAAATCATGTTTCAGTTGATCAAAATGGAAGGTTTTTTTCTTGTTATATGGTGATTATGATGTTTTAAGGATGATGTTAGCATAGATTTAGAATTGCATTAGCAGTGCTTTTTAAGGCTGGTATGGTTTTGGAATTCAGAGCTAATGTTAATGTTGGCCTTTTCAGCATGGTGAAAATGGGACTCGTTAATGGCCACCACAGTTTTCTATAGCTGGCAATTTAAATATGTTGCAGAGATGATAATACTTTTGTCAGTATAGAGAGTTAAAAAGTAAGCAACATTTCTCTTGCCACTTATTGTCGTTATAGACTGTTCAATTTCTAAACATGAAAATGAATCCATGCAATAACATCAGCACATGAAGGTAGCAGGTGTAAGTTGTAGATGTACATTTGTGCCTGGACCAGTTTGGGATTTCACCTTTGGTTAGTTTTTACTTTTAATATTTTGCAGCGTAGTCATTTCTGTTTCTGAAGATTTATGAGGAGCCATACGAAACCATGTAGGTTTGCCTACTGGTGACAGAAATCAGAGCAGTGCTAGGTAGCTTGTTACACAAGATGTTAGCAAGCAATGTGAGCTATCTCTCTAACATTAACCACCTGGAAATATTTGTGGTATTGATTTTCTTTTAGACTCAATCAATCACTAGAGTCTGGTCTTGAGAATGCATTTCTGTATTGACTTGGACACGTTTTGGAATTACTGGCATTTATACTAGTCTCATTCTTGGCCATCAGTCTTGCTAAATATGGGCTTGGTCGTGACCTGTGAGTTTAAAAATTTATGTTTGTGTTGTCTTTTATTACATAAGGTTTGGCAAGAAGGAATCGCTTCTTCTAGAAAGCACAATCATTACCAATGCACAAATTTAGCCAACTAGTAAAGAAAACTTGAATGGGATTTGATGCTTTTTGGTCTTGAGCTTGGCTCGATCTCAGCTAGTCTTGGTCTGGTCTTGGATAACAGCTAGCAGCTCTAACAGCTATACAGCACTAGTAATTATATGAAAGTATTGCATCATGTATATTAGTTTTAGCGCTATATTGCTGAAAATGACACTATTGAAATTTTTTTAAACAATTTATGTTTTAGACTGGATGGGACCATCTGATTCTCAGATATGAGGACGTCCAAAATCCATCTGTCGCATACAAATTAAATCACTTATGGATTGAGGCTATAACCACATGCCTACATGCCAAATCCACAAGAGGAAATTGAACACATGCAGCCGGCTCAGTTCACGGGAGTTAAAGAGAATGAAGACTTTTTTTATGGACAGATTACTTAAGCCTCAACCCAAGCACGAAACACCAGAACATCTTTCAGCATTTTAAAAGTAAACATACAGTGCAATTTGACAGTTCGGTAACATTTACTTATAATTATGATGAGCAAAATCTACTGATGCCATTAACTAAATGATGGTTAATTCAGGATGTCTTATAAGAAACAGATTGCAGCTCTGGCTATGAAGATGTTTCTAATAGAAGAAAGCCAAGTCATCTCTCTGCATCATTCTAGACAACTTCCTTCTGTTTGGGCTCTGGTTGGTTTTGTTTATGAAAGTGTTCTGCTATCCGTGTCGAACCATGACCAGCCAGGCAGCTTATCAGAAACACCTGTTGCGTTTGAGGTTATTGAATAAAGGCTCTGTTCAACTCCACTCCCTCAGTTTCAGGTAGAGCATGAACAGCAACTGCTGCTAAAGGTTTACTTCCTCACTGAGGAACACATGAATATGTAACATGAAAGATCCATGCATCCAGAAATCATATGCTCATGGCATGCCGCTATCTTCATAGAGAGTGACTTGTTTGAATTATGTTGCTTTGAGCAATTAAATTCAAAGAAAAAGGCAGCGTGAATAATCCGCCGGATAATTTCAACCATATGGAAGTAATATCTACTGAATGAATGAATCATTAAAGGTGAATTATAACTTTTTTAGGCTGTTTGGAATAAACACACGCAGATCCATGCATTACAAAAATCATATCAAATGAAAAGATTATTGAAACACTTCCAGCATGAGCCAGATAGGGTTAACATGCTAGCAAAAACTCAGAACAGTAAGTTACATTTATATGACCGAGATGATATAACTAAATTTGAAATACAAAAGTCAATAGAACAACAAAAACACCTCTTGTTAGTCACTAGCCAGCTAAAGTCTCTATATAAACATTAGGTTCTAGTTAAGAATTGGGTAGTGAGAATAAACTGTCTCCAGATTCCAACCAGTCAGAGAACATATAAACACCTGAATCCTTTTTTATATAAATATCAGATTTTTTCATTTGTTCATTTCCATTTACTTTGTTTATATGCTACTCGGTTATGCGTTCTCTCCTCTGATTGCCTGCCTGTCACTGAGCAGTCAGACTTCTTTTATGCCTGAAGTTGGGGCATGATGACACTTGACGTATCGGAGCTGATGTATCACACCCCTGACACAGCACTGACTGTTGATTACAACAGCTCAGGAACATAATATTAGTGAAATTATTTTCCCATAACTCAATAATCATGTTTTTTTTTAATGGTAAATTCTATCCAATGTAACATACATTTCTTAAAAGAGGAATTGATCAGCAGTAATATTATGAATTACCTTCGGTTTTTTTGTGAAGCTGAAAAATTTGCAGTTCTAATGCCTATACTCCTGGATACATCTGCAGACTATATAGCATGCGTTAAATCTCAATCACTGAAACATATTACAGTCAACATGACCCAAGCAATATAAGGCTTGATGTATTGGTGTGACCAGAGGATACTTATCTGGCTTTGGTAATATGAGTCAATAAAATACTTATCTTTGTAACATGTTACATCGTGCACCATTATTGTGCATTCTGAATGATTATCTACTGCATCTAAAAAGAAGAAATACAAGGCAGCACCAAAACGTACTTGTCTTACTTTGCTCACTCTGACTTCTTCACCCTGGAATCACATTTTTGATTCCATTAGAGAAATATGGATAGATAAACTAGATAATTATTTTAGTCAGTAGTGATGCTGAAAAAAAGAGATAAAATTGAATTTCAATTTTGACTTGTCACGAACACAAAAACACACCTATGTATTTGCCTCACACTGGAATAAATTTTCAGGTGTAGCATGCACATGCAGAAACCCTGGCTTTATGGAATGAGTTCTGGGACGTGCTGTCCTGTGTCTCAGCTGTGATTCATGGCACTGGCTGCCACCTCTCCCTCTCACCTTACCATGTGTGTGAGAAAGCAGACATGTGGGTGCTCACACATCCTCACGCTGGAGTATAATCAGTCCGACAACACCTTTGAGAATGACCTCCATCATCTGACCTTCAGAATGACTTGCTGGAAACCAGGGTGGTCCACAGAGGAGCTCTATTTTGCTTGTAATAGCTTATAGCTGGAAGTTAATGTACACTGCTGGATTTGTGGTGAAGTAACTGGAGATCTCCTTCTGTCAAAGTCGTACTAAGCTCAGGCTCATGTTCCGAATGTAAATTCACACCAAGGATGAATTGGCTTTGACATTCCTCCATCTTCCAAGCTGAATAACTGTGCAGTGGAAAAGATTCAAACTGGCTCGTAATAACATCAACTAGATAAACTCTAAATGGTATACTGAAAGGAAACCAAAATGGGGAGAGGTCTGAGAATGTTATTAAGAAAGATGCACAGATAAGAGGTGTGCTATTACATGCAAATGGACTCAATACACAGATTGAAAACCTCTGGATCCAGTTTTACCAATGGTTACAATAAACTGACAAACAGAGGATATGATTACACAATCAATACCTGCTTTACAGATAATTTGGCTTGTTTATGTTTTTGCATGAATAAATCTTTAAAAACAGCACACATCTTCCAGACCTGTGTTGTGGGCTAGCCGTGTAAGGAGGCTCAGATGTGCTTTTGAGCTGGATTCTAAACCCACACTCGAAACCAATAATACATTGTGAATTAAAGTTTTTGCCAGATCAGATTGGTTGTGTCCTAAATTAAATTGGGATGTTTTTGGATTGCTTTTTGTCTAAACATGAAGCCAACTCTGATTATGTTTACAATCTCTTACTGATAAGAATGCATAGGTAAGATCAAGCTGTACATAAATAATAAGAACTCGAGGAATATATAGACTAAAAATACTTTTATGAGTCAACAATCTATGATTCTATTTGAATAATCCAGTTTGAGATGTAGATTAAATGTTTGTCTGACAGAATGTTTAACTGCATGTTTAAGCAGTCATGAACTTCAAATATGAACAGAGCAAAACTGTTTATGTCTGATATATTTATACCAGACATTGAGACTTGTGTAAGTGGTGTTTTTTATTTTATTTTATTTGGCTAATCAGGTGTGTTTAACCCACATCATAAACAGTCTGTCAATAAAAACCCGAATCTATGTAATGATAGGTTGTAAAATAGCCAACACCACTCACAGGTTATAAACGCCCACATTCATCACGTCTCATGTCTGATAAAACTCTTTAAATCAACCTGAATTAAGATCATGTTTCTATTACTAAACGGTTTCCTTCTATCTTGTGTCATGCAATATTAAAAACAGGCCTACAGAACCTCTTTTTATCGAGTGAAATACATTATATATACTGTACATGGTACACAATATATCCCACCTGCACACAGTGAAGGAAAGAACTGAGGAGAAACATGGCTTCTCACCAAGCACAAGTTGAAAAAAATGGAATCAGGGATATTTTAGCTGAGTGGATCACGCTAACCCTTATATCAACATTTTCCATAGGTTGAAGTGGACCATCACATAATGAGCACTGTAGTAGTCATACCTCCTTTCAAAGTAAATTAGGCAGCAAAGCCCTCTTTACTGAGAATCATCTGCTGAAATAAGGATTATCCACCAGGAACACTTCAATTCACATACGGCTTAGCTGAGTCACAGAAGGAAATACTGAATGGGCTCTTATGCCTAAATATTAATATGTAAACGATGATGGCTCCTTTACATTATCATAATTATTATCATAAGCATCATCGTTTTAAAATTAAAATGTTAACAGATTAACATAAAGGAAATAAAGCAGCATGTTGACACCAACTGAAAACTGTTCTACCGGTGCTTCTGCTTTAATGAGGTTAATTATTTAGGGGCCCCTAAAGGAGGAGAAATAAAATAATTCGGCATGCCTAGTCTCTGGCTGTGACATTAATAGAATACTGTTAGTTTTTATTATTTCCTATTTAGAAACGAGCTGCATTCTGTTTGAATGCCACAACATGCTTGTAAAAGGCCATGAACACTGTCCTTACAAAGTGCCCTGTGATCTGAGAACTTCTAACACTGTTTGACAATCAACAGCATTTGTAAACGAATCACAGCCAGAATGGAAAGAGCCAGTAATTGTAAATGTCAGGCAGAATTAAGAGGGGATTAAATAGTTTTACCTTGGTGCAGCAGAACAACAAAGCAAGAACAGGGAAAAAACACCCACTCTTCCCAACGGGAGGCCTTTGTGCAGCACTGCACTCTGAATGAGGAGGCTCTGTTGTGACAAGTCCTAATTGGGGAAACATGTTCCATTTAATGAACAATAGCATGATAACTGATTTATGATTTGTGAATTGGTGTGTTATCACTATAAAATTTGTTGCATCCCTGGATGCACACATGAATAAGTAATCCGTCTTTGCCATTAATTTCCTACAGAGTTGGTTTTTATTATTACAGAGTATTACTTATTGTTTTGAGTATTTCGTTCTTTTCTGTAAAGATGGAACAGGAGGGATTTGTTCTGAGATCAGGGATTAGGCCTACTGTTGGACTAAAATAAGTAATTTAGCTTTTACCATATATATTTTGTATATATTAATAACTATAATACACACACACACATACACACACACACACACACATACACTCTTAAAATGAATGTGTTAGAAAGCTAAAGATTTTTGAGCTATGATGATTTCAGCAGTTATTTGGGTGGAAAATTGCACAGATTCCACAAACCGTGTTGTTCTTATCTAGACATGCAGATGTGTTAAAAATAACACAAATTGTGCTATTTTTAACACATCTGTTCCCAGAATGTATTATTGTACTCTGCATAATCTTTAAATAAGTTCTTGAATGTAAGATATAATGCATTTGCAGAGAAATGTAAAATGCCTCACTTGAAATCAGTCCAGAAGTGAGAAAAGTATAATACCCATGGAATTAGTATTTTTGAAGTTGTGCTAAGTTTCATGATGGAAGGGCGGAAAGGATTAGTCATGTCTCAACTGTATGGAAACATTCTGCACATAGAGGGAGGGGCAAGCCCAGCTAATGAGAGGAACTAAATTAGAACAAAAAACAACTACATTCCTACAATTTTAAGATTTGTGGATTTGGAAGCCATCAAGCTCTCAAAGTAAACATGAAAGCAGCCCCTCTCTAAATGCAGGAATGGAACACAGGCTGCTAGAAGTGCTCTGCCTGTGGGCCTGAGGTCAAAGCAGCTATAGACCCATGTTGTTTTATAAGTGAGTTATGGCAGATTCTTCCAGCTTCCTCTCAGCCTGGGTAAAGCCGGAGCTCTTGTGGGTTCCCCTCCCAGCATGCTGCTTCCAAGCAGCTCTGTGGCTTCTTTGTCTGGTGCGCAGTGCAGCCCATAGAGAGCCCCGTCCACCCCATCCCCCTAGTGTCCAGATGTTACCCCCTGTGTACCAACCAGCCTGATCTGCTCTGACACTGTTTACACTTCACTGTAATATGACCTTTAAATGAATTTCCTCCATTTACTAAACAGAAAAGAAAGAAAAAAATCAAGTGTGCAGGTGTCTTCTCAAAACTATACAGGAAGGACTGAGCATAAATCGCTAAGGCATTTGAGCAAAAATAGCTGCTAACATGTATGTTTGATAGAAATGATAGAAAAGCAATGACAAGATTAACTGCACTTTAAGGCAACTCATTTATAGCTAGGGAAAGATCATAATAGCGACAGTAGTCAGTAACGAGTACACGGCAGGGGCCCATACTATAAAAGTCACAGACAAAGACGATAGCAGTTAGAAGTCTGTAAATCATCAGAATGGTCCATTTAACTGCTTTTGATCTGTGACAGAGCTATATGAAATATATATCCAATATGAGATCAGAGTGTGCATACACAGCATGGGGGACCATGTTCGACACTCAGGCTTTTGTGGATTCTATAGCTCTTAGGTCTGCCACTAATGAATTATTATAATCAAATGTATGTACAAAGAGACATACTCAAGCTGTGAGTGCGGAATCCATGACACCATATCATAAGCAGCTTTTATCTGAGAGAACATGCACTAAACACAGGCGCCTTAGCTCCATCTGTTCTGGCCATGCTGGTTATCTTTATGATTTAAACAGACCCACAATTAAGACAAACACAACAAGATGTTAACTGAATACTTGCCACATTTAAGTACACATGCAATGATGTATTGTAGTGACTCAGCTTAGGCTTTGATCATAATGAGATGGTCATGATGTAATGGACCCTACATTCTCAGAGCCACAGCATGTTGTCTGATTTTTGCTCTGGAAATGGAAGTGACTATTCTTCATCCATAGCAAATGTTTAGAAACTAGTCAGCATACTTGAGTGGTTTTTACTTGTCCCACTTCAGATGATAAAGCATAATGACTGCATTAGCTGGGAACAATCTTCCGTGTGTGCAGAAGTGAGAGCATGAAATGATTCTCATTTGAACATGCTAATTAAAAACATTAAAAAATACATTTTTTTATTATATAAAAAGCATATTTGTTTGATTCCTATACCAAATATGCAATGTACAGTCTTTGAAAATTGTATAAATGGGAAATATGAACAAAAGATGTTATTTTCCTTGATCCATGGAGGGAAGAACATCATAGTAGGGCATTTATGGTGATGAAGTTCCCTCTTGCATCTGACAGGTCATTTGTTATACAAACAGGAAGAAAGGAACGTGTTTTATACCATGACCTGCTTCCTACTTGAAATGCTATTGACTTTTCCCTTGGTTACAGAGAGATTGACGAGCCAGTCCCTGTAAAATGTACTACAGAGACACCATCCTTTCCATACGGTTCGGTCATCATCAACACCACGCACTCACACACACTGACACACACACAGACACACACACAGTCACAAAAGCTGTGACAAAGTTGCTTCAGCCTTGTGGCATTCAGTCAAAGTCATTAGTGGACAGATTAAATGCCCCATTTATATGTAGTTCATTAACCTTGAGAAGACTCTTGATTAAAAAAGGCACAAAGGTTGTAGCAATGAGATTTTAAATGAACACTTTCATCTTTAGGGACAAAGGCAGAGCTGGAATTATTAACACATGCCATCTCCAGCTTTATTGCTGACCCATGACCCTTTTTCAGGAAGTGACTTTGGCGGATATCGTGCCCTTCGTCGAAGAGTCGAGGCTGTTTATGGCTTTGCAAGGTGTTGTTCTGCTTCGTGCTGCAGCTGCAAACAGCTGGAGACTTTTTAAGGGCTGGAAGAAGAAGAATGATGTGTCTCTGGGTGTCTTTTAAAAAAATTCAGCTATCTTGTTTATCTGATCTTAAGCAGTTTAGCAGTTGCTTTGTATGATTTTTTTTGTAAGATTTTGTATTCTATAAAACGATCTTGAGCGATTCATAGTAGAGTCATGTCTCCAACATCATCTACACTATAAAAAGAAGCCTTGACATTTTCATACTATTCCACAAAAGCTGCAACAAAGAAGCTGTGACTCACATAGAGTAAACATTATCCAACACTACTTGCACCTGTCTTAATGCTTTACATCTCATGTCATGTGTCTCAGCACCCAGGAGCCTTGATGGAGCAATGGTGGCCATTACATCACCTGCAGAACTACCAGAGCAGCATCCCACACAGTCTCTTCACCCTGATCTCTCCTTTTTCCTGGGACTGTGAACTTCCAGCACATCTGGCCCTTCACATCTGTTCTGTCTCATGCTTTCTTGGTAGAGCAACTTTCCCATCACTCATATCTCAGGCAGTTGGGTTTGATGGCGCTGGAAAGCTTATAAAATCACTTGCATTAAGAACAAAATCACACCATAAACCCAGGGTGTATGTATGGAAGAATAGGGATTTGTTTATTGAACATGGGTTGTAACATGACCTGTATTGACTATCTTTTACGTACTGAGGACACAAGAGATCTGGTAAATGGGAACCACATGGAAGATGCATAATTAAATGAAACATCAACACAATAGGATGCTTGTTTATAAATTTGAGAATCTTTCACTAGTAGAAGGGAGTATCATTTTATTTTTTCCTGCTGTGGGCGAGAATTTTCTGACCTATCTCATAGCATAAATCACATATTATGAATGAGCAGTTCAGGTTTATAATTGACTAAATGTTCATATCACTAGCTATGCAATGGAGCAATGTGAAAAATATCAAACTGAGTTTGTAGCTAAACATATGGCTTTTTTCATAGAATAACGGCTTCCTGCTGAAGCATTACTGATTCTGTAGATATAACAGATGCTAGAACCTGCAGGAACCTTTCTGCCTGGGTTGTAACATTGCAATTGCATTGCAAACTCCTGATGCCTTCAAAATCAAAACCTATAGCACTTATACAAGAACATGAGTCACAACATAAGGCTAGATCTGCCTTCTCCCTAGGTCCTACACAGCTACATAGCTGCTCCTTATATGATGCATTTGACTGAGAAGCAGAAGATGGTGACTAAAGGCTTTATTAGAATGATTGCCCCAATGCATCGCCACTACGATCATTGGAATAGGAGACCGGTCAAGTAAAATCACTATGACACAATCCTCTCTGCATTCATTCTTTAGAAACTTTTTTTACACAGTTTATTATAAAAATATAAATGTTTCCACTACAAATCATTTTACATTAGTAGACAAGGCCATCTACATTTGTACACCCACTTACTCATCCTCACACACACACAGAAACCACTCTAAAGGAAAAGTAGAGGAGGACAGGGTGCAGAAACAGTATTGCTCTCTAGAAGTCATGTTTTATAAAGTAAAACACACAACACTGATAATGTCATCACATAACCATGTCATAACTTACTGTATGCTACAAAACAAAAAGCACTCAAATTAGTGCGGTATACTGTTTGTTATCAAATAAATAGGTCATTACTGTTGAATTTTTTGTAATGTAAAAAAAAAACAAATATGATACAAAAAAAGCATAAAATATAATACAAATGAAATTTAGCTTTTTTTTTTTTTTTTTAAAGTTTTAACAGATTTTTCTTTCATACTTTTATACATACAAACATTTGTACAAAAGGATGGCCGGGTGCATTCACCATTGCTGTTATTACAGGGTGTGTTTACATATGTACATGCTGAGAGCTGAGGGAGCAGCAACATTTACAGGCAGATTGAAGGGTAGAAAAGGAAGAGCTAAGTGTTTCCATCATTTTAGACAAAGTCACTGTCTATCTAGATAATTCATGATCTGAATAAACCATGTCAAGTCACATAAATTAAACCTTTCTAAGCATTATGCATTCTTTTTCCACCAGATCAATTCTATTTCTGTTTGCAGTCAAAAACTAATTGATGATCAAATGGCACAGAACATTAGTCTGAAGTAGTCGGTTGCATGGTATTTACTTCTTTTGTCTCTTTTTTCATTTTAAAATTGAATGAGGGCTGTGCATCCTGAGCTTTTGAAGTAGAAATATATTACTTGACATTGTCCCTAAAGTACTTTTCCTCAAATATATTAGTGCCGTCTGAAGAGTTATGAAATTTCACAGCAGGAAATGATATGCTTTGCTCTTCACCGGGGTCCTTCATTCCTGTCATATCTAACACTTCCAATGCCCTACTACACCATGTTCTCTGACCTGCTCTCCCTGTGATCTTACTAGACAGATACAGATGTTTCTAACACCTTTGACCACATTCCAAAACATTTCACTAAGTGATCTTTGACTGTTGTTCAGAAGGAAGCCAGATTAGGGATATACATCTAGGAATCAACTTTACAATTGCATTGATTTTTTTTCAAGTAGTTCACAAATTCACATATTCACTTTTGGTTAATGTAATTGCTCAGTTAAAGGTTTTCTCAACACCAAAAGAGAGGGTCTGCTTTAAATGGCATTAAGAGAGCAATAAAGGAATACATACATTGTTGATCCCTATTTTTTAATTCTGTAGCAGATAATCATATACTCTGGTCAATGTGTCACATGCACAGAAGAATTAGGAAATTACTCAAACATCAAATTGCTTTTATTGGACATTCCTGCTTTTATGGCCAATTGCATTGCAGTTTATTGAAATCCATTTCCCAGCTCTCTGGTTATCTAGTGAAATCTTCAAATTAAAGGCATCTCTTATGAATTGGTAGGCATTTTTTTGGACACTCCCCGTCCAACAGGACAGAAAACCAGTGAGGCGTGTGGATGGAATAGGCCTTAGGCTTAGGCTTGAGTTCATTCTCTCCAAAAGGGTGGCTGCATTATAAAGTTTCTGCATTTGATCACCCTCCTGTCAAGTGTTAAGAGCTGTTAGTTGTATCTGCACAGAAGAGACCCCTCCAAGTTCCTGATAGCTCCATCTTGCTCTTCATACAGTGCTCTGCTGGTCTGTGGAGAGCTTATGGGAGCCTAGAGGCCTGCCCCAGAGCTCAGTTTTAGCAGAGAAGCCCCACATGCGTTTTATTTGTCTTTATTGCATAAGGCAATCCATTAACAGGCCACGAGGCACACTTTCTGCCTGAGCAACGTGATTGAATGCTGGAACAACAGCCATTCTCCAGAAGTGTTGCTTTGCTGTGCCCTTATAAGCTAACATTGTTGTTTATGCATTTTTCTTGTACTCACAATTTCTGTCTTTTAAAATCAAAAGCAGCATCAGTCTCCTGAATTTCTCTCTGTTTTGTCCATCCTTTTATTTAGTATTTGATTTTTTTCATTCACTTTTTAGACAGGAACTGGGCCGTTTTTTGAGTGTGTTTCAAGTGCTTTGATACTGCTCACAATCTTCTTCTGAGGTCCAACAAATGTTACACCGACCTTCTTGAAGTCCCTGGGAAATGAAGGAGAAGGAAAGAAACAGTATGAGTTCAGAGTTCAAATCTGTCAGTCCCAGAGATAGAATAATTGCAGCGGGCCACTGAACTGCCATAGTAAGCTGAGGAAGAGTCCTGTGAAAGACTTTAGTTGGTAAAAATCTGATTTCAGGATTCTTTGATAAAAGGTTTAACTTATTGCTTGGGAGATTTAACAAAAACAAGCTTCCTTTGCTCTGATTTAAACTTTGGGGTGAGAAATAGCACTTTTTTAGTTCCATGCAATGGGTAAGAGAGCAGAGCCTGCAGATCCACAGAGCATGTTATTCATTACTCAAACCATGCACATAAGTAAATCTTAGACTGTTTCTTTGTTAATGTTATCTTTAACATCCTGAAACACTAGTTTGAATCACCGTGACATTAACAAGTTAGTGTAGTGTAGGGAAAAAACAGGGTGTCCTTTTCTTCTGTCACATCTCAGAGCTTTATTATGTTAGACTTTATCAAAATATATTAGTAGAAGCTCATCTAGGTTAGAATTCACACTGTTAATTAGCTGTGCCTTTTAGCATGTACAGACAGCATCTTGTCAGCATCTTCTAAGCAGAGGTTTTAGGAGGTAGCCAGCACACAGATGACAATGGTCTAAACCCACCGTCCACACTGTAAGGCCTAAAGAGTCGTAATTCCCATGGATGGCTCCCACTCAGGACAAGTGGCTGCAGGCCTGACCTCTGCCAGGCAGATTCTATGGACAAAGCAAACTTTAAAGTGACTGCTAGATTTACTGGCTGTGATACATTTGATTCCTGACCAAGCATCAATAAGCATTAGTTACTAGCAATTATAGTACTCTAAATAAATTAATACATTTATTATCCAGAACACTGAAAATCAATGCGCTACATAGAAGTTATCTGCAATGTTAATTTGGATGATAAGCTACACTGTGAGTAGAAAAAGATAAGAAAAAAACCCCATGACATTCTGGACTTTGACATCATTGTCACTGACTTATTTCAAATCCAATATGCTGTAGTAGAGGAGCTATGTTTGTGGACTATTTTTATTTCCTTAATTTGAGTTGAATATCAAGTATCAAAATGCACTTGTCAGTATGATGACTGTATCAGAGACTATTGAAGTTAATGGATGGCCAATCATTATCCAGTCTTAAATGTAAGTGCACTAACACAGAGATACCTGAGTGTAATTTAGTACTGACTAAATAAATAAAGAAATAATAATTACTTGGTATTTGTAACATTTTACATCTCTGGTAAATGGACTGTATCTTAATAAGAACAGTTTTATATTTTAGATATAAATGTGTTTCTTTTTGTACAGAAATGGCATACTGTCAGGATACTGAGCCATTTTCTTTAGTGATTGAGGCTTAATTTCGTAATGCAGTCTGTCTACTGAGGATAGTTAATATGGGAGCAAATGGATCACAAGTGCATCTAAGCTGACAAGATGGCAATTTAAGAGAACATCTTTTTTCATTTGATAGGTTTTATGTATTTAGCATTATTATTTATATGTTAATGTATCTGGATAGAAGCAAAAATGACTGTCAGTAACAGACACCTTTATCACAGAAGTCTTCTTAACTCAACAACAGTGCTCAAATAAAGAAAACAGAAGGTGAAAACACACTTGTTTCAGTATGAAGCATTCTTTAAGTACTTTGAAAACCTTTTAAAAACATGTTATACAAATATATATATATATACTGGGTGGTCATATAAAAAAACATTTAAATGTGCAAATGCTATAGACACAGTAGGACTGCAGGTTTTTGCCTCAAATCAATAATTTTAATTACTGAGTTATAATGTAAAACCTGTAGTGTTTTCAACCAACATATACTTCATTAAAGCTTTATATTTCTTATTATAATTACTAATTATTAATTTCAAGATTTGCTACAACTTTCTCTAATAGTGCAAGATAATGTAATTAGACAGGGTAACAACAAGAAACAGAAATGTTATAACAGCTCAACTAATAATCAGCTGATCCTTAAAGCAATCACTGCATTTACAGTATATAAAAAAAAAAAAAAAAATCTTTGTTAACATAAATACATTTAAAACAGTTTTATGGTACAAAATCGTTTGTAAGAGAAAGCTGTAGCTGATAATATAAGAATAACAGAGTCATTCCATGTGGAATCAGAGAGAATCTCAGTGGTTTGTTGCTGCACGTCTCAGATTTTCTTCATAATTTCTGTATTTATTATTTGGGATCTAAAACTAAATTAGGTGCAATATTTCAGTTTAATTTTTAATATTTTCATGCTTTTTCACCTTTCAAATATTTATTAATATCTAGCCCAAAAATGTCTTATCTGGGAAGCCATGTTCAAGCTTCAATATCTTCAGAAATATTAGACTAAGATTCATGAAAATTGGTGGAGATCAAGAAAACCATCTTTTCTCACTTTCCAAATACTCAGAAGTCACCACAGGAAGATAGTGTGTTCTTATGGGGTTATGAATAAGGAAAAAAAAGTATAGAATTTATAAATGTGAGTGATAATGGGGGCCTTAGGAGCCACCTTTAATGGTCACAGATGATGTACGTCATAGCATTTTTTTAAGCTACATAATTTTATTGGCGTTGTATAAAGAAATGATGTCCCTACTACTAAGAGGGTTGGAATTATTAACAATGCAGCAAAGCATGGTTAACTTTTAAGGTAATTTTTAAAAGGTCAGAAAGCTAAGTTGACACAGAAGTAGGAACAGGCAAAGTTGTGTGAATAATGTTTTAAGTATGGAGATTTCACCTACAAGATTGCAATCTCCTTTCATGTTTTCTTCTTGGTAAAAACTAACAAGTTTTGAATCTGGTAGATATTAACCTGTAAGATGTTAACTATTGACAGTACATTTACTTGGTCAATTGTTTGTCCTGCACTGCAGTGATTAATATTTTAATTTTAATTCCATTAACTTGAATCAACATCCATGTAGACATGGAATGACCCAATAACCAGTGTACCCAGATGTACAAAGATGCATACACTAAACCTTAGTATTTGTGATCTACATTTTGATAAACTTTAATGTGTCTCTTTAAAACACACTTGTAGAGATGACCTGAAGATATGTTTTTTACTTTGTACATATAACAGAATACTGTATATTGTTGATATATTCTATCCAACAATATAATGTACTCTGTAAGACAGACTGTCACATGAGCACTCTTTGACTGACAGTTGCTATGACCTGCTCTTATGTAACGAGATGATTAAATTCCCTCAGAACAGCCAATTTGGTCAAACAGCAATCAGATAATCATGTATAGGGCTATAGAGTCCGACATATCACATCCTAATTTCAGGATAGACAGTATATACTTGAGAACCTAAAATTATAAGCAGCGGCTTACCAGGGTAGCAGACGAACAGGATATTTGTTCAGAAGTTTTGTATTAAACAAAATATTATACAAGTCATTTAAAGGGAATTTCACCACAATAGTCCTTTAAAGATCAACTTCTATTGTCTCCATTTTTGTCAGACAATATGTCAGTTGAGTCCCTGTATAAGGCCAAGTCATGAGAAAACATCTGCATCTTAAGCTACCCCATTCTGGGTCATGGCTATGGGAGAGAAAATCTATTTGCATATAATTATTTAGCCAGACCTCTAAACCAAATATACATATAAAGCATTCTCAGGGGCCGGTCTCTCGCTGGTTAGCTGTTTCCTCCAGGGGGGTACAGTTCAGAACAAGAAAAACCACTGCTCCAGAACCATGGCTTTGATCATGTTGATTATGAATGTCACATTATTTACACTGTCAAATACCTTATCAGTTGAAGGGGGAAAGTGTCTGTACAGATGTTATTTGGGCTACAAGAAGATTGCTTGCCAGCTACTACACAACTTTTTCCCAGAAGCAGAAACAAACATGCAAAGATGTGAACCAAAGCTGGGATTGATATTTTAATTGGAGGAGCTTTGTAAATAAGGCCTTTATTATGTTGAGTGTTTTGGGTGGTCATAGCATCCAGTTCACACATAAAAAGGGACCACACTCATGTTGCCTGTCTGACTTGTTTCTAGTTCGCCTCTATGTGACAGTCTTGTAAAAAGGATTCTGTATGTCTCCTGGTTTGTCACTGCGAAAAAATGACAGCTGTTGCAGTTGAGAGGAGATGCCTAAGTAATCAAACCTTTCTAACGTCGGATGTGTTTACTGCACTCAAGTCATCACAAATCACTTTATGTGTTATACATGTACACCAGACACGATTACATGTTTTCCCATCCGAATCCTAGAACTACAGTAGTTATGAGTTAGAGTACAGCTTTTTCAGAATGTGAGGGAGTGCAGTGAGGGAAGACAATCTTACTCTGCAGAAGTCTTGGGTAGTGTATCGCAAGAGCTATAGCTGACTCCGCTGAAGGCCTCTTTACAGGGTAGAGTCCTTGCACTCTCCAGCCAGTGGCCCACAGTGCTGAACGAGGTGATGTCTGTGCTGGTCTGGAGCTGATTGACCGGCCTGGGAAGCAAAGATAATGAACGTGAAAACTCTTTATGTTTTGGGAAATGTTGTTGTTGTTATTTTTCTTATACCTCAGCTCTCAAATCTGATTTGTCAGAAGGTGTTGATTCATTTTCTATTACAGCACAGCTCTGACAATAGTGCCAACAGCAAGGATTATATTATGTATGTGATCATTCTAATATGTTATCAATTCTATAGTAACAGATTATACAGGAACTTGTATGGTGGCAGCACCACAGGAACAGATTAAAAAAATTATGTAATTTAAAAAAATTCAGGATGGACAGCTTTATGGTTTGCAGGTAATATGACAAGCTCCTTTTTTTTCATCGTATTAACTTATTAACAGGAAAGATAAAAGAAAGAAATTGGTGGAGGAATGATTGGTTATAGTTGTTATAACGTGAGTGATAACAGGAACAGGACTTTCACAGCATGAAACATAACTATAAATGTATACAAATATGATGTGTCATTAATAATTAATGTTTATTTTATTACATTATTATGGTATAAAAAGAATACAACACTTCAAGACATGCTGTTATTGGAAAAAGAATCAATTTTAGGGTTGCACCTTACCATTGTCATTCCATATATAATACTTAGTCATACTTACAAGAGAGTAAGCAAAGTGGTTTCTTAACTATACCTGAACACTGTAGCAGATATTATTTCCCACTACTTCACAAAACATTTTTCTAGATTTCCAGTAATAAATATGAGAATTTATTAAAAAAATTAAAGTTCAAATGGCAAGCTCATAAAAGTGCATGTTGAAGAAAGTACACACAGAGGACTCATGTGTGTCTGAACAGTTTCTGTAAGGAAATACCTACGGAGACCTAAAACTGTTCCCCCCATCCATGTCATGGCAAACATTCCCTGGTGAAACCCAATACATGCAGGAAAGTTTATTTTAATGTATAGCCATCTCTGACTGTTTCTCAATGTGCTTGTTTCCACTGGTTGTTTGTATCAGAAGCACATTTATGAAGTAAAAACTGTCCAATAAGTGAATAATTCAATGGAACCATTAAGACATGATCAGTTGCAGTACTACAAAAACTATCCAGTTACATTTACAAATATGTAAATATGAGATATTATCATTATGTTGGCATGAACTTATATAATGTACTGTTTGAAAAAAATCTGTTTTGCTATATTTCAGAGAAACATTCTAATTAAATCAAACTTAATGTTAACTCAAAACAGATTTAGCTAAGCAATCTGCACATAAATTCCTTCTGCGCTCTCATATATTACATGATCATATTTTACAGTAATTTTCAGACCACTATTTTTATATTCAAAATCATTTTTGTTGCTTCTTCAACACTTATTTGTAGCATATGAGACGGATCATTCTAAGCAATGTGTCACTGAAAAATATAATTTGTTCTTTTCATATCAGTTCAGATTTAAAAAGGGCAGTGATAGGTTTTTTGCCAAATCAGTCAGCATTATACCTAAAAAGGCTTCAAGAAAAGAACAGATGAGAAAACCCGATCAAAACCAGGAGAATCGAATTTAGGAAATGAGATTATGATTCCCCTGGAGATGGCTATTAATAGTAATATGAATAAACAAATTATAATATCAGGAAGTCCAGCCTCCAGCCACATTTGTTCAATGGCAGACAACGGAAAAGCCTGCGGTAACAGCTAGGGCATCTAGACAAGGAGGTGAACTCTACCCAGATTATCAACATCATAGTTGAAATCAGATGTGGAAGAACAGAAGGATTCATACTTTAAAACTGTCCATCAAACTACATAGCATTCATCTTAATACTCTCCTGAACCAATTCACCAAATTTTAAGTGAGACACCGTGAAAAAATGTAGAACTTAATTGTATTCAATGATGCACTGCAAGGTCACCACCGTTAAAATATGTTTTAAAATAAAATGTTAGATGCATAATCTTAGCTCTCAGGTTATCAACACCATGTTTGACCTGTACCCTGATCATCAAAGGATTGCTGTGGTCAACAGATGTTTCCCGAGGATACAGAGAGACTACTGATGTGATGGCATCACTCAAAGCTCTGAACTTAGCCCACTGACTAAACCAGTAAACCATGAATGACCTCAACTTTTTTTTATTTCTTTTGGGTTTTGATCTGATGGCTTATTTTCAGACACCACACTGAATTCTCAACAAAACACATACAGCACAGAGGGAAGGCCAAACATGAAAAGAAACAGCTTTGTTGTTGGAAATGGAAGTGATAGCCTAAAACCCCTGTGTCCAAAACCTGCTGGCTCTTCGATTCTAAGCCTTCTCTCGGCATGAGCACATCACACACGTGGGACAAAACTAGGGGTAAACAATCGCCTCTCTGTCTGTTCCTATCTTTTTTTCTATTTTTTCTTTCTTTCCCTACCGGTGTAGTGACCTCTAAACAACTGCGGCTGCGTAGTATCTTGTTTTTAATGCTCTCTGGGGAGAAAAGGGAGGAGGAAGAAGAGACATCTGGGCAGCTTCATCACGGATGGGACAGGCACCTCTTGCTGCGAAGCGGAGCAGGGTGCCTGAGCCATCTCTGAGCTGGAAGAGTGCCTCTGTTTTACTTCCTGTGTATAACGCTCTGTGGATTTTACTCACCCCTCTGACTGAGGGTCAGATCTTGGAGCCTGAGGCCGGGTGTTAAAGCTGGCTGAATTGCTGATCTATTAGCACATAGGGCTTGTAGATAAACGAGGTGCATGGGAGCAGGCGCAGCTGAGACTGTAGAATGACTTTTTCAGCACCTCTGCGCAATAAATCACCTGGGCCTAGTGCTCCCTGGCTCTCCATGTTAAAAACCAATTAGGAAAATTACAAGTGAACTCCCTGGCACATATTTGCACTTCCTTAAGACATCATTAGTCACAGTTATGTGCTTGGGCATCTTAATAATTAAATAGCTCCCTGTTACATTTAATAGATTGGTCCTGAATGAGCAAATGTACAAGGATATTACTCAGGTAAGCGAAATTCTGTGCTATTTTAACACAGACAAGAAAAGGCTAGTCAAGGCCATGTCTAAAATTACAGGAAGTGTAAAGGTGAACAGTTATCTCTGTGACCATATTTTTTATAAGAATACATATGACACAAACTTATGAACTAAGAACCAAGGCAGACAGCATCCTGCATACCATACGTAGTGACCAGGACAAGCAGGAAGCCAAAGGCTATTTATTGCACACAGTGTCTGTCTCAAGACAATAACAGCAAACTGGCTCCAATAAACAGCAATAATTATTTCCAGCAAATACTGATTCCTCATTTAGACAGCAGAGCACAATGACCAGTGGCCAGCTGGTGGGGATGAAAATGGAAATCTGAGTGATGTGAGAGTATAAAGGAGGAAGAAGCTGTTTCCTTTCATCAAGTTTCATGAGAAAGCTAAACGTTGATGAACAGAATGTGACATGGAGCAGAAGATGAGTGGGTGGCAGTTTGCAAAAAGCACATGTTCAGTTCTGGGCTCCTGGATACTGTGGGTGGATGCACCATCAATTACCTGGAGGCGGTGCTGGCTGTGATCTTCAGAGCACCCGGGTTACGTATAAGCTTGTCCAGAATGCTAACAATCTGCTCAAACTTGGGCCGGTTGTTTCTGTCTTTCTGCCAGCAGTCCAGCATTAGCTGGTATAAGGGTGCTGGGCAGTCCATTGGCGGCGGAAGCCGGTAGCCCTCATCCACTGCTTTTATCACCTGAAGCATGGAAAAGACAAGCAAAACCATTGTTATGCTAAATACCATGTGTAAATAATAATGCCATGTACCCTGATGTGAAATTAAATGATCAATTACTGGACTTTTTTAGTCCCATTTGGTCAGTAGATTGTTACATTGGAGTCCACGATGTCAACAAAACCATTTTGATATCCTACATTTACATTTACAGTATTTGCTAGAGAGCAAGCAACCACATCACAAAATTTGATTCTTGGGTCCAGAATTGTCTAAGAATGTTCATACATTAGATAAAAATAAAATCTTATGTTTCATTAAAAGGTGAAGTTACTTAACAACAATGAACCTATGGTCTGTGAGCCTAGTCAGCACTATAGACAGTGAAACAGCAACAATCACCTTGAACATAATAACTGATTTTAAATAACTGATTTGCCAGATCACTGATCTCATCAGAAAGCTCTGGCAATTTTTCACTAATGTCTCTGTATGGGGCTGAGCATGCTGTTTCTGCATGCATGAAAGCATTCAGGTGATCAGTATCAAGTTATGTTTTGCCACCTGTTTCCTTCATGCTTTACTTCCTCTCACAGCAGGAAGTTCATTATCCTGCCATAGTGACGTTGCTCTACTTACATCCTGATTGGACATCTCCCAGTAAGGCCTCTCTCCATAGGACAAGACTTCCCACAGTACAATGCCGTAGCTCCACACATCGCTGGCTGAAGTGAACTTGCGGTAAGCGATAGCTTCTGGTGCTGTCCACCTGATTGGGATCTTGCCACCCTGAAAAATGACAAGATCTCATTAGCCATTTAACATTTAACTGCTTGAATGCCAGTCTGTTACAAATCAGGGACGTGCATAAAGAGCGTGTTTTCATTAATGCATTCAGTTTAAGGGTAACGTGATATCCGAACAGTTTGTTCTGTGTTATCTCAAATGTAGTCACACATTTTAAGCAGGCCACATGTAAGAAGGCTTACATGAGGTAGGAGGAAATATCAAACTGTTATGAATATAATGAATAAAATTACCGTGCTGATGTAATATCTGCTGTGCTAGCATTAGTATTTGTTTGCTGTTGAACAGGACCTGGCTGCAAAACATCAGTGTGAGTGAGGTTGAAATGCAGAACTCTAATCTGCACTGATCTTGGTCTGGGCTTTAGTGCTGCCTGAGCTACTTTCATCTGCGAAGTCGCCTCCCTGAGGAGCTGCACTGTATTTACCCAGCTCTGCCTGAGCTCCCAGGCTGGAGTAACTCTGAGATCAGCCCTCATCGCTGCAGGAGGGGCGGAAAGCAAGAGAATGGTGGTGGAGCCAAAGCCAACCAGTTATGCAGCCAAGCAACACAGCTCCTGCCCAGCTTTATCCAAACACCTGGTCCTCAAAAAATAAATTCACTTGCATGCAGGTCTCCCCACTGAGACACAACCCCAGCTCTTTTAGCACTGGGGATTACCACTAATGAGTGCACAATCTCATATGTCTACTCTCTCCTGTCCTCTGGCTTTAGTAGAGGCTGAAGGTGAAAATGGTCACATTAAATATGAAAAGGTAGATCGGGGCGAAGCAAGAGACTTCTCCATCTTGGATAGGGCAACCGTATAGGATTAGTTATTGGCTCAGACTGGTTGTAGCAATATGATTTTCTATAAAAATGTTGACTCACTGTACAGCATTTGGACGTGCAAAGGACACAGAGGACTGTGACAGCTCTGACAATTTTATGAAGGAAATAAGGCAGGGGTTTATCTATGTGCTTGATAGGTAAATTTACAGTTTATTTCTGTTTATTACAGTTTTCAGCTAATTTTCCTTATATGTGATAGTCTATACAGTATGGTGTTAGTTTTACTGAGTTTGTGAATTTGTGATCGAGTGCTATTGACTTATGGTATTATTTTCATCATGAATTAACTTCCGATGGCTACGGTTAGCTTGAAGTCATGCCTATCATAATAGCTGTTGCTTGATCTGTTTATGATAATATGTTGTTACACAGCATTTCAACATATTCACAACCTAAATATACTCTCTATACTAATCACGTGCTTGAAATGAGAAGTAAACCTATTCTCTAAATTAGGCAGTGATGTTGTGGAGTTACATTAGCCTTA
Source organism: Notoglanidium macrostoma (assembly GCA_030068235.1). NCBI lineage: Eukaryota > Metazoa > Chordata > Actinopteri > Siluriformes > Auchenoglanididae > Notoglanidium > Notoglanidium macrostoma. Next base: position 12,439,073 of record JAQQZR010000035.1, on the reverse strand, counting down.
TCAGATTCATAATTTATTTATACTGCAGCTGTCCGCTCTGCTGCCGAAAGGCTTCTTATGTGTATGTCAGATGGACATATATAGTCATTAATTCACAGTTACTTACTGAGAGACTGGTTGAGAGAATATAGTGAGTGTAAGGCATTTCAGTTTCGGCATCTGAGATGAGTTTAGCCATGTTTATTACAAAATAAATCTCAACTGTTACTTTAAGTGACTGGCCTCTTGCTGTTAAATGTGCAATTTCAAGAATCAATAAGATCAATATCACTTCAGCTTGTGCTTTTTAGTTAGAGTATGGGTAAACAAGCACTCACTCTTGTCGTGTATGCTGCCTCTGGATCATCCTCTAGCACTCTGGACAAGCCAAAGTCAGACACCTTACACACCAGGTTGCTGTTGACCAAGATGTTGCGGGCAGCAAGGTCTCTGTGCACATAGCCCATGTCGGAGAGGTATTTCATACCTGAGGCAATACCACGCAGCATTCCTACCAGCTGAATCACCGTGAACTGAGCATCATGTTTCTGATACAAAGAGAGAGAGACAGTGAAAAAGAGGATGAGATGTAGGTGCTTCATATGACTATACTATACAATAATAATCTGGGAGAAACACTGGGAGTGGAAGTGGTCATGTAACAAACTTTTCTGAACATGAGTTTACTGCACCCTTTGGTCTGAACAGGTAGACAGAAAACTGGTCTAATCATATACATTCAATTCAGAACAGAATAGGAAGTCATTATAATTTGAAAAACAAATAAGAAAGATGCGCAAAATTACATCAGAGGCTTCATATCTGTTTTTCAGGAGCTCACTGGCAGCCTGCCACTGTTTACATTGGCATGTGTGAAAAGGGTTTATGCTGAGAGGTATGCTCAGTGCTCAGAGATAAACACCAGGGAGGAAGCTCTTCAGGATGAGAGGAGAGACACACCGGATAAGCAAGATAGCATTGATTTGTCAGCAAGCTCTAGAGAAAGAGGCTTCTTTACTAAAAACAAGCACTGTCAATAGATGGCCAGTATGGGAGCTGGTCTTTTTCCATGTGTCCTTTCATGAATCCTTTTCTCTTATGTCTCATGTCTTTCTTTCTTTCTCTCTGTCTTTCACTTTCTATTTTTACCCACCTCCTTCTAAGAGAGAGCAGGGAGCTAAGTTTATGTGCTGCATACAAACTAAGTTTGGATGGAAACAAAGCCTGGACCACCTGGAACTGACTGGAGTTCAGAGAGGTTCAAAGGATGGCTTAATAATAGTGATAGAAGCGTTGGTGAGGAAAGGCTCTTGGGGGTGATGTCTGTATTTTTTTTTGATAGTGTGCAGGCTATGCTGAAATGCACAGGAAATTGCTGCAACTGTTCTGCCTTTTTTGGGATGCTGTGCAGGCACATATGGAATACAGTTCAGATCGCTCCTGCTAAAGCCGTCTCTGCTATGCTAATTTCAGTCATCGAGCCTGTATTTAACCAGAATTGCCAAGTACTCTCAGCTGCCTCATCCAGATGCAGATGGGTTTTTTTTGGCAAAATTTTGCTGCGCTCAGTGAAATAAGGCGCAAATAGGCCTCACTTTTCCCCCTCTACTTTGTACAATGTAGCATAATATGACCAAGATGGAAAAATGCTCCATGAACATCTACTTGGCATTTGATCACCTTGTTGTACCAGTATCCACATGTCTGTTTTGGCCCCTGTGATGGTAAATACTTAAAAACTGACAAAAATGTGAATAAAACTATTGTGAGATGTCACACTGCCAAGACCAGATTGTGGTGGCCAAAGGTTAATCAGAAGAGCCATCTTTCTGCATGGGACACATACTCTACAGACTGTTTGCCTGTTTATTTTTGCTGTGCTTATGTAGCTGTAAGTCATTTGAAGGACGGATCATGATCAGTCTGTTTAATTGGCCAGCCTGAGCAGGCAGGCACAAGGCCATTGTTATACTCTCCACTTTTGCAAATCTATGCTTGCTATCTGTGTTTTTTTCTTCCCCCAAGTAGATGCCTAGTTTGTTCTTCTGAAAGAATTAGGGCATTGTGCAGATGAGTTCAAGTAAACCACTGACACTTAAAAGCTTTTGGAACATCAGGCTCTATTTAAGACAATTCCCCTTTAGCTATAAAATAAAACACAACGGCTGATCCGTTTGCATAGTAATCACTACAAAACCTCTCGGTCCTAATATCAGTTCTCTAACCATCAAATAGAGACTGTGTTTTTTGTGCCAGAGTGCAATTTGTGTCTATCTGTGGAAAGCAAAACGTTCTTAGTAATAGAGAGAATTTAGTGCTTGCTGTGATAAGCAGATACTTTGCAGGGAAAAGGAGGAGCGAGGGAACAGAGAGAAAGAGAGAGAGAGAGAGAGAGAGAGAGAGAAAATGGGGAAGAAAGTCAGACTCTTAAATCACTTTAAGATGAAACTTTGGCACCATTTGTCTGATCATACATAATGGAGGCTCATTATCTGCACTCTGTGTGTCATACTCACTCGAAGGAAGCTGTCTAAGGAGCCATTCTCCATGTACTCCGTCACAATCATTACCGGCTTACCTGAAGAGAGAGAGAGAACGTGAGAGAGAGAGAGAGTTAAACAGTGATCTCAAACAGTTGAAGATCTACACTGTGTTGATTGGAGCTACATGTAAGCTCGATTTACTACTTAGAAAACTAATGATCTATTTTATGACACTTGAACAAAACATTTCCACACATTTGAATTAGTTATATATAAGTTATATATTTTTCATACCATGTACAGTACTATAGAAATACTGCACATATGTAGAAACATTGCAAAGTCATTTCTGGAATGACACTGTTTCAGTTAAGATGAGATGCTGTTGCTGGAGACCGGCAGCATATGGGTATTATTAAAAAAAAAACAGCTGCATTTTTTATAGGTTTGAAGAGCAAAGAAAGCGAATGGCAGCAATGGGGCTTTCATCACGTCTGAGATATCGCCTGAGCTCCCAAGACGATAGCAAGGCTTGCAGTGCTTGGGTGCACTTCTTCACATGACACTCCCGACACAGTGAGGTCGGTCTGTGGCCTTGAGTTCAAGAACACTTCCTGAAAGATAAAAAGAGTCTCTGTCTGAAGCCTCTGTCTAAAGGGCCCACAAGGTCAGCTGTCACTGTCTGACAGCTTTATTCGTTCTCTTTTCTGGTCATAAATTTCTGCTTTTTTATCAAATTCTTTTTATTCCATATATATCCCTATAAAAGGTTCATGTACAAAACAAAGTGGATAAATCATGGAGAGCTGGAGGAACAGGTCTGTTGCCACAATACCTTTGTCCTTGTTTTTGCTCCCTCCTTCAAACATGTACATGGAAATACAAGAACACTACACATCTGGATAAGGAAGACCTGAGCTCAAGGTAACAGGACAGCACAGCACTAAATCTGCTGTGCTGGGAAAAGTGGACAAACACAGCCCAGTTTATGAAAGCTGTTTTAGTCATATGACACTTTCTCTCTTAATACGAGCTGTTTATATTCCACGGCTTACTCTGTAGTCTAGATGAACAGTCCAACCTGTTACATATCACTATGGCCTGCCTCGTTCTACAAACACATGGGCCATTCTTACTCCAAACAGTCTGGGATACTATTAAACACACTCTTACATTTCACTGACCTGTGATGAAGTGCTCTTTCTCACTTCAGTCACCAGACTTTATGGTTTCTTATAATAACAACGACAATAATAATAATAATAGTAATAATAATAAAAATAAAGCCTTCCTGGCAATAGACTTGTGATCATAATGCCAGCTTGTGATAAGTATTGTAGCCATTCTGTCCCTGGGAAACACCAATTGTAGTTCCACAAATATTTTGTCAAATAGCAAGCCAAAAGCACAAGGTTAAATGGAGTGTGAAAGCCTCTGGGTTATTAAGAATTAACAAGGCTGAGTTAATAAATCATGTCACATCACAGGTTATAGAAGGCACATGCTGGCCTCGTCCACCCCCATTGCCTAAACTATGTAGCTGCTTTCACATACAAGCACTGTAGGTCTCTCTCTCTCTCTCTCTCTCTCTCTCTCTCTCTCTCTGTCTGGCCTACAGTACAGTGATAGTGTTTAATAAGGTCAGAATTAAAGCAAAACTTTGCAGTCAGCTATGACTTCAGTTGAAATGACCAAGAACCAGACAGTCAAGGTTAACATGAAGTTTAACCAAAAACAAGATTTCTCAGATTTAGACGAAATGGCCTAATACATGAAAATTTTCATATTAAGGAGCGTCTTAGACACAGGCTTTGATCATGGAATATAATAAAGATTGAGTGAGATTTATGACTCCAAGTGAATTGTGTCTCATTGCAATTTTTTTTTTTGCAAAGAGTACAAGAAACAGTTCAATAAAACACTATCTTTACTAAGCAGGGAACTTGCAGGCATCAAGCATTTTCTAATCTATAACTCAAAATAGCTAATGCTTTATACCAATAAAGTATTCTAATAGGTCTAACCAAAATCAAAAAATATATTACTTTTGTTGAGTAGTTGTGTGTTCAAATGTAAAATACACAAATCATCATCTTCAGTAGCCACTTTATCCTGATCATTGTCATGGGGAAGCAAAGCCTATCCTGGGAACACTTAATGTGAGGTGGGAATACACCCTGGATGGGATGCCGGTCCATTGCAGGGCATCAGGCAAACACACATTTCACTCAATCACACTGAGGGGTAAATTTTTATAGCCAGTCCACCTAGTGGCATGTTTTCGGGAGGTGGGAGGAAACTGGAAAACGTGGAGAAAACCCACACGGACACATGAAATACAAAATGCATAAATGCATTTTACTAGCATCAACCACTTTAAACACATCATTCTGCTACAGCGAGTCATTATAAACTCTGCTTTTAGGCTTACTAAAAGTTTCAGATTCAGTCCATTCTATGGCATGAGAGTGAAAATAAGATAAACAGAGCACACTGTATCTAACATTTAAACCAAACAGTGAAATGTGCTGAGATGTGACTCACTGCGAGTGACCACTCCTTCCAGTCTGATAATGTTGGGGTGGTCAAATTGTCCCATGATGCTAGCCTCACTCAGGAAGTCTCTCCTCTGTGTCTCTGTATATCCTACTTTCAGGGTCTTGATGGCCACACAGATCTCTTTCTTAGAAGGCAATTTCAGGCGACCGCTACACACTTCTCCAAATTCACCTGCATACATATCATTTGGAGGTTATTTTATTAATGTTTCTTTAGTTTGTTAATAATTTCTGTTCTTAATGGTTTTGCACTTGAAATGATTCAAAGTATAACAAAGACATTGTTTTATCAATTTGGTAACTACTGTCCCATTGTTTGCAGCTCATATTGTGCCCATGACAGACTTGGCCATAACATAAATTGCTCACCATTTCAAACTTTTACAATTACACAATTATCTACAGCATTCAGCCTGATATGCATTGCAGATGAATAAAGCAGTACTATTTTCCATCCTCAACAGCAACCATGTAATTATCTTGGTAAATACATACAAAACTTTCCTCTATAGCATTAAAAATACTAATTTGGGAAAAGTTATGAAACTTTAAGGCATGAATGTTGATGTAATGGCTTTAGAGTAAAACCTACAGAATATAGTCTCATTATTTGCTTGGTTCTCTTGCATTAGCTTATTCAGCTATAAATTATGAGGCATTATTTTGATGTGTGCTCTACTGTTTAAGACATCAGGAACATGGAGTGCCTGGGAGAGAATGAGCTACAGGGGGTGAAAAATAATATCCCAGCTGGAGGTATGCTCCGCTTACCCACACTCCTCAGCTCCATCAGCACTCACTCTATTAAAGGCAGTGAGGCGATGAGGATGAGCGCTGGGAGGAACACTCTCCCCATCTCCCTGCTCACAATCAAAAGCATATACTTCCAGCTGAGGTGCTAAATGATTCTCATTTACATTACCTGTCACATCTGTTACAAATGCGTTTTGCCCTGTTGCAGGTAGCTTCAATACAGCTGCAGAGTTTAAGGCGGGTATATGGCGTACCTGCACCCACTACTTTGTCGATGGCGATGCAAGAAGCGTCTAACTCCTTGGCAAATTCATGCACCGCCTGACTTGGGTCCTCATAAGTGTGGGGATCAATGTAGGTCCTAATACCAGGCAGTCTCACTGAAAATAAAAGAGTTAAGGAGATGTTTGGATCATAATTAGGTTAATTACCCGGTTAAATAAACCCATGAGGTATAAACCTAGAATTGTGCTTTATTGACTGATTTTTAGGAATTTAATGACTTTGATGGTGTTAACAACCTGTACATGGGATACACAAAGGCACCAGAGTGACAAATACTTACACTGACCATTACCAAAGTGAAGTCTCTTTTTGTCAGGATGTTTGGATTTGCTGTAGCCACAGCACCTGTCAATCAGAGTGTTGAAAGGTAACAGTTATCATCAGTGACATTCGGGGTGAGCCTTCTGCTACTCTATACTATGCCGGAGAACATCTAATGACTCAGTAGACAAAATTCATGGCCAGGATGAACCTGTCTCCTTTGCTATGAGGCAGAGCAGTATTTTAGAGTCTTATAATAAATCAGATATTTATGCAGTCTTTCAACAGTGCTGTCTGCCAAGAGCAGCCCCTATGCCTGACTTGACACTCAAGCTCTCATGGTGCCTGTTACATTAAGTAAAGCAGAGGCAGGAAAAATAATACAGCTTTTGCCAAGTAAATCATCCAGAACTATATATAGCCGGTTGACATGCAGGGGCATGGTCTTCTTACATCTACGTCTTCATCTAGCAGATATGGGGGATGGGAGGTGCTGAAGAGGGGAGATTTGAGTAAGAGACATGTATAAGAGAGAACTGACAGGTTCAAGATGGCCACACTTAAGCCTCTGTAAAGTTGTTGAGTATGAATGACAGACCAACCTGCTAATCACAATGTAAAGCACCACAGTGAGGAGGATGATGGCTATAGCAGAAGCAATGGCAATTAGCACGACCTGACTGTTCTCACTGGAGATTGAGAAAGCTGGGAGAGACAAACAGAGAGAAAGGGAAACAGAGCAATCAGAGTATACTAAACAAGAGAAGAAGCAAACAAAATACTTAGATACGATTTATGTGATCCTGAACAGGTCAAAGCAAAATTTATAAGAAAACTTGACAAGAACATGAACTTTCTTTACTCTAAAGAGTATTATATGACTTCAGACAGATTTGTCACCATCATGGATCATCATCTACTTCTTAAAATTGACTCTCATTTTACAAATTACCACATCAAATCTACTCTGCAGATGCAATAATTTCTTTAAATAAGCCGTGAATCCTGACAAGCCTCTAGACTGTGAACTAAAGCACAGGAAAGCTCTGGTGACTGATTCTCCAAATCCCAAATGTAGAATGCTTTTTGCTCAGATTAACAAATGAATAATGGGAGCTATCATCTCAGGGGAGCTATGCCATCATTTTACATTTGCTATGCATGTGGAGTTCGATAGATCCATGACCAGTTCAGTAACCTGGAGATAGGATAGTGCCTCCTGCTTGTACTATATCATTCCATTCCATGACCATCCATTGATTTCCTATAAATGTTTCATTAGTAAGATGAGTACAGAGAAAAGAGAGGTTCTGCTCTGATAACAGGGTATACAGTGTATCAAATACACATGCCGTGCTAAATGCAAATGATTTACTGACATAACAATGACAGAACATTTCTGCCATCCGTAAGACTGGTGTCTTATATCTAAATAGCTCACAGTTACAGTACAATTAAAAACAATAAGTAGTTACAACATAACACTGGAAGAAGGGAGTTTAACAACGTAGTTGCAACAACAACAAAAAACGATTAAAGAGTCTATGGGTAAAGTACTTCTAATCCTAAAATTATCCTAAATTATATAAAATACCCTAACATTTAACCTTGATTTAGTTTAACTGATGAGACAGAATTATGTATAATCTTCCATGAGTATGTAAATGGTGCAGATAATCCTTACTTATTGTAACAATATTGAGAAACAGTTTGTGCTTACAGTCTGGGCTGGTCTCAAACTCAAATTTGCGGCTGCTGCTGCCATAGCCCGCAGCGGTACGAGCTCTAATCTGCAGTAGGTATTTGGTATCGGGTTTCAGTCCATTGAGAGTCACATTTGTGCCCTTGCATCTCAGGATGGTGTAGCTGGTCTCTTGTTCTTGCTTCAGGAATCAAGGGAGACAGAAGAAAAAGAAAATGAAAAAGAGACATGTTAACATAACAAAGATACTGATACGGACAACTCATCTGAGCAAATCTGAAGTAAATTAGCCCTAACCAGAGCAGACCATCTTGTCTGAAGGCTATTTTTGTAGTTGGTGGAGGTTAGACAGAGTCATATTTGGATCAGTACCCCGGTCCAAAAAAGGTGTATTTATCATTAAGTAAGTTCCAGAACTGCTGTGTATGGTACCATCTCGACTTGATAAATGGCCACCTTTATCTTTATGGCTTTTCTAAAGACTGCTGAGGTGCAATGATCCTCTCCACTACTCCAAAAAACCAACAATGGATTTATGGGACATCTTTTTTTCCTTGAAACCACTGTTTCCAGATGTGCCTCTGGTGGGGTAAAGTGAGATCAGCAGAATGAACAGGGTGTGGCATTTTAATCTATTTACTGTAGATTTTAGCAGAAAAAAGATTCACTGTTAACAGCAGGCTCAGTCAAATTCTCACGGTTTTCCTCTTCACCCATAAGCCATCAGGTGCCAAAACAAGTATTCACCCAAAAACTGAATTGCATGTTGCATCATCTCTGATCTTTTAGAAGTTGTTCGCTTGTTCACAAAGTGTTTTTTTGGTGATTAGTGCATCTGCTGAGTCATTAAAAGTAGATTTAGACTTTGACCTCCCATACTAAAGAACACTATGTGCATACGACTCGGCAATGTCTTCAGATTAAACCAAACATCTGGGCTTGGATTTGACTTCAGCACCAACAACGAGCAAAGCTTTCACCAGGCTTTATAGAGAAATGATGGTAAGAAAGCACTCTAAAACTTCACATGGAGTGCATCGGGTTTTATGATTTAGCAAGAGCTTTAAATTCACTGGGAAGATGAAACCAATACCCTGCATCTTATTGTATGTGCGTTCGTTCAACTCGTAAATCTTTTCACAGGTTGTCACTGTTCACTGCTCATGACACTATGTGATTCCCTGAAAATTATATACAGGTGTGCCCAAATGTTTTATGCTGGAAGTATTCTTACCATATGTCTCAGTGGTGCATCAGCTACTTCCGCACACTGAAGCTTGCAATGGTTACTTCTCAATGTGTAGGCTATTGGTGGAATTTAATATGCTTGTCATGTTCTGCTCTGACAATATAAATAGTCCAATCTGGGAAAATGCCTCAGCCTCAATTGAAAGAGAAACTATGTAAATATAAAATTTATTTCAGAAAGCATTCCTTCTCCACAAGCTTTACAAACAATCCAAATGAAAGAAAATTTCCTTTCTTTTATTTTACTATCATAGATTAAAATGGTAAAAAAAAAATGATCACACATGTGTCTTCTCACCAGTTTCCTTGCTTTGATTAAGGGAATTAAAAAGCCCTCTATCCTATGTCCCATTCCGGCCAATCTTTTTAGGCGAAGTATTGAAAAAGTGTGAATGGTAAGATATTTGGTTCTATAGACATGACATTTTATGTTACATACAGCACATACACAAATACAGTACACGGCTGATGATCCTGACTTCCAGGCTTAATAAAATGCACAGGGGGTAATTAATCTATTTGCATAGACACCATCCTATATTTTGCACTTTTAGATCGAAATGCCCCAAAAATGCATGAAGGCAAACATGCAAAACAGAGAAGATGCAAATCTCTGTAGACTGTTCATGAAGTAAATCAGCTTGCACATTTCCAGGTGTTATGAAATTTGCAAGTTTTTACCCATGCAAAAATGTAGTAAATCAGGGCAATAGAGCAGTTGGAAGTTTCACTGCCTCCCCCTCTATCACATAGGCGTTTAGCTTACATGAAGCAGCATGGCGTTTTTTTGTGAGTGTATGTGACTGTTTTCCATAGGAGCTGCATTATTTCAATATGCATGCATCTGTAGTGCTGTTTAGGGAGATATTTATTTATGGTTTATGGTATACATGATTATACAGGGTAAACATTCTGTTGTTTTGAACTAGACCCATAGATGCCATTTCATCTCTGAAAACTCATTTAATGAATTCAGAGATCTTTCGTGGGCTTAATGCTGTGCACTCTTGGTGTTACTGTGGTTACTGTGAGTCAGTGTGCCCTATGAACAGATTTGGAGGCCCCTTTTCTCTCTCAGTGGGTGTGTTTGTGTATTTCTTAAAAGGGTGAGGGGCACTCTGTTATCCTCTGCCAGCCTGGATCAAGGGCACTATAAGTCCTACTAGGGGTATTCCTTTGCTTTTCCACATGGCAGACCCAGTTGTGTAGGATTTGGGCAACCTAAACCTCGCTTTTGGAAACGATGCCTCAGTAGCATGTGTAATTAACGGAATCAGTGACGAGATACAATAGATTTGATTGTAAAAGGAAGATACCATGCCACCCAGGGTCAAGCAAGACATGGATTTCAGGGGCCTCTGAGTGTACATGTGCCAGTGAAACTAGCCCCAGATGAGATGGCTTTGGTTACAAATAAGGAGATTATGGCCAACCCGCTGCATTTCACAGGATGAGATTTGGAGTTTGGCTGATCACACTGAAAGGCATTTTACAAAGGTCCTCTGTAGAAAGCAGAGGAGTCAGTCACACCTCACCAGCTCTCCTTTTTGCCAGTGGATTGAACTGTGTTATTAGTATATTTGAAAATGGCTATTTTTGTAGCCGCTCAGCTCAACAGAGTACATACAAAAAGGTCTGATATTTTTGTAGAAGCTCAACAGCTAAAAAGATTTGCTTTATTACACTTCAGTAATATCTTTAATAACATTATTGATGCATTTTTACTAAGCTAATCTTGTCTTTATGGAATGGGGATATAATTAACCACTGTAATACATGACTTTGTATTAAATTAGATTACAACTATTTAAGGTAACTACTCAAGATAATACACAGACAGTGTTGGTTAAAACCAAGTGTTGGAGAATAGTTTTGTTTAATATCATTCATGAGCATGATAAAAAAAAAGCAAAGAGTTTTTCCTTTTATCCACTTTTGGAGACAATGGAAGCCTGTGTGCAATTTAGTGCATATTTTACATTCATGTGAATGTTTCTATGTGGTCATAGAATCAAGTCATTTACTCAGTAGACTATGAAATGTTGTTTCTGTGGGAAAATTCTGGCTAATTGCCATTGGAAACTAGGCCTTTTTTTCACACCCTCAGATTCCCTGCCAGTTTGGGAGAGACACACAATGTCAGGGTCCAATTAAGTGCCAAAGCTGGAGCCCCGCTTCCTGCAGTCTGCCCGGCCTGAGGGACACATTACCCACTTCATGCAGGAGTCGAAGATATCACAGTGTCTGACAGCATGAAAGAGCTCCACTGAACACTGACCCTTAGAAAGCCCTCAGCGGCAACAATGATGTGGGGCAACAAAGCTCACCCTGCTATTCCGCATATTAAATCAATCAGGGCCAAATCCCTGTACGCTTCATTAATCACACAGCAGCTGCGGCAAACCTGGATAGAGGCTGACTAAACTGACTTATGACAGGAGAGCACGGCTTGTGATATATTTTTTTAAAGATGAGAGAACCTGGGCTTCTAGCGCACATGGCCTTAACTTTTTTAATTGTTTGTTTGTATATTTGTTTTTTAATGTTTATTTTATTGGTATTGCTTTATATCACTGCACCTCCTAATGCAAAGAATGTATAAGACTCAAATTTAAAAATATTTGACACTGACCGGCCCAGTTCTGTTATTCTTCATACTGTGACCCAGGATTAAGTGGGTACTGAAGATCAATGAGTGAATGAATGATTCGAATCACACTCCCCAGTCAGGAATGCATATAATGTTTATAAATTAAGCCTCTGTACATACAGTATGTCTTTCAGAAGTTGGATTAACAAAATACTCACTTTAATCTCCATGAAAAATGCCACAGAGAAAGATTTAGACCCAGGTTAAATGCTATTAGTGTTGAATGTATAGAGTGAATAGCAATTAAACTGCCCCCACCTTCTCATAGTACTTGACCTCGTAGTCCAAGATAATACCATTGGGTCTTTCTGGCTCCAGCCAGGATAGTGAGATGCTGTTTCGGGATGTTCTGTCTTTCTTGATGTTTGTGACCTGGGATGGAGCTGCAGGGAGGGAAAAAATAAAGGGAGATAGAAAGTGAGGATGAAGAAGAGGATTAGCTTCTTCCACACTGCTTCTGACTTCATTACATGCACAGTTCACAGAAAGTTCAGCAATTGTGCTTCAACTATCCAAGCCTCCTGTGAAATGATTCTGGGTAACCTAATTGAGTTTTCTTCAGTAGGGGCCAGTTTTAAAGTTGGGAAAGACATAATGATGCATTTGTGTATTATTTGCTTTGCCGCTGCATAGTTAGTCTGGTTTTGTTACAATAAATGAGGCCCCTGTCTGTTCAGGTCAAGCAAGCATTTTCAGTTCTCTTTCTTTTAAAGGCTAATATCAATCTCGTATATGTTTCTCTGTTTTAGTACTTCACATGGTCCCAATATGTGATCATAATTCAAGTCAAAGTTTTGTCCCTCCCTTCTACTAACTGGCTCACTTGCGTTCTTTTTCAGTTTTACAGCTCTTTAATTGCAAGGCAGCGATGAAGCTATGAAGCCATCTGACTGGCCCATGTTTTAATTTTATTAGACCACAGGAAAAAACATGCTATTCTTTGAAATGTTCAAGGTTTTTCTTTACTGTGATTACAGTTTTGATTCTCTCCCCCCGTTTGGAAACTTTTTTACTGTTAATGAATCCAGATGGACCCAGTCTGTTTCTTGCACTCCTACACACAATTCTGATAAGGTATTACTGAAGGTTTATAGTGACCGCAGTTTATGGAGTTTATAATAGGCAAGATTTATGGTATATGGACTATTGTACATCTTTCTCAGCTTTCTGTTTGGCACTTCAGAGTACAAAACACCAAATATTCTTCAGACCAGTTAAAAGAGGGAAATACCCACCTACAATGTAGCTCATGTAGGCATTATAAAGAAAATTCAGTTACAAAAACATAGAGGTAAATCTCTTCACCAACAAGCAATACTAGATTAAAACCCAAAGCACAGGCCAGTGCCATTCACAGGTATGGCCAGAGGTTTTCTCCACTATTGTGTTACAAAATTCTTCAGAGATAAACATTTATAAATAATCTTTGTGAAATGCAGGCATGGCATTGACTATCTGCAGATCACTGCATCACCAAATGTCCTCCACATGGCTTTTGAATTGTCCTATGGTAAACACTCTCAATATGTACTGTATATAGTTGGAACTTCTCTATTGAATTATTTCTTTCTCTCTGCTCCCTAGGTACTGCCGATTTAAGGAAAGAATCCTCTGCCTTTCTAGTACAGCGACAGCTGAAGCCATCTTTTCATAAAGCACAGTCCAGCAACATTAAATACTGGTAAAGGATGTCACATTCAGATCCAGCTCTCCTATTGTCATCGGCTTTGTTGAAATTCTACATCCTGTGCTGGCAGGAATGAGCAGGAGGCCGTGGTTTGTCTGACGACACCCTGTCAAAATGGCAGAACACAAACATTTTAAAGTTTTTGTAGGCCAAGAGGAGATCACCGTCCTAACACAGAGGCCATGTGCCGTCTCCTTGGGGCTGTGCTGCACATGCTAGCTGTGTTTACATGGAAAGGTCTGCGCTGACATCCCTGTAAGACCTCGTAAATGTGCTCTCCGACAGGGAGTGCAGCTGCAGAGTGGGAGAATTGGACTGGCCTTCCACACGTCTCTCTCTTGCTTTCATTTGCATTTTATAAGACAATAAATGTAGCTGCAGTGTTTGTCCAAGGTCGAGGGAGTAGAGCTGCGGTGAAAGGGGTTGTGATCTCGCATGTTTCAAACTCTCTAAAAGAGCCTGAAGATCAAATGAAATACGCATTTATGTCCACTGTTTACACTGAGATGAGTGAATACAAAAGTGAGAGAACACTTTAGCTAAGCAGTTTATCTGTGCTTGAGAGCAAAGGCTGTTGCAGTTAAAGAGAACAGAGAAAAGCTTTGTAATGTGAGAGACATAGTGAGAAATAGACTCACAAACAGCGTTAATAGTGGCTATAATAGTATAGATGAAACTTCATGACTCTCTGGAACTTCACATATCAGCATCTTGAATAAATTACCTGTGTCTCCTAAAACTATTTTGGAATCTAAGTCAATTGAGGTCACACTTAGTGTCCTCTACATTTTCCATCAAATAATTTAAGGGCCAGAGGTTTATTTACTGCCTGATTTGTTGAAGGCCTAAAGCCTTTCTCAAAGCATCAGTGTCTGGCAATCACTCTGTTAATAGATCACAGCTGTGACAACATGAGGAAAGCTAAAACCACAGCGACATCTGACCAGAATGCACTCAGTTTTGACAAGACAATGTCATCAGAAACATAACGCCAAATGAGAATTTAGTCATAAAATGTTCATTTCTAAAACTTTTATATGGTAAATCAGGCTATTTTACAAAAATAATAATAGACTCAGGGTTTTTGGCATTTTATAATTGCCACAAGAATTTCCTCATTATTACGAAAAACATATTACCATGGACCAGAAACCAATACTGCAAAGACTAAATATTATATTATATCAAATATATCTACAGTCTCTCTTCCATCACTGTAGTGCTTTTACAAAGTTTAGAGGTTTAAACTGCTCCCTGTGGTAAAAGGGTGCAAATCTATCAATCCTTAGCCTTTGATCTACAGTAGCCCTCTACCTACTGTTTTATGGCTCCAAACTCTAGTGTCTGTAACCTCAGTTCTAAAGCTTGCGCTAAATCATCTACCAGTTTCTGCACCTATCACTTTAAAGCCAGAGCAGAACTGACAGAAGAGACAGAAGCCAAGACCTCATATGGCACAACTGCTCATCTTTACACAGGAAACCCTAGTGGAATGGAAGGCAGATGGCCCTGCGTTCCAGCTAGTAACCTGAGGAATGACCTTCATGCTGCCTGACTGGACTCCAGCACCTGCAGACAGATATGTGCACAAACTGCTCTGATAGCACAGGAAGTTTCAAGAATACAAGGATCAAAAACAAGCTTGCTGAGATATTAAAGGCATGCTTTCTTCTCTCCAAATGGAATTCTGAGCTTTGTTGCACATCGCTGCCAGGAAATAGAATTGTCTTCATCAATCTCCTTGAATACATTCTGGGGCAAAACATTCCTCCAAGGAATATTTTAACCTATAAAAGTGTTTTTATTATTCAAATCATCTACTGGATGCCATTAGAATTGAATGAAACACTGACATGTACAGTTGTAAAAGGCTGTCTAAATTTTTACCATAAAGAAATCTAGAGATAAAGCTATTCCATGTTAACTTATATTGAATGTTGCTTTGGTCTTTACTTTCTTGTTAACTTTTTTCATCGCTAAAGCAAAAATACCAAATTTTATCTGAAAACAGGATGGTACAGAAGAATGTGGTGCTGTTCAACCTGGTTTTTGCATGAGAGTCTATGGTAGAGTTGCTTTGAGAAATGCTTTTAAATAACACTCATTTGTTTCACTATCACTGTTTGTTACCTAAATGGACAGTTACCCTCAGAAGTTTACAGTCTGAAGTTTACAGTCAGAAGTTTACAGTCATCATGAACATGAATGTCATGGCAATATTGGGCATTTAATGATTTCTTCGAGTTGTTCTTTTTCTTGAGAAGAATGATTGTATAACATACATCTTTAATAGAAAACAACACAGATTTGGTGCACAAGTTCTAACCTTTTTGGGTTTTCTAAAATTAACACAGGGTCCAAAAATTTACTTATGGCACACCTAATATTTGGTTAAATGTTCCTTAGGAAGTTTCACCTTAACCAGATGATTTTGGTAGCCATGAACAAGCTTTTGGCAGAATTCTGGTTGAATATTTGTCCACTCTTCTGGGCAGAATTGGTTCAATTATATTTGCGTGTTTTTTCTCATGGACCCAACTTTTAAGCACAGTCCAGTTTGTGCAATTCACCATTTCCACTGGCAGAAAACAGCCCCAGAGCATGATGCTACCACCACCATGCTTAACAGTTGGTACAGTGTTCCTCTATACCTCTGGTCATTGTGACCAAACAACTCAATATTTGTCTCGTCTGACCATAAAACTTTCCTTCAGAAGGCTTGTTCTTTGTCCATGTGTTAAGCTGCAAACTTTAGTCAAGTTTGAAGGTGTCAGTTTTGCAGCAGCGGCTTCTTTCTTGGACAGCAGCCTCTCAGGCCATGACGATGTTAATCTTGCTTGACTGTAGACAGTTTTCCAGCAGCTTCCAGTTCATGGTAGGCCTGTGCCTTAATGGTTCCTGAGTTGTTCCTGAGCATCTGAACCAATTACCTCTCAGCTGAGGGTAACACTTTGGGTCTTCTTCCATACCTTGGCAAAGATGCTACATCTCAAATTAACTAGTAAACAACCACAGAGAAGCTAGCAACTGTAATCAATCATGATCAATAACGGATGTTAAGAGGTCTTGGCATTGGCAAGGTAAAAGACATTCTGGAAATTTCAGCACCACTGAATTAAAAATCTAAGTGGGTGTTAAATAAAATACATTTTTTATGTATTATTTTTTACCATGTGTTGATTCCAGAAACTCCAAAATAAATGAAAATCTGTGCACCAACTTCTTATCTTTTTCTATTAAAGGTGTATGCTGTACAATCATTGCTCATTAGAAAAAGAACATCATTAAAAACCCAATACTGCCATGACATTCATGTCCATGATGACTGTATGTAAACTTCTGACCGTAACTGTAAAGTCAACTACTATAAATCCTCTGTTTTTTCTGATCATAGTTAGAAGTGATGTAATGACAGCGTTACCTGCTTGGTTGGTAGTTATAGTGACGCTGGCATACTGGCGTATTGCAGGGGCCATGGAAGAAACTCCATTCTCTGCCTCAATCTCAAATGTATAGTTGGTATGTGCCAGCAAATCAGTCACAGTCACTGTGGTGTTCATAAGGCCCGAAGAACGGGGCAGGAAACGGACAGCCCCTCTACATGGCTCGCATTGTTTAGACCCAGTCAAACAACGCTTACACAGTACTTTAAACATCAAGTCCTTCCTGCCACCAGTATCTTCTGGCCAACTCCAGTCCAGGATCACCGATGTCTCGTTGATGACTGAAATTACGTTCCGAGGAGCAGAGGGGGGACCTAATAAAAAAAAAGAAAAAAAAAAGTAGGTATGTGGGTAAAATATTATCCAGCAAGGGATTTAAGGCTGTACTGACATCTTATGAGTTTTCCTCAGCATATGCAATTTTGAAGTAGAGATCCTTGTTGTCCTTCATGTCTAATGCTACATTGTAAATAAGAAATATAGACGACATATCTTTTTGTCAGGTCTTTTAAAGTTATGGCATTACTTCACATTTTAGGGGTATTTTCGGAAAGGATTGCAATGTTAATTTTAAAGACTGTTGTTATAAAAAGGAAGTGAGGATAACATGCAGGTAGTCCGATTTCATCTGATTGCAAAAACAGACTTACAAAAAAGGGTTAGATATTTGCCTGGGACTCACCGCTCTTTCCATATGATCACAAGAGCAATTTGAAATGAAATCTGAGGATAAGGCATGGAGCAAGACACCAAATCTGTCCAGACCTCAAACAAACCTAAATTGCTCCTGGCTCTGCTCTGAAGATGTGAGTAAGTGTGTGGAGGGTTAAGAGGGGATTATGTTTCAAGATAAAAACTAACGTTTGGTCGTTTGATTTGACATGAAGAATTTACACAGAGCATTGTTGTACCAAGTGCTGTCTACTTACCTTTGACTAAGATCCCCTAAAATCTCCTAGAAGATAAAGAATGATGGAAGGATTCAACCTTGCATTAAGAAAAGTCTCAGTGCACAAAGGGGCCCCCCAGACACAAATATGCTTCAGGAATATGTAAGCCCTATCTCTTTTAACACTGCCATAATTCAGCATTTAAGATCAATTATGAGATGCACTGCAAAGATGACATAATTACTTGTATCATTAAAATGACTTTCTTTGCAATTTACCCAGGACCTATTACTTAAAATACTCTAGGATTTCTCTTTTTTAACAGGGCAGTGCAAATATACTTAACCTTCTTTTATAATGAAGAGCAATCAAATGAAATCCCTTTAAATATCATAAGGATAAGAAAGACATAAATTCAATACAGACCACAGCCATAAACAATCTTGACTGCCTACAGGTCAGGGGAAATGTGGAATTCTGTTGTGGGTTAACATCTTTGCCAGAACACAGCATCCTTTGATCTGGACTTATAATAGAAATCACAGTGTGCCATTTAGCGTTAACAGACTGGCTGGCTTGCCAGCAGGAGCATGTGAGGTGTGCCGGAGTAAGCCATCCATTACATACACACACACACACACACACACACACACACAGACATATGCACACACAAACACACCCCGTGTGACAAGCAGCTCAGCTCCGTGCTCACTGAGGTGTGAATGTGGCATTCAGGGCCACTATAGACTTAAATTAGCAGTGCTACCACAACGCTGAGACGTCACACATTCTGGGCCCATGACTTTGAGAGTGTGACATATGAGGGCTGTTTGTGTTGCGCTGAGAGGTAAATGGTTTGCATGGTATTGATTAATGTACCAGATATGTAACATCCGTACCTTTCTACTGCAGGCCTTTTCCTCACGTTGAGGATTTATGCTATTGAAAAGACAAGTTTTATGGGGTCATAAAAAAGAGACGGGTAGAAATAAACAGATCTATTTTTATATACTAAAAGCAGGCATAAATATGAGCACCTCTGAAATGCCTGACAATGAATAAACACAGGATCTTGCTGGCAGTGGTCTACAGGATTACACATAAATATTCAGTAGTGATGCGTAACTTAATCTGTACTACGTAGCTACAGCATGGTCTAGAGGAAAATTATATAAAATACAAATAGAAGTTGAACATCTCTAAAAAACACTAAATGAGCTTTACGTTTAAAAAGGATCATGTCAGAGAAAGGCTTACTTTAATTGCTGTGAATGTTCTCAAAACCATGCTGAAAGCTAATCTGTTCTACTCTGAGTACCTTCCTTGCATCTTGGGAGATTCTATCTAGATAAATGTCTCTGCTTGGGGATCACTGAAATTAAAATCACATATGTTGCTTCAGTACTTTTGCCATATAACTTCATTTCTCCTACGCAGTTTAAAAGACAGACTTGTTAAAATTATGAGTGCATTTAATGACAAAAACAGAAAGAAATGGTATGTGCTCAGGTGAAAACCAAATGTCAGAACAGCCCTTGATGCCACAAATAAATGTGACATTAGCAGCATTACATGACCACTCTAGATGTTACATAAGAGATACATTTTAACACTTGGCCACAGAATGCAACACATTTTTACATCTGAATCACCTCTGATGCAATGCCATGATTTATGAATAATGTACAATGGAATGAAACATGTAGGAATGTATGTTAGTGGCTGTGTACCATCTGCAGCCTTGTCTATAAAGGAGAATGGACTAGCTCGCTCCATAGTGCAGGCTCTGGGAGACCCATTGCCTGAGAGACACAATGTCTAATTGGACAAATATCAGGAAAATCAGAAACCTAATCAGATTGAGCCAACACAAACCCATAAATCCCAGAACAAACACTAAAAGAACCCACAGATGTAATGAGGAAACTACAGAAAAATGTGTTTAAAATATAAGTGTGGGTATTGTGTTAAAATTGTAATAATTGAAATTAAGAAGTAGTCAGACAAAAAAATAAATACTACAGTAAAAGTTTGCACATGTAAGTTCATGTTTTTAAGTTCATAACCATTTATATGATTTACAGTCCCCTCCAAAAGTATACAATTTTCATAATTTTGCCTCTGTACACTACCGCAACGGATTTGAAAAGATGCCATCAAGATGTGATTGAAATATAGATTTTCAGCATTAATTCAAGGGGTTTAACAAAAACATTACATTAATCATTTAGGAAGTACAACCATTTTTTACACAGTCCCTCCAATTTCACAAGCTCAAGAGTAATGGGACTGTTGACTGACAGTTATAGCCTGTTCTTCATTATTTCTTGACAGATAAAATGTCTGGAGTCAATTCCAAGTGTTTAATATGCATTTGACAGTTGTTCATGGGAACTCTCAATATGCAGTCCAAAGAGGTGTCGATGCAAATGAAGAAGGTCATCATTAGGCTGAAAAAAAACAAAGCAGACCTATCAAAAAGATAGCAGTAACTTTAGAAGCCAAATCAACAATTTGATTAATTCTTAAAAAGAAGGATTGCACTTTTGAGCTTAGCAACACCAAACGACCCAGAAGACCACAGATCACACCTAAAGTTGATCATCATAGAATGCTTTCCTGGGTAAAGAAAAAAAAAACCTTCACAATATCTAGCCAAGTCAAGAACACTCTCGAGGAGGCAGACATGTCATTGTCAAAGTCTACAATCAAGAGACGCCTTCATGAATGCAAATACAGAGGGTTTACCTCAAGATGTGAAACACTTTTAGCACTTAAGAACAGAAAGGCAAGATTAGAATTGCTAGAAAGCCTGCCCAGTTCTGGAACAAGATTCTTTGGACAGATGAAACCAAGATTAAGTTGTACCAGAATGATTGGAAGAGAAGCATATGGAGAAGAAAAGGAAGGGTTCATGATCCAAAGCATACCACATCATCTGACAAACACGGTGGACATGGGCATGTGTGGCTGCTAATGGAACTGAGTCAATGGTGTTTATTGATGATGTGACTGCTGAGAGAAGTAATAGGATGAATTCTAAAGTGTACAGAGCTATACTTTCTGCTCAGATTCAGTCAGATGCTGCAAAACTGATAGGACAGCACTTCACAATACAGATGGATGATGACCAAAAACACACTGTGAAAGCAACCCAAGAGCTTCTTAAGGTAAATCAATTAAACATTCTTAAATGGCCGAGTCAGTCAACCCAATTGAGCATTGAGTTTTTCACTTACTGAAGACAAAACTAAAGGCAGAAAGACTCAGAAACAAACAGCAACTGAATGCAGATGAAGTAAAGGCCTGGCAAAGCAACTCAAGGGTTGAAACTCAGCATTTGGTGATGTCCATGGGTTCCGGACTTTAGGCGGTGATTAAAAATTATGCTTATATTTATAATTATGTTAGTCTGTTCAGTTAGTTTTGAGTGTGTGAAAAAATGGCTGTAATTCCTAAACGGTTAATGCAACATTTTTTGTTACACCACTTAAATGAATGCTGAAGTCTACACTTCAATCAGATATTAATGGATTCTTTTCAAATCCATTGTGGTGGTGTACAGAGGCATAAATTGCACTGTTCCAATACTTTTGGTGGGGACTGGAATTCATATGAAAAGGTACAGATGCTGATATTAAGGTTTAGGGTGGAGTTAGTGTTCACAGCCTATGCTTTCGTATTATGGTATTCATACAAATAAGTATGGACTTGATCACAATGTTAGAAATATATTTCATAAATAGAGTTCAAATGCACAGTAATATTATTCTGAGAAAAAGAAAATATGTATTTTAACCATTATATTTGAATGGTCATTGATATGTACTTGAAATATTTACAAGGAAGGTTTCAAAGAAAGTGTAGGGGATAAAATGATGTTTTTCCATGAAGTAGGAAAGAAACAAAGTAAGAGTACTACTAATAAGAGAACTCTTAATTAGCAAAAGAAGCACTAATTTTCAATCATAATCAGGTACAGTACAAAATACTTTCCATTTCTAACTGATGTAACTGTTATATGTATTTCATGTGATGTAAGAGGAATTATTCTACATTAGTATTACTGAAGATGATTTAGCTGTGCATGATCCTCTCTACATTTGAGCTTGGTAACAGTTATGAATACATACGGGTGCAGGCCATCAACACAGGGTCTCCATCAGCACGAAAGTAGTTCTTCTCACAGCTGCAGTGCACAGCCCCCTCCTTGTGAGTGTAGCTGTGTGGGGGACACTTGGAACACTTCATATTCCCGGACGAAGCCTTATAGAAGCCAGGCCGGCAAGCTAAAAAGACAAACATGAGCAGAAGACAAATTAGTATCCGTAAAGACTTTAACCAACAGAGTCATCCATTACCTCATTATCACGCTGCCACCTTTAATGGACCGGATGATTTCACATGACAATATCCATCAGTGGATGCACTGAAAGACTGCCTTAAACCAACCCAAAACACTTAGAGCATGGAGAGTGAGCACTGAACGTGTGTGAGAAGAATGAGGATGAGAATGGGTTTGTTTCTTTAAGAAGAAGGGGGGAACTGTGTGCCAGACTGAAGCCTGGTGATAAAACATATTAAAAAATGTGCTGGTACGCTCTCCTTTTAGTGACACATCCAGGAGATGTTGCATGAATTATGCAAATATACCTCTTAAAATGGAAAAAAAGAAAGCTCTCTTTAAATATCTCTGGTATTAAATTGTGCTCAGCAGCTCATCTGCTGCTATTCACGACAATCCCATTCCATTATACATAATGAAGGGGTAAAAATTACGACAAGGCTGCTAATTACAGGGGCTCACACATCTGCATTCCACTCCTTTCCTTTTGCAGGTTCAATACTTGTCACTTGATACCGTTGGCGAACCAACACTTTTAAGTCTGCAAGAAGATTTTTCTCAAATGCACTTCATAGCTCCTACAGCAGCTACAGCAGTGTGGTTGAATTATACCTCTCAGGGAATGCAGTACAAGATCATTTGAACACATAATACAAGGCTCTCTTGGGTATGAATGTCACTAGCAGATCTGTGACAGTTATTACACATTGTCCGGCACTCACAGTTCTATAGCACTACTGAGCATCTAAAGTGATTTTTCTCTGTAGTGGCCCTGCAGTGTGAGCAGAACAGGGAGGCACGAGGCCATGTGATATATGAGAAATCAGGTTTACATTAACCTACTGCTCCTTGGAGAATACAACAGCCACTGTAAAAACCCCAGCTGACAAAAAAAATCAGTGGTGCCTATTAGCCCGAGTTATGGGAAATCAAATGTGACACAGTGCTTTCTTGGCAAATCGGAAATCACAGAATCCCAAATGAGATAAGCACACACGCATAGCTGGGAGACACTTCACTGTGAGATTGTGCACTTCTGAAAATAGCAAACATGACTCAATTTATTTAGTGCTTAACCTTGAGTGTGTTCCAAGAGTACAGTACACATGAAAAGAGATCACACAAATCAAAAAACTAAAAATAGAAATGACACATAAACAAGAGACACTCTGTATGTACGAGGCCATTGGAACTGTAAGTCATGGGAAAAATTAGGTGCTTTGATTCAATCATGGTAGTGCTTCTCCTGGACAGCTCTTTAATGGAAGCTTGAGGGGTAATCATTCCTGATGACATCTCCCTCTCATCTCTCACAGCCTTTCTATGTAGTGAAGTGATAGGGTATGAATGACATTAACCAGAGGCTGGCCTTCACTTCCTCTACATCACACAAAGTCCTCAGCTATTCCGGCAATCCCTGTCTAAAAGCTGATTTAAAGTTGTATCTAGGCTCTACACAGAGCCTATGCTGTGGCCTAAACAAGTGGCCTACACTGTTATGAGCATTTATACTTGTGCCCTGGTGAGTCTGCATCGCTCTGAAATTACACCGCTCAAACGCTAGTTGGCGATTTGGAGTTGAGCATTGAGTTTCTTCATGTACTTCAAACAACGGTGACTGAAACTGAGCATGTTGGAGATGGAGCTAATAAATGTTGAACAATAGTTCTTTTACTAACATTACTGTAATGCAGAAAAGAGAGATGTCAGAGGAGACAATGTGAACAACCATTGAACTGACTGAGGCAGAAGGAGGGTGAATTTTCTATGATTGTCCAGCTACTGAGAGACATGGACGAGAAATGCATTTCAAATATTTTCGGACTTCCTCAGTTAACCTCTCCTTGATTTGGTCCATGTTCGTTCCTCTTATGTTCAACTCAATTCGAAAATGGCGGAGAAGATGAAGAAGCAGCCGGAAATGCATAGGAGGAAATGTGATGCTACAAAGCAGACCAATCACGATTGGTGCTCTCTGTGTCGTCAGGTTACGGTGTGGAGACTGTCTTCCTTACTTGTTGGCTGGAAGTGAGCTACCCACCTCACTTAGAAATGTGCACACAAATGTGTGTGTGAGAGAGGGAGAGAGAGAGAGAGAGAGAGAGAAAGAGAGAGAGAGAAAGAGAGAGCGAGAGAGAGAGAAAGAGAGCGAGAGAGAGAGAGAGAGAGAAAGAGAGAGAGAGAAAGAGGTGCTATTATTGATTGCACATGTGCTATGAAGAGACACTGGAGCTGGCTTCCAGTCTAACAGGCTGGGAAGGGGGTGACTTTGGAGAGCCACAGAGGTGATTCCTCATCCAGGGCTTTTTCAGCACACTTTACATACATACTCAGTCTTCATCTGGACACACACTCTCCGAGGAGTGGTGCTTAATTAGGATATGACAGATGATATTATTTTGCTCATCTTTATTATGCAAGGATTAATGGTGAAGGTTCTGTGAATGCACACCATGTTTTTTAGACACTGTTCACATTGCATTTTAGTGTATATACTGTTAGTGAATGGTGTCTGCATGGATGATCCTTAACATGGGGGTTGAAAATAATTTCTGTACACTGTGCATTTACTCATAATGAATGAGCACGGTAAATAAAACCTTTCAATAATATCGCACATGCTATGGATGTGACAGAGAGAATTTGAGCTAGTCAACAGCTCCACATCAATCAATAGGGCATGAGAGAAAACTCTGGCTGGATTTGTTTACTGTTACACCCTTACAGTAGCTCACAACGACTGGGAGGCTATGGGGAACAAATGCATTCATTCAGCAGCTCCTGTTCAGACTAATTGCCTGTGAAACTGAATCTGTCTCAGCAGAGGGCTGTAGATGCTCTTTCCCCGGGGACTGGCGAACAAAGGCCAGGTCAGAATCCCCACTCCAAGTGCCACTCACAAATTGCAAGTGTCTGCTGCGGCTATTCAAAAAGACATTTCCTGGAAGCCTGTTTCAGCTTCACAGGCCACAATATGAAAAATCTGGACATTTGCTTGATCAATCAATTCATTCCAGTCACAAAATACCTTCATCTATAATTAAAGTGTTGAACGATTGTCTCTTTCACTGTAAAGGAGGAGGAGGAACATTCTTTTGTTCCTGCAATCTGCAGAGGTAAGGAAACATAAAACCATAGCCTATACCATTAAAGTACAAACACTCTTATATGACAATGAGAAAAAATTTAAAGACTATTTATAAACAGTAGCTCAAAGTAAAGGTCGTTTGTAGAAACCATGCGGTGCCTGACTGCATTCTAGTACATTAGGCAAAATATTAAATCTAATTAAAGCACACTCGTGGGTTTCATCTTTGATCTTAATCACATCATAACCAGCCTGAACACCTCCAGAGCTCTCCTGAAGTCTCTGCTCAAATGACCTCTAGCTATGATCAATGTCTGCTAGGTGCTACTCTAGAGAACTTACTCATGGTCTTTTAGTGCTTTTCTGCCAGACAGTGCGACGGTGCCTGGTAAATTAACTGTCAAGTTGTATTTAATTGTTTCAACTGTTATGTAAGCTGTACCACATACCCATCTGACTTTTATCCCCATATTTGTCCAGGTATCAGGCTACCATATAACTGTAGCTACAAATAGTGCAGCATGACACGGTGGTGCAGCGGTTAGCACTGTCGCCAAGAAGGTTCTGGGTTCAAACCTGCCAGATGACTGGGGTCTTCCTGTTTGGAGTTTGCATGTTCTCCCTGTGCCTGTGTGGGTTTCTTCTGGTCGCCCCGGTTTCCTCCCATAGCCCAAAGACATGCAAATTAGGTCACGTGGCTACTCTAAATTGCCCATAGGTGTGAATGTGGGTGTGAATGGCTGCTCGTATATGTGTTAGCCCTGTGATAGATTGGCAACCTGCCCAGGTTGTACCCTGCCTTTCGCCCAAAGTCAGATGGGATTGGCTCCAGCTTCCCCCATGACCCTGATGTATATGTGCTATAATAATGAGATGGATTGATGGATAGATAGAAATGATAGAAATTAACCTGATAATACCTCTGTTTACAGTTTTTCTAATGGACAGTATAACAACAATCCTCAGCTAGTTGGGGTCTGTGGTAGCTCAGTGGTTGGCCTAGTGATCAGAAGGTTGTGAGTTCAAATCCCAGCACCGCCAAGCTGCCACTGCTGGGACCTTGAGCAAGGCCCTTAACCTTCACTGCTCACTTGTATAGAATAAGATGTATGTAAGTTTCTCTGGATAAGGGCATCTGCCAAATGAGATAAATGTAGTTAGTGTAGTGTTTGTCTGCCAGAGTTTCATTCCCTTCTCAAATGTCTTTTTCTAGTGGCTTTAGGAAATATCACAACTGTTTTACAGAGTTCAAAGTTTCAGATTTGTTTTTATTTATTCACAGAAAAGGATTCTTATTGCTGATATTAATGCTCCACATAAAGTTACAAATATCAGATTCAGTGTGTCACTAGATGGGGTATTACAAAATTGTATTGTACACACTCCGTGGTGCGTTTTGATATTGAACCACATAATTCTTTTTTGCTTTATTTTAATCCTGGGTTTGGATTTGTTACAGTGCCATTACATGCCAGTCTGTCTAGCAGAAAAATGCTGTTTGCGCACATTTGAAGTGCAGCTCACATTTGCTTTGAGTTAATTCAGTTTTTGTGGGATATTGGGACTAAGCCCAAAAGTCCCATGCTTTGTTGAAAGATAAGCTGATATCTTGAGATCAAGTAAACATGCTAATAAATGATTCTAAGTGGTAAATACAGTAATTACAGTCCCAAACGCTCTCCTTTTCTCTTTCCAACTCATACACATAATAGTATTACTTTATTTACATCGACTAAATAAAAGCTACAGTTTTTATGGAAAAAAAACACAGCCAAATGCCCCCACTAACAAAACACATACATTCACATAGAGACATGCACACATAAATCACAGATCCAAATGCTTAGCCTTGCACTCACATGAGCTATCTCCCACTGAGTGGGCCATTTGTAACTGCTTGTACACAGGAGAGCCCAGCTGTAGCACAGAGAGTGGCCTGAAATGCGATCAGAGCTCGTCAGTGAGTCTCTGTTTGTCCTGGAGCCTGTACAATAGCTCTCTCAGAGGAGAATGAGGCTACCTCACCCTGAATCAATACACACTGCCTTGTAAACAACTCCAATGACATCCCATATCAGTTGGACACCTCAATAGCAGGGCTCGGTTTGGCTAGAACAGGTTTTCACCTAGCAGTGTAAACAATATCTTTGAATTTACTAAATTATAGTGTACTCTGTATTCCTGATTGGCTGCATTCTTGCACAGGGAAAAAAACTCCTGACACAGTAAAATAGAACTTGACAGTAAGAGCGGTGCAAAAAAAGGGGAACACATCCAGAATGGAAAGTGTGTTGGAGGGGGAGAGTGGAGCTTTCTATCATGGTGAAATGAGAGGTCAGTGCGGTTCTGCTCCACTACAGCCCTGCCAAAAGAGTGCCACATCTAGCGTGTTCACTAAACAAATGATTTCCTGCTTCCACAGAGTGGTTCTCCTTCTTTTTTCCATAAGGTCAAGCAGATTTTCACACCACCTGGACGCCTTGCCTCTCCTCTCTAACGTTTTTCGTGATCTGATCAGATGTTCCATGCAAAGCCCATTCCTTAATGAAAGAAACAGCACTCAGACCCAGAAGCAGCAGATCCAGAGTGAGATATCTAACCCAACTGCACTTGTGATGGATATTAGCATGGTAATTTGCAGCATGCTTCAGGGACTGTTTACAGCTTCAAACATGTGCTTCCTTCCTTCTTTCTCTCGTGAGCTACAATGCCGCTCCCATGCCCACACCTTCCCTGAGCTGCTCATCAGACGCCTTTCTTATTCAAATCAGACCAGGATCAGATTGCTTAATTAGGCAGTCCAGAACACAGTGCCAATTTTCGAAAGTGAAGCTCCAAATGTGAAGAGACTCTTTAAGGCCATTTTGAAATGAATAAGCCTCTACTCTAGTACCATTACCTTATAGTTACCAGCACAAACACCAATCTGGGACTGAAGAGGCGCCACAGAAAGCGTCTGTTCAACAGCGCTTGGAACAGTATTCGCATAATGTTTCAGAGTGTTTCATTTTGATTAGCTTCGGCTGTGGTGAATACGCTGCATCAAGGGCAACAATAAACATTTTGATCTTCTATTAAAGCATCAATGGGATGCATGACACTGGTACTGATGAGCTTGAAACTCTGCTCTGTGTTATCTTGCACATGCTCTCCGTCACTAAGCACGAACTACGCAGCCACTCTATTTGGAATGAGCTAGATCAACCCAATTTTAACACAATTATCACACAGTAATGACATTTCTTGATGCGTTTGCTTTTAAAGGTTCTTAAAAATTAATTGTGGTTATATCGTAAATCTAGCAAAGTGAGTCATAATATTGTGCACGTGAATTTATTAAGATTTAGTAATGGCATCAACGTAGAACCATTAGAGGAAGCCAGTACAGGAAAGTGCTCTGGACAATGGGAAAAAATATTTTATAATTACAGGTCAAGCAAATAGATTTCAAGACAGAAAAGGAGATGAGACATGTAATGTCTGAGGAGGAATCTGGCACCGTACCACCTCATTAAAACCAATATTTCCCTTCTAATACCTGAATACTAATGTCAAGCAATGTTCACACCTTCTCTCTCTCTCTCTCTCTCTCTCTCTCTCTCTCTCTCTCTCTCTCATATCGTTCCTGGTGACATCTCTGTTAGGCAGCTTTTCTCATTTACACACTCTCAGAGCAGCCGGTGGCCTTGCCGCAGGAAAGACACACACATACACACGTACGAAGGCAGAAAAACACACTGACAACATACAGATAGTTAATGTGCCGTGCACATGTAAAACAAAACTGTGATTTCAACATAAAATAATTCTGAATCGAGTCATCATATTCTAATTAATAAGTATATTGAGTGAGTTAATTCATATATACAGGCTGTGTACTGTTTATCCTCAGGAGAGGGTGAAAAGTGCTGCTGGAATGCCTGGTCAGTTTTACAGTCTTTAACTGCTCAAAGTTCTTAGGTAATAGGCCAGCAAGAGCCACAGTTACCAAGACTTTTTTGTGTTCGGTGCCACTGCCAGCACTTAGGGTCAAGAGTATGTGCTTTGTGCAAAGCTTAGCTCTGTGTTCTCCAGCTGCCTGTGTGTACAGACCACAAACAAGTAGCTCACATTCAAACAGCACCTAGACACACATTGATACACACACCGGGTGATCCTGAGTTAGACTCTTGATCTACTGCAACCTTGACCATAAAGCAGATGAATGAGCACTAAAATGAATAAATGTCCTGTTTGCTCCAGACACCTTTCACTGTGTAAACACTTGTCTTCAAACCTATAGTTTTTTTCAGAAATTGAATGTTCAATTTGCTGATTTACAAAAAATGTTTTTGCACAAAAAACTCTACTGTCTTTAAAAAAGCAGGCATTTCTACAAACGCATCTCCTTGGTCTGTGTTTATATGCTTCTTCATAACTTGCTAGTTATGAAGACCTGAAGAAAAACTCACATATCTTAATGTTCAATCTAAAATTAGGATGGAATTACGATATCTATGACTAACACTGTAAAACTCACACAACAATACCATTTCTATGTTCTCAAGGCAATGCTTTGATATTTGACAATACTAATAACACTAAATCTGCTACAATATAATACGATTCAATTTAGTAGCCTCTAACCGAGCCGTATAGATAGGAATCGTTTTTTTTAAATAAGGGTTACGGACAAATCGCCTTGCAAGCCTATTAAATTACTTACACGTGATTTTTTTTACACGCCAGTTGGCTGTCCTTTTCCAATGATAATTGATTTATAATCACTAATAATCTATTGATAATGTATTGAAATCTATTATAATCATCATCTATCTATAATTGCGCTTAGACTGTAGCCATGATTAATTTCAGTCATTTAAATTGATGCATTGTTCCAAACTGTTACACCCCTAATAATGACATTAATCCAAAGAGGATGGAAAAGAAGGAATGGCGGTTTGACATGAAGGATGATTGTCATTTTGTTTAAACTTGAGGGCATGTCTCTGCATCCACAAAGGTACACACATACACACAGCAATTCACACACATACACACACAAAGATGCGTGACAGCAGAGAGCTAAAAAGAGTACTGCAACCTTTTCCACATAATTTTTCCCCAAGCTGCAGAATATGACTGGGTCAGTCAGTAATTTTAGGACATCATTTCACTGAAATCCCCTGACATGTCTCAATAAGCCACCATGATGCCTGCAGCAAATTGAGCAGATGAGAAGTGGGAGCCAAAGAAAGAGGGAAATAGCGTTGTAACAACTAAGCCTATTAGCATAGTTTTCAAAGCCTTTTGGAATGTGTTTCTCCCTGCCTGAGTTTCGGTCCTCCTTCTTGGCTCTATTGTACAGAATGTACAGCTCTCAGACAGAAGGCAGCACAATAGGAGCCCTGCTTTGGCCACCACCTAATCCCCCATTGTGGCAGGTTTATGGCCGCCCCTTTCTGTGCCACTCACAGCCTACCGTTCCTCCGGAGACGCTGGACCACACGGAATCCGCTGCTACTGATAAATCTCTCCCACAGACAATGGCAGAACAGGGTCAGCCAAGGGTTCAGGGATTGTGCTGGTCACTTTTAATGTACGCCGACTGTCAGACATGGCCGTGACTGATAACAGAGGAATTATTTTCACACAGACGTAGTACGCAAACACCAGCCATAAAACTTCCTGTTCGAATCCAAATAACCCGATTCAGGCTATTGTGGTGCTTCTATGCCAAATGAAAGCAAGATAACCAAGCCGTGTGTTGGGGAGGGATCTATAAGCCTGTGAATTACTGTCTGTCAATCTATTGTGTCCCTATGTGCCAACAATGACTGCCAAC
Organism: Notoglanidium macrostoma; assembly: GCA_030068235.1. NCBI lineage: Eukaryota > Metazoa > Chordata > Actinopteri > Siluriformes > Auchenoglanididae > Notoglanidium > Notoglanidium macrostoma. The sequence continues at coordinate 12,407,877 of JAQQZR010000035.1, read as the reverse complement.
AGCAATGGGAGTTGCTCCATATGCCCATTACCACAAAGATGATGAACATAATTCAGGCAGACAATTTTTTATCTGCCCTGTCTCAATTGCTCATCCTCCAGATCTCTGATGTGAAAAGGAATAAAAGGATGATGAAGAATGGCCGGAAATGCAACAGGGCATATGTAATTATTCAAATTCCTTATGCCTCACTCAGCTCCACACATTTTATAAATGAATATGCATTTCACATAAGTGTATCTGTCTGTGGGTGTGTGTGTGGGGGGGTGGGTGATAGGCAGAGGAAAGAGCACCATGAACAAAGGCCTGCTTGAATGAACAGGGCTAGTGAGTTGGAAGTGTCCTCCTTTTAGGAGTGCTGAAATAGGTCAGCTGGAATACTCCACAGCAACAATACTGAGCCCTCTCTGAGGATGGCCCACTTCCCCTATCATCAACACCTCCACAGTCATCTATTCACACTTCATAATAATATCATCACTGCCACACTCACACACACCCAAATAGACCAACATGAAGAACATATGAATATTCACATAATGGACAAAGTATAGCATAAGTTATATATTTCTGCATGAATAATAAATAAGCATGTTAATGGTGGACTTTTAATACATTGTGGAATAAAAAGAGAAATGTGCAAGTTGCACCGAGGATGGTGTGAATGTGACCGAGAAGGTTTTGTCCTTCACTTGGTAACATTCTTCACCTTTTTCTTTTCACTCTGCGATGCATTAAATTCAGCATCGGTATTTGATGGTGTGTGAGCTCTCTTTTTGAGTGATTTATAGCAGAAGACCTGAAATGAAATTTCCATCTAAACCACAAGTAAAGTTATAGCATTGTGTTCCCCAGCATGGTTGAATCCTTGAATCTGATTGGTCAGAAGGTGTTCATTATTTTCTTATAACAGCACGGCTTGTACAGTAGTTCCAGCTGAATTTTAGGTTGTTATTAATGCACTCCTTCTAATGCATTATCATATCTATGGCAAGTGTTCATACACAGGAACTTGTATGGTACTCCACATAATCTAAGACTAATAATAAACAGTTTAAAAAGCATGTTGTTTAACAAAGAAAATGTATAATCAATAATGTGGTGAAGTTTTTTGTTAATAGACCGTTATTTGACATTTGTAAGTGCTTTGTAACAGTCACTGCGTTTTGCCAGATTCCCAGTACAGGAACGTCTTCGGGACAGAGAAGTTTACACTTTTACATTTTTACGTTTCTCAGTAAAATGACAAGGTGTGCCAGGTGAGGGACTGACTGTTTACCATTTTTTATATGTCATAACAGGAAGTAACTAACTTGTCTGAGTTACTGACTTGTCAGAATTTAAATAAAGAATAACACATGACAGTGTCGGATTGCAAACTGAAGTGATTAGGCTTATGTTCATTTGGCCACGGCACATAACTATCCCAGAAGTTGACTAAAGCCTGACCTTCACTGTGTGAGGAAATCACACTTAGTTAGCAATGTTTTAGACATTTTTAGGCAGACTGACACTGTTCTAGTAAAACTAGCTCCTTGCCTAACATGATCTTTACAGGAAGATCATCTAGCTGAGGTAAAAAGGTACATAAAACATTTCCATGTAGTTTTGGTGAAATATATTTATGTTTTCATAAAGAAGAGATGTAAAAGTAGGTTATGAAAGTTTGTTCAAACCCCCATTTTTTGTCTCTTTTGGCTGGTTCCCAGAAATCATCCACAATGACATATGAGGGGTTTTCCCATACCGACACACATTTATTTACACAGTTCAACCCATATTTGTCAACTTTATCAATTGAACCGAAGTCATTCCCCATAAGGGAACACAAAGCAGCGTTCAAAAAGCTGCAGAATTTCCAGAATCTAACTAATCCATTTTTCATTGCAACCATATGGTCTATTCCAGCAGTTACCTTAGCACTGTTTTCTCACCTGAAGCGGTTCTACTTCAGACCAGAGGGTATTTAAATCCCTACCACAGATGTGAGATGATAATCAGCACTCAGTCAGCTCTCTGTGTTCATGAAAAGGACCTGAGAAATACATCCACATGGAAGAATGTGGTAATGGCACTTTATGGGTGGCAATGACACTTTATGACTTTGCCCTAATGAAGCTGTAAACATGCAGGTCTCATGAGAAGCACAGACCTACAGGATCCCTGCATATAAAATACCCTGGAAAAGATCAGTGTCTCTGAGCAGGGTCATGTGACATCCTTACCGTTCCAGGGGCAAACAAGAGCAGTAAGCAACTTAGATTCCCCTGGCAGGTGTCAATGTCCTAGTGCAGGCACAGGAGCCTGCAAATCAATCTCTTATGTCAGGCCACACGGCAGGGTGTCCACACATTTGTTAAGGCTGGCCTGTCCCCATTCGTCTACGGATGGGGAAGAAGGGGCCACTCAAGGGAGAAGGCTGAGGGTATGGAGAAGCACACCTCCATAAATCAGTGGAACTGAATGCAGTGCAGCATAGCAGGGCTGTCAGGGCCAGAGGAGACACGCCACCGCAGCTGATCCCCAGACACCAGTGTACATCAACCATCTCTTCTTACCTAGCCACTAGCAGCTGCTGAGATTACGCCTCCTTTCTCTCCCACACATACAAATATCGACGCACATCAATTATATACTCATACATACACTCACACACACAAACTGTGAAACCCTGGCTGTTAACATTGTGCTACATAAATGCCCTCCTGTGGAGCCTCAGATGTTTTCTGATGGCATGGTAGAGAGGCTGAATTTACAAGTCTAAAGCAACGGTTAGATGAATCGCACAAGGGCAAAGACGCAACATCCTCAGGGTATGGCCAAGGTGAATGTGAATGGAGCTGCCTTTCTGCTGCTTTCCCTTTCAGATCTTAGAATCAGCAATGCACCATGGGAGCCTCTTGAACAGAAAGAGTTCCTCTGGGTCCTCCTTAGATATCCAGTGCTTGAGGAGGGCTGACATTTTAGACGTTTTTACACAAAAGACCTTCAATGCTTCTGTTCTCTTATAGAACACTACGGCAATTATCAGTGTGTTTGCAGCAGACAGGAGGGCAATTACCTCAGAGGAAGGTCAGAGACAGTGTTCCAGTCCAGCAGCTTGCCATGGGATCGATTGCTCACCTAGTCCCCTGACACGCATGGTCTCACCTGCAGCTGTCCTCTCCTGACACGCCGAGACCCCTGATGCATGGCTCCTACAGTGCCAAACCTCTAAGTGAACCTTATATGGCTCAGGCAGGGTAATAAACATGATGATATGTCCAGGTTGGGGCCCACAAAGTATCAGAAAGATTTAATCACTGGGCTACTTTAAAGAAAATGCAAATGCAGTTTCAATTATTTTTTGGATTACACCTTTTTGAGTGAGGCCAGGAAACAACTCACTAAAAAAACACCACACATAATCTTTAATGAACCAAAGATTCACCCATCTCACTTACAGCTGTCCAATAAATGTACAGTTCCAGTTAAATTCAGTAAATATTTTAATTCATCATATTCTACTCTTCTTAACTTCCTCATCTCTGAGGTTAATAAGAACTTTGGATCAACTCTCAACATGGTGTCTCAACATGTATTCAGCACACCTGCCATCTGACCGACTATTAAAATGTAATAGGTAAAAATAATCGAACATAAAAACATTTGATTTATTATATTTATTATTATGATCTTACCACTAATTTTTCAAGTATACTTCCCTAAGACCTACACTCACGTCTGCAAGAATCTTTTTCTTACACACATTTATGCCTCTACCCCACCTGGATCGACTATTATTCACTCACTTATCTGAGCTGCTAGTACTGAAGCTTTTTTTTTACCACTTCTCAACCTTTTTCTCACCTTTTCTATCCTTGAGGCTCTAGCCTGCTTCAGATGTGCTCATCCAGCAAAACCCAACTGAATACACACCACAAGGTCAGCTCGAGAAACCTGCAAAACCTGTCAAAGCTCTCCGAGTGCAAAATAATGTCCAATTTCATATTCTCATCACTGCACACAAATCAACACAGAATGCAACCTTTGTTCAATAACATCTCCAATTTGGGGTAATGACAAACACAGATTTTCAGCTTGGTCTGGCACATTTTACATCAATAAACAACAATCAATAAGTATCTCGTTCTGTCTGCTTAACATCAATTCACAATTTGCTAAGAATGTGTGAGGCTTGTAAAGGGATGTACGAGATTTTTTTTTATAGTGCAGCAGAACAGCAATCGCACCAAACAGGTTGATCGTTAATGGTGATCTATTAGTGGATCATCTTTTGTCTCTGGTCGACAGAGTCTCACGATTAGTTACACTGATGGATTCTTAAGACATCAGAGGGGAGATTAGAGTACATTTGACTGTGAAAAGTAATCCCTGCAGTGGGCCTCTCTTACCAAGCCAGATCGATGCACACTCAAACCGGGACTGTCAGGACTGGGCTGTACTGATTGGCCGGCAGTGAGAAGCCGACAGTACACAAGTTGACAGCGGCCCATTTCCCCGCTCCCTCCCATCGATCTTCTCATGGCTCCAGTGTTACACACATACACACGCAGCCACACTGACTGTCCGACCCCATTGTGTGGCTGCTACAGCAAGCATGCAGCATGTCACCACAGTATGACACATACACATCAACACATGCTCACTTACACTCCAGCACACATTCTCACTTAGAACCACATGGTAAAAGTCATGTCTATAAGGCGAACACATTAGCACACTCACATGCATATCTGAGAAATTTGCCATTTATTAAAAAAAAAAAAAGCAATAAGAAAGTCCCCGGAAACATCAGTCAGAAGCCTCTATCTACACAGACAAAAATACTACTCAAAAGAAGTGAAATGACTTCATTTGCACGGAAGGCTTTGAAACAGGATCACTCAAAGGGATCTTTGTGTAACAGATTGCTGCACTTACGTGCTAGTCCACAATATCTCATTAATCACAGACACCCAGCCTCTCCATCATGACAAAGACTGGGCACGCACTCAGGAATGAGCAATCAGGGACCCTTGCTAATCGAGGTTCAACTTCATTAAAAACAGGTTTGTTTATGCTGAACTAAAACCAATCATTCGAGTAGCCGACAGAACTCAGTCAGCTCAGGACTGTTTATCTTCAACTGACAAACTGAAGATGTGATGAATAGACTCATAACTGTCACACACACAAATTGAGAAGGACACATTTTAATGTAAATTAATTTATTAAAACTGCATATATCCATTTACTTGATGAGGAAATAACTGAACAAGCTTTAGATAGGAATGTGTCCAGTTATACAAATGCCTGGTTAACCATTTCATTCCAATACTCTATTCACTATATGGGTATTTGTTATGCCCTATGACTTC
>JAQQZR010000035.1:12369773-12394065 GCA_030068235.1 Notoglanidium macrostoma | reverse complement strand
GAAAGGCACCCTGGGTGACCCGGGGATCGAACCCAGGACCTTCTTGCTGTGAGACGACAGTGCTAACCACCACACCACCGTGCCGCCCTCAATTCCTTTCATTCAATTAAATTTTATTTGTATAGCACTTTTAACAATTTCCATTGTCACAAAGCTGCTTTACAGAAATATTAAAAAATCTGGATATAAATTTTAAATGAATAAATTTATCCCTAATAAGCAAGGCAGAGATGACATGTGGAAGAAACCTTGAGGGGAACCAGAGTCAAAATGGAACCCATCCTCATCTGGGGGACTGATAAGTGTATAAGTCTAAAAGTGTGGGCTATATTATCAGATAAATTGAAATTGTAACCAGGAAATTTATTATAGCTTTAACATGAAGTTTATTTAATTGAGTTGTCAACTGTTCATCTGATAGAGACTTGAGGGCAAAACTGTTTGAGGTAATTGCAGTCTTAAAGCTATCACGGCAATTGTAGTCCTAAGCCATAGTAGCAAAACTGCTCGTAACAATTGCAATCCAAACCATTTTCATGGTTTCTAAGTGTATGTTTAGGCTGTCCATGTGGATTCATCCTCAGCAGTCACAAGCGGCTTCCAAGTAATGAGAAGACCAACCAGAAGTAGGGCATCAGAACAGGATCACTCAGGTCCGGGGAGCAGAAAGGGTCAGAATCACTGGTATCTCAGGAGTAGCAGGAGATGCTTCATTTGTGAGAAAACACAGTACCAATACGCACCCTCTCATTTGACATGTTCGTAAGTGGAGCAAAAGATGTATGGAAATCCATTCATCCACCTATTCTTATGCCCTGTTTTTATTATTATTTAAAAATTATTTTTATGCGTGCTTTGATCATGAAAGTAGCCCTGAATGTGAGATAGCTTGTTAATTAAAAGCAATCTAGATGTGATAATAGATAGACATTGCTGTTTGATCTAGAACATTATGAGTAAGTTTTGCTGATGACATTTGTGTGACTTTCCCTTCAAACACCCCAAATATCTATTGAAAAGAACAACTTTATTGAGGGTGTGCATGTAATTTGAAATTCTCGCTTACTTGGACTGGTCCTTCTCACAGTTGCTGGTAAGGCCACTTAATCATATGGACACTGGGAGCTATCCCAGGGGACTTGGCAAGGTGCAGATACAGAAAAAGTACACAGAGGGAACCCATGGGACATAGCCACACAAGAGACACTGTGTACTCATTTACAAAGAAAAATAAAATAAAAAAATAAACAAACACTTGCAGGTCAGCATAGCCAAGCTATTAATCTGTTCAACTCAGCCTGGACACCAGTGTCCCAAATATTCATTCATAGATCTTTTATGAAAAAGATTCTTAAAAAACTCTAAAAATGTTGCGCATTGCAATAAACAGTGCACAATTTGAAAATGATGGCTGTATAATTTACATTGTATTTAATCAATCCCTTCACATTTTAACACATTTTTAATTGCTTTTATACAGTATATGATTAAATAAGCTTGTGATACCACATGATACGGGTTAATAGTAATGAGGTGCAGATGTGTGTAACAACTCCACTGCTCGAGAAAGCAAATGCAAAAAATGCAGGACTGCTTCAGCTCAGACAAGACTCTATGAAAGTGAAATGACAATGTCTATCTTATGCACCACAAATGAATGGTCCACAAGTTACATTTTTTGTACCTGTGACAGTAATATACCCTAGCCCACAAATGTGCTAAACAGGATAAATCAGACTGATTCTGTTATTAACTCTTTAAAGTCTCAGTTAATTACTCAGTAATTCATCTTAAACTACATTATTTAGTAACATGCTCAACTGAACAATACCTTATACTAATGAAGCAAGACACACCCTGAGAAACTTTATTAATTTGGTGTATAACCATTTGAAATGGTTTTCTAAGCAAGTCCTGAAGACAGAATGAAAGATACATTAAGATTGGAGAGATGTTAGTAGACTTACTAGTTAATAAAATTATACCATAGATCTAACTTTCCAGTCTTTTGTTCTATCAACACTGGATACAGCTGAGATGGTTGAGCGCACCACAGATGCTTTTTTTCCTTAGGCAATATACTCAATTACATGCTAGGAGGCAGCACGGTGGCACAGCGGGTAATATTGCTGCCTCACGGCTCCAGGGTCCCTGGTTTGATTCTGAGCTCAAGTTACTGTCTATGTGATGTTTTACACACTTCCAAAAAATACCAGTAGGTAGACTGGCTACCCCACGTGTAAATGTGTGTGCGCAGGGTGTGTTAATGACTATTTGAAGAGGTGCATTATGCCAAATATGCACTTACTTTTTCAGTTTCACGAACCGATTGTTAGTCTGAAAATCTGTACACCTGATAATAATTCTGTTATTCCAAGATTTATTTAGATAATCAAAGCCATGCTGATATTCAGTATAACAGCATGACCTCGAGTGTGATATTGCTTTTATGCAAACAGTTCTACAAGCACCATTTATTAGTTCACAGTAATATATGACATCAGATTATGGGTTGTTTGTTTATTTATATATTGTTTATCATTTATTTGGCTCCGGAGAAGCCACACTCACTTTATAGCACGTCAGCTATCTGGCTAGCTAGCATTTGTACATTCCCTGTTAAAACATTCCCACCTTCCTTTTCAACTTCATCTGAAATGATTTCATATTTTACGCCAACAGTTATATTCTTTATAGATTTTATGTAAAAGTATTGTTTACCGTTTCCGCTGACGATGTCACTAACACTTCTGTAGTAACCAACTCGAACTAGGAAGAGGAATTTTATGTGGTGAACACGGATGTGTGGAGTGATACCCACAGTGAAACACCCCAGTGCAGTTATTGGGAAAAAGGTTATTTACAAAATAACTACTTTTCTTGCACATAAAATGAGTTATTATTTTGAATTATTATTTTGAAAGCTAATAGTGCCAAAATAATTCTTTTAAAAATATTAGTAACTATTTTATGACACTGTAGATGCAGTCTTTCACATGCCTTCATTAGGAATGGGGTATCGGAAAATAAACAAATAATATAGCATCATTAACATTATCCTCTCCACTGTAGTTTATAGTCCAGTGTGACAAAAATAGATTATTTGTTGTTTGTTTTCTACTAAGCTGCAGAAACCAGATCATAGGAAAAATCTTACAATCCTACTGCTTACTGCACCGACTTAGACCAAATGCTAGAAAATGCTCGCCACTAACTTCAAAGTAAAATTGTCAATGACTCTAGCTTAGGCAGCATGTGTCCTAAAAAAGGGCCCAGGGAATGCAGGCAGTCCAAATAACTCAGTGGATAGTCCATGAGTAGACAGTCTGATATACAAATACCAGCTTGGTCTTTTATTGTTTTAGCATTGCTTCACTCACTAGGAGTAGATGTCAAGCCACGGCCATGAAAGTGTAAGAATTCAGAGAATGGGAGTGTTTGGATTTGCAATTCATCTGCAGTTGTGTATTTCACAACCTCACTGAATGAAAGGTCACAGAAACAGCTTCACTGGGAAATTTACAGATGTTCATTTGCCACTCCTCAAAGAGCACTAGAACACCACTGCAGCTTAAGTGAATAGTTGATTAATGACAATCCTGTCAAAACTGAAATGTGATTTTTGAAAATAATAATAATAAAAAAAAAATCTATTCGGTGCCAAAAGAGACCGCCATTGTGTTTATCTTAGTGAATGGGCCACTTCCCCCTGTGCAGAGTGAGCAAGGGGAAGGCGGGTGGGGGGAGACTCGGCCTGAAGTACGCTTGAAACACTGGCTGTCAGAATGGCCTTGTCCTGCTGTCAGACTAGCAGCACGCTCATCGATCACAGTCACACCCCCCTCTTGCCCACGTCCCATCCACCAACAGGGGCCATCCCAAATAAACAGCCTGACCCAGCGGCTGCATCTGCAGCATGGGATTTACATTCCAGGGCCTGTGGTTACAATCTTTGAAGTGAAAATCATCCTTTAGACAGAGCCTTCTCTAGACTAATTCTGACCAACTGGTTCTGGATTCAGAAAAGGTTGAGAAAACAACAACAACAACAAAAACAACACTTTTGCTGGCAAGAATAGACTACGCCTTATGGGACATTAAGACCCACGCAGAGGCACACACTACACCCGTCTCACCCACTGTTGGATTCCCTTCTCCATAATTAATTCTTTTGGTTAGGATTTGTCAATGGTGCCTTCAATAAAAAATGCAGTGTTTGTGAACTCATGCTGTTATTTAGACTGCTCCTTTCCCCACAAGATTCCACCAAAGTTAATCTCTGCATATAAACAGATTTTCAAAACTTAATTATATCTCATTGGGTGTTTAGTGGGAAGTGTCAAAAATGTAGTAATACATTAGCCCTCATAGCCTATACATAGCTCAAAGACAACAGATTTGAATTAAATAAATGATTTCTATCACAGTCTGTGTAAATATATATATTTAAAAAAAAAAAAAGGAATTAAAGAATTATTCTTGCCTTGACCATTTTCAATTTCTAACCTTCATAGTTGTTACAAGCCCATCCTGAAACAATCTCACTTCAATTTGCCCATGGAAAATGTCAAACATTAGTCTTTATGGTGGAAAATGCTTTAGGGTCAATGGAAAAGCAGCTAGAAAAATAGTCAGGGAGTGAGTGTCCCCTAACTTAAAATTGATAGAAAAACCAAATGCAGTGAGTCAGAGGTACAATAATAGCTTCCATCTGGGACCTGACCTGAGTTTATGAAGAATAATTCCTGCATAATAGGCCTAAAGCAAACCTGGCAATGACTGAACTGTGAAGAACAAAGCATCTGGCCTGATGTACGAGTAGGTAGTTTGTCCTGCGAAGGTGTCAAACTATTACCATACGAAGGGAAGACAGAAAAAACTGTCTTACATCCAAGGCCATGAGTCAAAGGCTGAGTATTCAGCGTCTGTTTACTGGGGCTGAAGGAGCCTGAGGAGATGCAGTTACTGTGAGGTGAGTAAACCCTAGAACCACTCCACTGCTCCCTACATCACACAAACCTCGCCGACTCCAGCTAATCGCAAGCAAACTCAACACTCAAGGGGCAAGGGAGACTGGATCAACTTTGTGATCATCTGGCAAAGGCAGCTAATAAACTGACACAGCATTCCTAATACGCTAGCTCGGCAAACAAACTGAAAACAAGGAAACTTATTTCTAGAACAACCTTTTTCCATGCTGTTTAGCAGGTCAGCATAACTGGTTGTAGTGATTCTATAAAATGCTCGTTCCAACAGGAGAGAAGATCAATTCTGCAATCCTGTTGCTGTTGTACACCATAAACAAACATAGGAGTCTTTTTCACTTGACCAACAAACTATAGTTATTCCAATTTGTATGCCACATAAAACATGCACACAACACACACACACACACACACACACACACACACACACACACACACACACACACACACACACACACTTTTCACAAAATGAGTCATGGCCTTAATTTCATAAGAATTTACTGTAAGGGTGCAAGTATGTGTCATAAAAACCAACAAAGTACAAATAGAAAACAAACCAGCCGGTGATGCCAAAATTAAATGCCAGTGTTTGACAGTTAAACATGTGTTCTTACAGTTTCTAGTTAAATGCACACTCAAACATAGCTGTCTGTGTAATCACTCAAAACATGTGTAAATCAAAAACACACAAGGAAGTTTAAATTGTACCTCATTTCTAGCCATTTCGTATGTATGGGATTTCCCTTGACTAGGAAGTGACAGTACGCAGTGCATTTCCTAATAAGCTAGGTGAATATTTGTTTCTCAAGTCTGTCTCAGGTCTGAGCAAAAGCAGACCTAGTCAGAAGCCTCATTTGGTCTTCTCATAATTGTAAATGGCCCCTGCAGAGTCCTTAATATGAACAAAACCTGAAAGTACTACAACTCCAAAAAGCAGAACAGTTCACACTCAGTTTTTCATTCCATGTGGGAGCACTTTGGCCATTCCGTGGCTTTGCCATTGTTTGGGAGCATTGATTTGGACCATCAGCAGTGGGGTGACATGAAGCAATGTCTTGACAATGTACATAAGCCCTGCAAGTTTGTATGAGGGGGAAACACAAGGGAAAGCATTTAGAGAAAGGGTGGAGAGTGATAGAAAACATGTGGCATGCGACCGATGCCGAGGCATGCAAAAGCAGCCTTTGATCCTCCAGCTAAGTCCGTCAGCCGCCAAGGCAGAACATTACCACCCCAACCACCTCACAGTGTATCAGCAGCAATGTATGGATTAATCAAGCAAACATTCTGTCTAGTGACTCTCCTCAGAGGACCCCTGGCCTTATTTACTGTGGCCATTGCTACTGTTACATGTTATATGAGAATGTCAAATGGCTACAATAGGTTATACTGGCCTGTCTTCAGTAACTTATTTGGAATATCCAGTGTATAAAACATAGAACAGAAAATGCAGGACATTTGTAGCACCTTTTGTATTTGCATTGCAATAAAGCAATACACCTGACAATAACAACACCTGTGCCCTTTCAGAGAGCGGTCAGTATTAAAAAAGATTCAAGAGAGATGGGCTTGATTTTAATATGATTTGGAGCTGTATTTGATTTAAGCTTTTATTGATTTCAAGGCAGCTCATGTCTCTTACAAAGGAGGTAAATTCCTCTTGGCTCCACATAACACTGTATCACTACCAATCCTCAAACATTCAGGAGGAAATCCATTAAAATGTTCAAATGAAGCATCTGTTTTATATATACACAAAGGGGCATTTAAAGGAGAACTGCTTCTCTTGAATGGCCATATAATGACGCGGAGAAAAATTCAGTCCCATCAGTGGGAGAAGAAGAAATACTCATTTTAGACATGCAGGGAAACAGAGGGACTAAATTAGGGCAGAAATGGGACTCTGAGACAGAGCATCACACAAACAAGATGAGCACTCAAATCTCCTGTAATGCACTGGTGGGCTCTCAGGACCAGTGAAGGCTTCTCTGCTGACCTAAAACTTTTACAGTAAAAATAAATAAACAGCAGTATACAGTTCATTTTTGTGTTCATTTGCATATTCTCAGTCATTTCCCATTCTCCATTCTGGTCCTGTGTGAAGACTTTGTCAATGAAAAGAAAATGGCGGAGGAGGTTTTAGCCAGTTAGAATTTGTTCTCTAATTTTTCGCGAGTTTGAATCTGAGGTCTATTGCTTAATAGTTTCAAAAAACAAGTGGTCACATTCTCACAGTCACATATGCATGCAGTGGGTGCTTCATTCAGATGTTTTTTTTTTTTTTTTTGCCCATCACACTTTTTATGCACACATTGTATGTATATAAATCTAATGTTGCGATTGTGAGCTGTGAAATTCAGAAACTGGGCCAACAACCTACACATATTAATGTGTGTCCATTAAAACAAAAATGAAATATACCAAACTGCTGCAATGGCAGAAGGAGGACAACTGGATTTCATCACAAATCCCCCGGCAATGCCATTTTGAGGACAGATTTTAATGAAGAAAGGAAGACAGTTTGGAATAGAACTCAGCACCACCATTAGCACTGACCCATCAATAGGTCAGTAATTAGTTACACTTTTTTCATAGAGATATACAGTATATCCTAACAAATTAAGGTGTAACTTTTACCTTAATAAAAATAAAGATAACAACTTTCATCTACTTTTAGTTAAAAGTAACCCCATGTTCTCTTGAGTAAGGTTTAACAATTCTAGCAAGCAATACCTATTTATCTATATTAGTTAAGTCTACCTAACATTTATTAGACTTTGAGTACTTTGTACCTTCTTAATAAATGCAAAATGAGAAAAAAGTTACTTTTAAAACAGCTATACTATGTGTATATGTGTGTGGTTTTCCGGTGATTAATTGTTCATTTAAAATAACAATACCACATGGATATCTGTGTGATGTTTTTGATCCTTTTAATAGGAATAGGATTTCCTAATAGTCACTGTAAATCTTTTTTTGTTAATGGCGACGTGTGGTGTGGTTGTTAAAGACCAGTATTCTCTTTCTATTTTAAGGCTGTTAAGCGTTAAAGCTCTGTAATGTATGATGTTCACACTGTGATCCTTTCTATCCAAAATTGTTTTCTTAGTGACACAGACCTCACTGAAGGCCTGGACTGAAAGTGCTTGGACTGCACCACTGTTGAAATGTAAGAATAGGGTCAGTGTGCACTAAACACAGATCTCTGGCCCAGTGTCTTTCATTCAGTAAGGCTTTAGGGCTTGTTAAAATACCCATTGCACTTTCTAGAGCAGCATTAATAAGATCTGATAACTAATCAGGGATAGTGAGCATGGGGATTGTATATCCTGGTAAAGCCAGGAGGAATGTAAACCACTGCGGCTCTCAAAGGAGCCCTGTGGCAGCTGCGAACATGGGAAGCTCAGAAAGCAGACAGACATCCGGATCGCATAGTCTTTTTATTTGCTGTTTTAAGATCAAATTATTGTTAAGACTTTAATACAGATTTTAGTGCTCTGTTTCATTATAGTAACAGGCCGTACATTCACTTCAACTCAGAATGTACCGATGCACTTCCAGTGAAGCTGTATTGAAAGCAAATTAACAACACATTTAAGTTTACAATAAGGTGACTTTTAAAACTTTTACACCCTTGTATTGCTAATGCTGTTAGAGTAGATAATGAACGAAAGAAAATCTAGTTGTTATCTCCTTCAGGTTAATTCCCTAATGACGTGAACGATCAAAGTAACCTTCAGGAACACACTCACATTCATTTATTTTCACTCTAACAAAGGGTAAAATTAATTCTACTGCATAATCAGTAGTTAGAATACTTAAACCATTTCAAATATTGTAAGTGCTTAATACTTTGGTACTATCTGACAATTCTGTCTCATTGCTTTAACCTCCAATATAGTAGACATATTTCACATTTTTATTATTTTGTATTTTTAATCACTGTTTGGGGGTAAAATGTCTCACGTAAATGTCTAACATGTTTATTAATTTATTGTCTGTCAGTGCAAATATATTGACTCTCACAACTACCTCCTGAAACACAACAGTACATGAAATAATCAACAAAGGATCTCCTTCAGTGCTGTGTCCTCTCTAGGTGTCAGATCCACATTCAACATGATGAAATTCTGCATCTGCATACCTCAAAATATCTGTGTTAGAGCGACACTTGGACTCCGCACAGTAATCAATCCATTAACACAGCAGGCCTGCAGAGTGAGCTCTGAGTAACACCCTTCCCCTACAAATGTGCTTATGAGTATGGAGGTGCAGCTGTCACACTCCTGTAATACAAGCCCTTATTAGTGTCCATTAGTCTGCCCCGAAACTAATAAGAGATTGTCAAATACATCTAAACTTTCACACAAGCACCACACAAATAGGAAAACATCAAAAAATGGGTGATGCACTTAGGGGAATCACTGCTGCATTATCGCTGTTTCGCTACAGAGTAATCAGGGGGATAATGCACAAATCTCCAGTTACAACAATACTACAGAAAAATGATAATTTATCTAAAAACAAATAAAGCAAGCACACTCACTCATTCATTCGCTTGCTTACTCACTCATTAATTCACTCACTCCATCACTCAGTCTCTCTCATTGTATTGTCATCATCACTTACATGAAAATAACACAAAGAACCACTTGTCAGGCGCCTGGTTTTACACGCCACAAATCGGTGTTGGGATTGACAAATTGTTTGGAGCAGTCACCTTCAGATGCATCAAGTTCATGCCAAACCACAGGCTAGAAAACTGGAGAGCAAAAATGCATGACCATGCACAACTATTTCAAATGTATGGTTAGGCCTCAGACATCAGAATTTGTATTTAGTTTCAGTGAAAGAGTCCTTCTGGCTGCTTCTACGGCTCATTCCTTTCGCGGGGTAAAATGAGAAATGGGAAAAAAAAAATCACATATGTTTTCTATGATTTGCATTTGATGAATAATAGATTGGGAGAAAACAATCCCTCCTAAACATGTCAAGGGCACTTTTCAAAGCATTTCTCTGTTTTGTATTTGTAATCTTACACAGACCATTATTATTATTATTATTATTATTATTATTATTATTATTATTATTATTATTATTATTATTATTTCTTACATTTATGCTTTACAAATACAAAAGTAAAAAGTTAAGAAGAAATCTTAGTGTTACAATTTTTGACAAGAACAAATGAATATAGTAGTCAAGTGGAAGTATGAGTGGTAGGTTCAAAAAACAAAATAAAACAAAACAAAATAAAACTATGTACTCTAACTACAACAAACTAGAATTCCAACAGGTATCCTGCAAAACAACTAATCAAAGCATAAGGCAAAAAAAAAAGAAGTTTTATCATAACCCTTTCAGTCTCCAGTTCTGATTTACAGAAGGCAGTGCATGATATCGGGCACAATTACCACATGTCAGGGAGAATACTGGATAAATATCACAACTCAGAGGATCCGAAATCTCCACAGATTGGCGGCAAGTAGAAAGGCAAATAAAAAGTTAATAGGCAATATTTATATCACAATCAGAATTAACATATATTTTTTGGTTTACTGTAAACATTTTACCATGCAATACGTGACCATTTTGTTCATTGTGAAACCTCCTACCAAACAAACTGCTACAAATTAAATTTCATTGTCTTTTTTATTTAGTTCAAAAGGATGCAACGTTTTGCCCTTAGAAAGAAGTACGTAACTAACAGTTATATTTAAAATGGCAGGCACTAAATCTTAGTTTATAACCATTTTATGACCAGTGCTCTTTACTAATTGCATGACTAATAACAGTAAAAGTTAAATAGTGCGCTAATCAAAAACACTAATCTAAAGCATCCATGTACTTCCTTTTTGAAAACTGCCGATTTGTAATGCTAGACAAAAATCTTAATATCAGATATGACTTTTTTTTTAACAATAAATAACAGCTTCAGCAGTTTCTCAGCATACACGGTTCAGCACACAAAATCTCCATTTATCTACTTCTAAGGCAAGCCCACACATCTTCAACCTCAATGGCTCTCAATCAATTCTCACGCATCCATGAACATCGAAAAGTATCACACAGAATTCCAGCACTGAAAAACATCTTGAGGCCCAGTTGGAGAGGAGGAGAGGGATACAGAGCACTTTATGAGCTGTAGTGATTTCTCTTGGGAGCTGGCTTAACTCAAATAATACCACAGACAGGACTGAATCTCTCTACAAGCCAGCTGCCAGCCAATTTATTATCAACCCTCTCAACCACAGCTCCTCTCACAATTATACACGCCAGCCGAAATACACGGTTCAGTATCCTTACTGTGAGACAGCTCTCCCTCTAATGAACTTCCATCCTTACATTAACGTTCTTGCACATTTAACATTCTGGATGCATTGTCCATACATCTATACTAAAGCTTCCAACCAAAAGGAGTAAAGGAAGGTAAATCATTTTCCTTTATATCCTCTATATTACACTTGTAAAAGGAGCATGGGAGGGAAGAGTAACTCACAGAATCCTTCTAACAACACTTTGACACACACACACACACACACACCTTCCACCACAAATTCTTGGATGCCAAGCACACATCTATTCTGTCTCCTGATGAGGTGATACCGAAGAGTATTTCACAATCTTAACTGCTTCAAGCTGCTCTTTGTGGACGCCTACACCACAGATCTATCCTCTCCACCGTTGACTAAGTGCTCATACTCCTCAGTCCCAAAACACACCCACTATGGCTTACGGATCAGTGGTATATCTGTATCTTTGTGAGAAAAAAAACATTGTCCAAATACACAAATTTACACATTTAAAAACACTTAGGTGTTCAGCAGACAACATATAAATGGTTTAAACAAGCAAATGAATGAAACTCCAACAATAGGTTCTGCAACTCATTTAGAGTGCTTATATATAGTATTGGTGCTAGTACATTATGCTGATGAAAGAAACAAAATGGTCCGTGAAATGAAAAGCACTGCAAAGAGGAAAAGAAAGAGGAAGAGAGACTGTACCTTGGCAGGTGACTCCCCGGTCCTCATAACCAATGTTACACAAACATTTCCCAATGGGTACCAGCCATTCTCCCTCAGTGCTACAGTACATTTTGGGAGGATCCTCCTCCTTGGAGTTGTTGACACACGAGCCTTTCACCTCCACTAATGACTGAGTGTCCATGGGCACTGTGTCAGGAAACATGGCCAGGTTGCGCACTGTGAAAGGGCATTTCTTAAAGTACACCCGCACTGACACCAGGGCTACGCAAGCCCCAACATCCTGGAAGGCCAGGTAAAAGCCTTTCTTAGTGACTGGACCTACTTCTCGTACTTCTGTGTTGAGTTTAAGAATGCGATCCCCCAGGTCCATCTGAGTAAAGCTTTCATCGGCTGCAATAGTGTCTATTTTCGAGAACTGGTGCTCACGGAACTTGCTGCCCTGGTCCTCGTCGGTCTCCAGGTAGTGCAAGTTGAAGGTTTCTTTGCAGGTTCCCAGCACCAGTGGGATGCTGTTGCAGTCTCTCAGAGTAAATTTCAGCTCCACATAGATCTTCTGAGCAGAACTGCGAGGGATCCAGTTGGTTCTCAGCCAGTTGTTCTGGCTGTACTCCATCACATTGCACACCTGGAAGGTCCGAATCGGTGTGTAGTGCTCATCCACACCACTGATCTCTTCCCACTAGGAAAAGCAAAAAGAAACAGGTATGGTTTTGAGTATGGAACAGGACAATTGAGGTTAATTCTAATACTAAGCTACAGATATTCAAAGACAACACATATACAAATCACCTTAATGGCACAGTAAGATTAAATGAGATTTATCAGTTTGTCGATAATTACATATTTTTACAATTGTAAAAAATTACAAAATGCATTCAGTCACCACTTCTTCCAAAATTCATGAATACCTCTCAGTAAATGTTCACCGGCAGCAAAATTCTGTATAACTACACAAATTTTGCAGACATTTAGATACTCTTTGTTTAAAACAGTTAAATTTCAGTTCAAAACCTAACAACATTTAAATCACCGTTGTTGGAAATACGCTGCATTTCATACTTGAAATAATTAATTCTTCTTCTTTTGTTTACAGCCTTGTTAGCATCTATACAAAAGTGGTCATATTTGCATTGAAATGTGCATGTATATAGGCAAAATATAGATGCAGTTGTCACTGAAGAGATTTTTCCACTATTACTTCTGTATACATAAGTCATGGATGAGCCTTGAGAGAAAATGACCCAAGAATGCAAATACAGTAAATTTACCACACTCTATAGTGCTATCTACAGTATTGTGACAGGCAAAACAACAGATCCAAAAGTTTGTTCTTTGTGTCATGACAGCTGCTTGGCTTCAAATATTTATGGGTCGGGGGGACTGTAGAGGTGGATAAGATATGCTAAAAAAAAAAAAAATTCTAACCGTTCAAGGCAAGAGAGTTTGATGCAGTAAATGTGAAATTCATAAAAAATTTGCCTCAAAACACAGAAGACATCATGGATAAGCATTACGGCTACAGCAGACTTCTAGCGGTAGTCTTATGTGTTGCTGTTTCACTTACTGTGCTGGAAATGAAAAGTGCACAATTTTGCTACAGTATAATACAGAAAACGTAGAATAGATGTCAAGAAGCATATAGAATTTCAGATTTACTGTATTTGTTTGGAATTGCAATATGTAGCCTACTGTAGAAGGTGTCATACTGTTTCCTTTTATTTGGCAAACTAACACTAAATTATGCGAAAATAGAGGATATGGAAACACCTTTGTATTTTGCAATGCTTCAAGCTCATGGGTTTGATTGTACATTGAGAGACAAAGTGAGAGAGAGCACGTGTAACGGTATCATGAGTCACTTTTGGATGAAGTTTTACAGTAACTGCTTTGGTGGTGAAGTGCATTTTGCCCCAAAGGTTAACTGATGTGCCCAGGTGCATGTTTGTAAAGCTCACCGTGTTTTGAAAAAGTGGACATGGTATTGAGACAAGTGTAAAAACGATTGTAAAACAAAACTCTAACATAACATAATGAATTAGCCTCACTAATCTCTTCTTTAATAGGAGTGTGAATCTGACTCATTTCATCATGCACAAGTGTACCGTATAACGTATATGGTGTTCAAAATAACACTGTGTCCAGAATCATATGGCCTACAACTGTAACATACACAAGCCAGAATAAGTTACAGTATATATTAGAAGAGTGCTCAGAACTCTTTTAAATCCCACTGTCATCCACTCCTGAAGCAGTTCCGACCAATCCCACCTGCTCCCACAGACACTTCTGTTCCAGTTATTTAGCATGAACCTGTACACAATAATTTCTAATAAACTTTGCAAAGATCAATTAGTAATCTAAATTATCAGGATAAAGCATTTACTGAAGATGAATGACTAAACCTGGTAAACGCACTCACAAACAATCTGGCATGTCCAATACACTCCCATTTAATCTGGGCTTTGTTTGTCAAACTTCATAACTGATTCACTAACACATACATGACAATACAAAAGCACCCAATCCCACAATATACACATCTAGTCCTGATGCACACCTCAAGTATGTAGAGAGAAATAGTGTTTTCTGTTACAATAATAAAATACTGTCTGGTTTCCCATCAAGATGCAGTTTAAAAAAGCCCTTGGCAGAGTCAAGTGGGTCATCTTTAATGGTGTTGAACTGTTCATTAGCAGGCAGGACAAGTGTGCCCTCAGACTCAATTGCCCATTTATGCTTCTCCTGTGGCAGCGGTTAATGAAACACCCAGGAAAGCACATTAAGACAGTTTTATTTTCACATTTGCTTGATCACTATTGATGGCCCCAGTAGTACTTTACTGAAATTAGTAGTGGACACTAAATAAATACAGAATTTTAGAAAAGTATATCATACCATGATGTAAACCCATTAACACTGTGTTTAATCACAAAAAGAATTATACAACCTTTTGCCAACTTGTAAATGGCACAAAGTCCAACAAAAAGAGTAAGAGTTTTTTCCCAGAGAATGGCTTTGTCTTCTGTATCTAAATTTCTTGACTATATTTCACATCTATCTGTATCTGCATTACATAGTGTGTCTAAATTCACAGCCTTTTTAATGAACAGCTGTGCCATCTGTTACTTTTCTTGCACCTTTTAAAGAATGGAACCTATGTCAGTTAGTGACTTTTATTAGTTTACTTAGATTCATGGCAGGGCTTCAACTTTTCTGAGCGTGCATTTTGTTATTTACACCCACAAATTATACCTCGACTATGGATAACTCCAAATAAAGGATACCTCCACTGATTTTCTGAATACACTATGTCATTCTGGACTAAGGCTATTATGTGTTCATTTAACACAGCAGCTACAGCTACCCTGGCCCACTGGCCTGTATGATATATATGGGCAGTTTTCTTCAAACTGGAGAAGTGTTATGACCACAGTTGAATGAAAACTGCTTTTGATGTCATGTGTTTATGAATTTCCAAGCAGACAAAGTGGAATAGTGCTGCAAAGTCAAATACATCACTGGAAAGTTCAAGTGGTGATTTGTCAAAGTTACTTTCATTCCATGAGGTATTTTCTGAATTGCCAGCTTGTGTTCACTAGCATAGTAGATGCCCCAAATTGAATCCAGGTGCTTGGGCTGCTCTACATTATCATATTGCAGAGAAGGACTGTGTCTAGACCATGGGTGCCAAAGTAAATGAAATATCATATATGATGCATAGATCACCCACTTGAAAATAGCATATGACAGGAACCAGTTCCTGTCATATATGACATCATCATGGCACAAGCCACCCTCCTGTAGCACCATTCTTTAAACCACCGTGCCAAGCTGCACTGAACAACAGTAAACCACAGTGCACATATCCATCTGTCTGGACATTTCTTTTAACAGGTAACAGTTTTTCAGAGAGTGATTACCTCTCAGAGTCAAGCTACAACATTATACCATGTAGGATCTCTCTAAGCGACAAAAGGAGACGTTATCTCTCTGTTTTGCAACGTAACACTCAACAGACAGACTAAAATTGACTGAAGGTTTTTCCAAATATAACTTTACATCAATAATCCCCCGCCTGCAAGGAAAGCAACAAGGAAACATGGAAATCAGTAGTTACTACATTTGGCAGAATTGTGGCCAACCCCCGCTCGATGTGTACTGTCACTGTGTAGACAGACCAAGTGGTAAATACTTTTGACTAAATAGATGCTTTAACACCAGTGTGAAAAGAGACAAATTGAAATAGGACTTATGTTTCAGAGATATGTAATTAAATTACAGCTTCTTTCTTGTATTACAGTGAAATTGCATTAGTTAGGAAAGACTAATGTTTAAGCCTGGGTTCTTTTGGTTTCAGAATTTATTCATTTGTTTATTCACACAGAAGGCAAAATTGAGTCTAGCAAAGTGTACTAAATTAGAGCATATTTGTCTTCTAAGAGCTGCATTACACACCTGAGTACTGAGATGACAGAGAAGACTGACGACACCAAAGATCATATAAATGGGGTGTTATTACATATTACAAAATACAGATCTACCAGGAGAAATCATCTATGATATACAGTACGACACAGACACATCAAATTTACTCTGATACTCACCTTCTGTTAACTGACACCATTCTGGTAATCATTTCAAATAAAATATACTGCATAAAGTCATATTAAATTTCACAACATTGGTGCCCTAAAACTGGTGCTTGTTCTGGGTTTTTTTTTCTTCTAGTTTTCAGAATTAACTGTTTGCCCTTATCTCTACCCTGAAATGTCAGAATTCCAGTTTAGTCTACATCATTCCCACACCAAGGCTGGATACAGCGGAAGTGGCTCAAATGTTTCTCCAGCTAAAATTTCCTACACTAGGCCATCAGGACAACTGTAACCTATCAGTCAAGGCCTTTTCATCACTATTTTATGACTGTGGAACCATAACATATTGTACACTGCCCATTTACCACACTGAGGCCATATGATGTGCTAATCCCAGTTTATACATCAGCTTTTCTTCACACTTCATACAGCTGGGTGCATTTTTGGTATTCTTTTCAGAGCACAAACATATGGTAGCTCTGAAATAGTTTGGCCTTTATGTTGATACTATTGTCTTCTTGGAATCATGAACATGCATCTTGACCGAATAAGACTCAGAATTAAAAAGTAAAGTGTTATATGAGAATTTCTGTCTAATTCATAACGTATATTAGGCTATGGTGAACTGGACATTCTGTACTGGCCAGGTCTTGGCTTCCAACAGATTATAGAGTTACTCACTACTTCACATTTTTATTAAATGGAATGGATACTGCTTTTGTAATATGCAGAAAGTTCTGAGAAGCAGACCCTTTTGGTTTTGAAGTAAAGCAGAATCTAATTTGCGGCTATTAGTTCAGAGTTTGCGGTTTTGTTCTTTTACCAAAATGTCTGATTTTCCACAGGGCCAAAAATACTCAATCCATCCACATTTATTTGGGCTTTAAGAGGCTGCCTGTCTATGCAGTTCAAAATATCCACCATTTTGTGCCAAAACATCCATCTTTTATTCAACCAAATGAAGTTAAAGTTTAAAAGCAGTGATAGAGTCGTGCCACTGAGGCATTTAATGGCTGCTTCACTCTTTTTTTTTCCACAGGTGATCCAGCATTAGGTCTACAGTGTTGAGGCATCATCAAATCCCTAATTTACAATTCATATTCACGCCCTACATCTCTTCCCTTCACAGCACAGATGATCTCTATGTCGGTGTTGAGCAACAAGCCAGGCACTCTGGGTAATCACGGAGCAAAGGCGAAGTAATCCCCCTGCCGCGAGTAATGAATCCCAGACTGAGGCCTGATGCAATTTGGACGAGCCATAATAAACAGAGCTGTGCGTTTAAAAAGTCAACCACGCTGAGCTGATTTATATTTACTGTCCTCACTGGGGCAGGCGGCCACGTGGGGAGCGTCTGATGGGTTTAGCTCCCAATTTGCTTTAACCGGCCCGATTTGTGCTTACACCGGCAGAAGGCGGGGAGCCCATCCATCAGTGTCAGTGCTGTGCCGGCACATTACGTGCAATCATTTTTGAGGGCATGGCTCTTAGGGCAAAATGCTTATCACTCAAAACTAGGTAAAAGTCATGAGTAATTATAGAAAATTTATCTCAAGGTCCTGATCTTCTGCATTCTCCTTCACCAGTTATGACAATGAGATGTGCTAAATAAATGTTTCCACATTCACGTTCACCTTTACGATTGGTAGAAAGATTAATTGTCTCATGCCAGTATCAGTACCTGTTCTCAAAACTACTAACAATTAATACTAACTACAATCCCCATTTCCAATCACCAGACTTCTAATCATGGACACCTGTTTGCAATCTGCCACG
This sequence comes from Notoglanidium macrostoma, assembly GCA_030068235.1. Lineage (NCBI taxonomy): Eukaryota > Metazoa > Chordata > Actinopteri > Siluriformes > Auchenoglanididae > Notoglanidium > Notoglanidium macrostoma. The sequence continues at coordinate 12,375,723 of JAQQZR010000035.1, read as the reverse complement.
CCTCGTGAAATAACCAGGACACAAAGTTTTTTATAAAGTCTTACTCAAGATTCTGTTTGAATACATTACTGAGCTCACAGTCTTCCTGTTTGACCTTAGCCTGTTTAGTTAATTCCTTATAAAATCTTAACTATAGTGTTCAACTATATCAACTATAGTGTTTGCCTTTTTGCCAATAACCCAACATGCTTTGAGATTCTACTCCTTTTGGTTTGCCTGTTTCTATTAGTTTTAATAAATTCCAAACCTGCACCTGTGTTCTCCTGTCTGTGCTACAAGACAACCTAAACCTTTGTCTAACGAATACTATTCAAATTTGCTAGTTTAGTAATAAAAGACCTGCTATCTTAAAGTCAAATTATCCCCTTTTAGCCAACCCTGTACACTAAAAGGACGGTCTAGCCTATATTTCACAGTGCCAACAATAAAAAAAAAAGCAAGCGGAAACCAGATTTGGCAGCTATATGGAGAAAATTACTGGATTACCTTCAGCAAGTGCCAAGAAGTAATTTTAACACTTAATAAAGTTTAATAATGGTTGGATTAAGTAGCCCCTGGGGCCAATTCACAGTAAGATAAATAAACATGGTTGTTACTGGGCACTTTGGGTTTTGAGAATAGAAATAAATTATCTCTTTTAAACACCCTGAACACTGTCTTAAGCTCTCCTATTTCCACAAGCTTCTACTAAATTATATTTTTATTTTACCAAAAGTAAAGAACCTCAAAAAAAGTTAAAATATTGAATAGCACTACTGTGTGTCATGTCTGTTCTCCCGCACAAAGATTCATGGTTAACATGGACATACATACCCCATGTGATGGATATGATATCCATCCCAGCTCCCCTTGGCTTGCTTTGGAATCCAACAGGTTAACTGCAGGAAAAGAGAAAGAAAGAGAGAAAAAATGAGTGAGTATCACTCGTTAGCCTCTATTACCCTCCTGCCAGTCCCCTGGGAGGCGAGTACATTCTGACCAACAGAGTATTTATTCAGCTGCACTACTCTCATGAGATGATCAAATTAAACAAACAATGCAAGCTTCTTCTCTCAGTAGATCAAGCTCATCATCCAAATGACTGTGGTGGGTGCAGCCACCGGGGAAACAGGGAAATACCCACATCAGTCGACTTCCATCCCTGCCCTGCTGACGGGAAGAGGCTGCCGATAGGCAATGGCGTCTCACATGTCCATATCTACTGCATTGCTTCTTTGTATGATGCACAGTTTTTCACTGATCTTTAAGTTGAACACATCTGGTATTCTGTCCGAATGAAATCCAGTATCAAAAAATTTATGCAATGTAACCTGTGAATAGATTATGAGACTGATTCCAGTGACAAGCTGCGTGCTTGCACAATAAAGCCGAGAGAATGTGAGTTTTTTTAAAAAAAGGAATTTATTGAAAAACTTGTAACAAGCCAACAGAGGACACCACACTAGACACGAATATTAATGGTGTTTATGGATTATTTTTTTTTTTTTTTTTGCTTCTTAATGCACATTTGGAACTCACAAATGAAATGAGTAATCGTAATGTGCTGACTGCGGCCATTCCTTCATGAATTCCATTTCAAGAACAAAATGCAAGGAGGACTTTTTTTATATATTGTGTCCTCAAAGAGGAGTGTGAATCTAGGACAAAATGGCTGTCTATAAAACATGAGCACTATAATGAACTATGTAGTTCTGTGGTGCATTATAAGACAGAAGAGGTGAGTGTATACAAAGACATTGTCATACTCCACTCCTGACAAGCTTTTCTTCTACTCAGTTTGAATGAATGGAGTTCAAAAGGAACAAAGACTGCCTTCAATGCGCAATAAATGCATAATCGTAGTTGCCATGTGGGACGTTCAGCTGAGTGCCCGTGACTCACCCTCTCTAATACACTGTCCGGTAAATGTTTATCCCAAAGAAATGACACATACAACTGAAAATGTCAAGTGAACTTGATTAAAAAGTAATATGCTTAATTAGGTCATTTTCATCATGAAAAGCTCTAACAGAGGGTTATATAAGTTAGCCTACATTCATCTACAGCAAGTACTGAATCTACATACAATAGGAGAGTGACTGGTGCAAATACTTTGTGGCTTACTGTGTACATCTAGAATTAAACAGAGAGAAAGTGGCATTCCAGCACAGCATTCTGCAAATGGGACCACACCTACCAAAACAGCTGGCTGTTCCCATACAGAAGACAATTTCCTATTAACTGTAATGAAGATATCTGCTTGTGTCCGGTAATGGCAGCTGACATCCAGCTCCATTGGTTCCAATTTAACTTTCTCAATGAGCCGAGCCAACGTCTCAAATTGAGCCAACCAGGGGAATTTGAGAACAGAAAATTAGATGGCTATATTGGTGAAGCAAATTCTTCAGCTGCAGGAGCAGGAAATCTCAGCCAAAGACACCACCCTCCCAGCACCAAGAAATGGGGGTACATCGGGCATCCTCTCTGAGCTCAATACTGCAATGCCAGCTTATTAATAGCTTATCTACTGCTTGTCCATAAGAATAAGCAGCAACAGGCAAAACAGATGCAATCAATACATGACAGCGACAGTAATCTAGAATCACAACCACAGTCTCTCCGTGAGCATCCACTGTCCTGATAAATCATCTCTGCACCAGTAACTATTGTTTTCATCAGCACATTGCACGTTTATTGAACACATCAGCAGCACTGAGAAAAAAACGGCTTGTTTCGTTCTCTATCTATCATATGACAGCTCACAATTGGGTATAATATCCTATTTGTTAAATATTTACAGTATCAAGGACAAGTCTGTACTGTACAGTAAGAATAGCTGTATATAACCATTCAGGAAAAAAAAAAAGAAAAAATGTTTAGAAACAGACGGAGGTTAATGAGATGAACATACAGCTTTTTTTTATCATTTAGCTAACCTTCACCTTTCTTGATTAGCTAATTAAATCTGGTATTGAATTAAGATGAGAATCGGGTGGTGCAACACCTCAAAAGTGCAGTCCAAGGGGATGGGGCATGCTGAGGCTTGGCTTTATTAAAACTGATTGTACATATATGTGTGTGTGTGTGTGTGCGTGTGTGTGTGTGTATGTGTGTGTGTGTGTGTGTGTGTGTGTGTGTGTTAAAACATAGAGAAACTGAAGATTTTCAAAGACGAATATAAGACAGATTAAGCTGGCGAAAGCTCAAAGAGCCTCTCCTGATTAGCGAACAATATTCAAACTTCACTCAAAAACGAATGCCCTCTCAAAAACGAACAAATGCATGTGTGTTCTCACCATATTTATTGCGGCTATAAAAGCTGGAATGCTGGTACAGTATCCGGGGTAGAACTTCGGAAATTTAAGATAAAAAATACCCTAAAAATAAGTTGCTTTACTAAAGACAGTATACAATGTCAAAATATAAGCATAATTAATTATATTATAAACAATGCTTTACAAAATATTAAAATGAATGTATAAAATATAAAGACAATAAATCAACACAACCTACAGTGGTGTAGTGAAGTATTAAACTGCAGAGTATGAATAATTCAGCTCTGTCTGCATGTGTCTTCTGCTCCAGCCTCAGTGCAGCTTTTCCCTCAGTCAGCTCCCTGTGAGCACCGAGCAGCCTCTGCCCGCAAAACACTAGCAGCCCGAGCACACTGCTGGCCCCAAATGCACTATTTTTACCATGAGCACATGTGTAAGCAGATTTTCGGCACCTCTGAAAGGTACGATCACTCAACAAACACTGCTTTCAGTGAGAGCAAAAAGCACCTCCACACCCTGAAACTGCCAAAATGATGCTCACTAACGCTCTCTCTAAAAATACAGAATGTATCAGCATGGCAAAGGTTGGTCCAGTACTCACAAAAACTGAGGTAATTTGTATGACGTGTTCTAAAAAACTTCAATTAGAGCACGAACGTTTAGAATTAGAGCGCTTCCAAAAATGTTGGAAAACAGCGTCATGCGATGCTTCTCTCCAACTCACAGGCAGGAATATTGTTTTAGACGAGCTATCCAACTTATAGTGAGCTATCTGACCTTCAGTTATGCAGCATAAGAAATAAAAGTTCTACAGGTTTGTCTGAGTTGCCCAGACCTGACTTCACAGGGTCTGCTAAATGGCAGCAAAATTAATTTGCTTCTTGAAACAAAAGTATGTTTCACTAGGCAGTCTGCCCAGATTAAAGAAAAGACAGCAAAACAAATCCACACATTTAGCTCTCTCATGAGCTGTTTATTATGTAGAAAAATATCAATATGGCATGAGACCTAACTGTTATCCCGGAACTAATTATAAAAAATATAATGCCAATGTTTATTAAAACAATCTTCAAAAGTGACACTTTAAGGACTATTTATTTAAAAATAAATAAATAAATAAAAATAAATAAACCTGAACTGTCATTATTTACAATGCAAAGCCTGAAACATATGAAAATGTGTTTTTTAAAAAAATATCTATAAATAATCAGAAAAAGTTACACTTAGTAAAGAATTATTGTATTTCCAATTAAGCAAAAAAAACAAAAAACCAAAAAACATATGGTGTAGAAATAATACATTTATTAATGTCTTACTTTATTCCAGATTGTTAAATGTTTAAAACTGTGTGTTGTGCATGTAAAAATAAAATTTCTAGAGTTTAAGCATAGTATTATAATCAAGTAGTGTAAATTACAATTTATATTGCTATTATACCTTACAAGTCAAAGAGAAACTTTTTAAGAAACAAATATTAGCTCAACGATAAGTGTTTTGATGATGATGATGATAATTATTATTATTATTATTATTATTATTAGAGTAAAATCCCTTGGAGCTAGTGTGTGGGCGCGTGCTGTAGCTGGTGTGTAGCAGTGGGCAGACAGCAGGCCTGCAGGAAGCCCAGCTGTGTAGTCTGAGCTCTGAGCTGAGCCTGCACCGTCTATCAAACCCCGGCGAATGTCTTGATACCATTTTTAATGTTAGCCTATTATGAAAAAGCTTCTTGTTAATAAGCGGTAATTAGAATAATCTGTGCAGACTGGAGTCGGTGTAGACTGGGGTTTACACAGCTTCATCTTACGCTTTATATACACTTTGTCTTGCTCTTTTGTTTTGTTTTCTGGATCGTTTGATCGCTTCCAGTTCCGACTCGCTTCGTTGCGAACAGCAAGACAGAAAGTGTGCCAATCATACACACTACTCATACAAAGTAACCCCAATCGTGCTGAAAGCCATCATCACCTTATAGTCGGTCCCTTAAAAAAGTGTCACTTCATAAATCACACACTGATACGAGTTGAAAGCTCCACCCGCACTTCTAACTCCAGCCGAACTGCTGCTAACAGCTTCTGGACTGGTATACTGCTGTTATGAAGAAAATATGGCAAAATGCACAAAGTAGCCTAATCCAGCAACAACAACGACAGCAGAAGAATGAACGTGGAGCTTCTAATTTACTGCTATGATAAGATGCAAACGGCATTTAAGAATTTCAGCCTGAAGGCTAAATCTTAAATTAGGCCTATGATTTTTATAATACGGGTCACCCTGAACTGGGCCTTAAACTACAAAGACAACAAGCAGAGACACAAAAGAAAAGGGTCTTTGGGAGAAGTTGCAATTTACGTCAAAGTTATTATTATTATTTTTTTTAATTGCGCTGCAATAATTTTACATTATCATCGCAAACTTTAGGCCCAATTCAAATAGTGAAAAGCCGAGACGGCCACTTTCCTCTAAACGGTATAAAGGTGTAGCGCGGAGCGTGTAGCTCTATACTGACACTCACTGGTGAGAAACCTGTGCCTAATGCGCCTTTAGCCACCATCACACCTTAAACCTCATCTAATAAATGCTGGAAAATGCGTGATTATTTGCTTGGGCGCTATGTGACTAAGGACAGACAGAGAGAGAGAGAGAGAGAGAGAGAGAGAGAGAGAGAGAGAGAGAGAGAGAGAGAGAGAGAAAAATCT
>JAQQZR010000035.1:12354902-12369763 GCA_030068235.1 Notoglanidium macrostoma | reverse complement strand
GTTTACAACACACACACACACACACACACACACACACACACACACACACACACACACACACACACACACACACACATTATCTATCTACCTATTTATCTATCTATCTATCTATCTATCTATCTATGTTTTTTAGAATGTGCTTTGTCTGCTGTTTTGCTGTTTTGGCTTTGGTTGTTGGTTGTGGTTGTTTAGCCTATATTTTGACCTCTTAATAAACTTAAAACCACCTAATCCACTTAAAACAGACAAACAAATAAATAAATAATAAACTCTGGAACTCTGGAAGTGCGTGTAAAACATTAAAACAAAGTGCATTTGCATTGCATTCCATGAGGAAAAAGTTAACTCTACTAACTTACACTGCTCTATAACCTAGATATGGAGATTTGTTTATTTCAGTGACACAGTGACAGATACACTGCTTCATCCCTGGAATAAACTCCATCTAAAATCTTATATCCGCTACACCGTATAAACGACCATTTAACCTATTATTCTAAAACTTTCATTTCGGTTGAAATAATTACCGGCAATAAAATAGTATAAATTTATATACGCGGATGAATTTTACTTCTGATTGTTCTTGGTTTTTTTAATGACAGTTTCGGTCTGCTCTCTTCACTGAAGCCTCTAAGATCATCTAAGATTAGGCTAATGAATAAGTGACTGATGCAAAGTGTGCATAGACCTGTATTTAATTGGAACCTTTAGTCCATGTGACCTTTTCAATATGCGCTGTTAAGATGGCAAGAATTATACAAGAATTTCATATATAAATATTTATTTATTTTATTTTTTTCCCAGTAAGGCAGCCTGCTTTGAAGTTGGCGCATTTGCAGGAAACCTCCCCAACACAGTATCAAAGAATCAGCCTTTGACCTGTAACTCTGGATAGTTACCACAACTCACTTTCCACTTTCCTTATTAACTGACTATTTTCATTTTAATCTATTACTCAGGAAAATTAAGCAAATCTCGCATTAAGATGATGCGTTAAGACTAACCTTAAATTGGGATTTAAGTTGTAAAGGAAAGAAGAAAAAAAAACCCAAACATGTCACGTCCTCACCCCGAATTCTCTTTAAACGGAAACTTAAGAAAAGAGACAAATTCATTAAGTAAAATGAGCATAAACTTTGCATGGGGGGATTTCCCCTGCTTTCACTATAAATTTGGAAGAATAAACATGTCTAAAGTGTAAACACATTTGAAGTAAAATAAGAATAATATACAGTCTAATAACAAGCTATAACAGTGTACACAGGCCTGTAACAGGCTGGTGGTTTACAGCAGTCGCCTAGTCCATGTGAAAACGACAGGCTAATGGACGACGTCTATTCCCATTAACTGAATGCTTTCAAGTTGAATAAAAACAACGCAAAGTTAAGAAAGAGTGATGGATTATGCTACTATTTAAATCCGCACTTAGTCCTTGTCATAATAAGCCATGGATATGACTGAGGTTGCTCTTCAAAAGTGTCCGAAATGACTAAAGATAAGAAATGACCCAAGGTTCACTATTCACCAGACCAAATAAAACAAAACTGACAATTCTGCTTTACTCCTAATCCGCGATTCTGTCACAGCCAAAGACAGTCAGGAGCTATCAACTGAACAGCCGTAGAACTACTGCGTAAATATGCGCGTGCTTCAAGCGGCTGTCACATGGAATGAGTCTGGACGACCTTAAACCTAAAAACTTTGACATGTCGCGGACAACACTGCAGAGTCAGTCCATGAGGCACGAGCGGAGAGCCGGAGTCAGCGCGCCTGAGCCCCCTCGCGTGTTTCACTCCCCGCGTCTGCTTACCTTCATTGGACGGATAAACGATGAATTCGGCGCAGGAGACGAGCATGAATAGAAGGAGCAGAAGGGTTAGGAAGCGCGTGCAACCCATGACGGCAGTTGAGCGGGCAAGGAAAGGTACATAACTCCATGAAGCATGCCACCGACGTGAGTGAGCTCTCCGCCACTGAGCCAGTTACCATTCTCGGCGCGAGCGCTGATGTCAAGTTTGACACCGGAGACAAGGAGGAGTCTGCGCGCGCGCGCTCCCTCACCCACCGCACTTCCGCTGGGTCCTGCACCAACCACCACGCTGTTTCCACACCTACCACCTCCGTACAGGTAAACACAAGAGTGACGTAAACGCAATAATTATTTAGCATTTAATTATCGCTGCATACATTGTTTTGGGTTTTATAGCCTATGAGACACTATGCACGATTGCACTGTTGTAAGATTTATACTGTATATTCTACATATCATAAGACAAATTCATCACTGGGCAAATCTGCAGTATTCCTCTACTGCCATACAGACAGAAGCAATAATGTGATATGTGACTTCCAAACAGTTGTGTGAGCAGATGCTGGGTGAAAAGTATAGCCTAGTGTAAAGTGATTGAACCTGGGAGAAAGAAAGCAGATAAATGTACTTTTACAGCTAGTTGCATGATTATTAAATAAGTATTGCTTTGACTAGATAATGCAACTGCATTCATGTTCTGTGCTAATGTAGAGAACCCTGCATTTTTACAGAACAGCAGTGAATCTGTGTATTCTTTTCCATAATAAGAAATAATGCAAGCCTGTTCAATTTGACACAAGTGGAGTAATGAAAGAACATTTATCTAGAATCTTTTCTGTTCTCACACCCACTTCTCTCACTGTCTAAACTTCTGAGTTACTACCTTCAAACGAAGACTAAATATGTACTTTACCAAGCACTTGAATTAGCACTTATTTTATCTATATCAGTTCTCTCCCTATTCTAATCTCTCCCTAACAGGGTTTTAGATTGATGGTACTCTTAGGCTCTGATCTAGTGAACCAGCATGAGGATATAATTTTAATAAGAGACTATAAAGCATTTATGTAAGTCGCTCTGGTTAAATGCTGTCAAAGTAAATGTAAATGTAAACAACGCATTACCACATTTCACAATCTGTCTCATGGGCTTCTTTTTAGAATAAATATTAAACATAAAAGATGTATCCTTTTTAAAAATGCTTTATTAAAACAACCTGCGCCAATCTAATGCAGCGATTCATTTATCCATGTCTTTTCATTTTTAAATAGATTTCTATTGAAACCTTGGCTGTAAAATAAGTAAAACTTTCTTGGAAAAGTTTAAGGTTTAGATATAATTTACAACCAGTCAGATGGATTATAAAATACACATATTTTCATTGTAATTGCAGAAATCTGGTGGTTTTCATGTGGGCTCTGCACAGTGCTACAATTTCTTTCTATTCACTTAATTAGTCTTTCTATTTTCTTTGCCAAAAGTATATCAATTTATTGTCTCAGGGGGAAAAAGTACTTTTCAAAATGTATTTTTGGTCACTACATACGGGACAGCGATGATCTGGATTATTTGTAATAATGATTTTAAGAGCTGCCAGGAAGAAAATCTGGTTGGAATCCAGTGGCTGAATGAAGAGTTGGGCAGTGAGTTTTGGAGTATGAATATTATCGACAAACCTGGGCCTGAGCCCAGGCAGCCAGAGGGGACATTCCCACACAACGAGCCCAAAATCAGCCAGTGTTATTTCACATCACATTCCTCATCCAAAAGTACTAGAGTCATGGAGCATGAGCCCAAATATAACAATCTGTTCAGCAAGTAAACATGACTGGCGCATGATTTAGTGAATAAAAGTTAAACAAGGAGGCAAACCATCAATAATGGCAGTTAAAAGAAGCAAAACAACATTTGGCTACTTCTGATGGCATTAAGGTTTTGTGTGGAGGCATAAATTCCCTCAGACTGTCATGTGTGGCTCTTATTACAGTGTGTGAACAGTAAATGGAATTACTTATGTTAATCACATTATATTCAAGACTCCAACAAGTGGTGCAAAATTCCAATATGTTTACACAATTCATTCCCTGTCTAATAACCAGCCATATGATTGCAATACATTTCTACCAATTATCCATTCCCTTGCAACAAAGTTGCTTTGAGTTTTTAAGTACTCTTGGCTCCAAACTTTTTATAATAGAGACATTAAGACATGGTGCTGTAACTGTTTCAGGAAAAGCTCTTTTCCATCCTGTCCTTTTGTGGATTCACATATTTGTAGTTCTACGTTGCGCTCGAAGTGCCAGACTTGTTTGGATGCTATCCCTCCACCATCTGCTCTTGCAGTATGCCAATCAGAGTTTGGAATGGCACCTCTGTCTTGCCAGCCAACATAACAGTTGCACTGCAGTTATTCTGGTGTAAATTATTACATGGACCACAACCATCTCTTCATTAACCATGGCTTGCATTATTCAGCTGATCCATTATTCCATATGGTGAATCACGACTTCCATTCTACTTAAAAAGAAATGCTTATATTATACTTATGGGGGTGGATTGTTTGCATAAACTGCATGTATAAACTTAGTTGCAATAAGATACCTCAAATTATATTAATGCTTTATGAATGCTTTCATAATAATGAATTAATACATAGATTAATCCTTAGTGCATCAGGAAATAATGAAGTGTATACATTAACAGCCAACTGAGTCATATTTGAATATCCATTAATAATTTTAACAGCTAAAGGTCCATTATGTAGGATTCAACAAACTGAATGCCCCTCACTTACCCCTCCCTGTCAAAGCTTGTATTAGAACATACAGTAGGCATCAGGTGCCTGTATTGTACTTCCAATACTTACATTCACACTTACATACATTGTCTTCCTTGCTTTTTCTGTGCTAATAAGTATGATCCTCCATTTTTCAAAATTTGGGGGGCTTGTTAGCCAGCACCAGCAAACACTGATTCCTTTTATTTTTTCTTCAGTGTCTTTCTCTCTTATTTTTTTCATCCTTCCAGTGCGTCCTTCCGGATTCACACTGCCACTTGTAAAAACTTGGAATGTGCTCTCTAGCGATTTGTTCAGTCTGGGCTACTGTAGTGGCACAACATGGCAGCTGCATAGAAGTGGACCCGTCCTCTATGTAGATATAAAGTGCTCACTCTAAGCTAATGAAAACACAATGATTCATAGTCACAGGTAATTATACACTAATAAAAACTTAATTATGCATACTATATTCTATTCCTGCTAATAGATCCCCCTAAATCCTACATAGGGGACCTTTAAATGTTACCATCTTGTTAACCCATTCTGTTAATTCTTATTATGACTCATGCTACACATCATTGTAAACAATTAGGTTAACTCAAATTATAGGCTATAATATAAAGTTAGTAACACCTTTGAATATTTGATTAAATCACAGCTTTACACAACTCTATATTAGGCTTTAACAGCTATTATTAGCATATACCTCAGTCCTTACTTTGAATATGTCTGAATGGATCAACCTCTTGTAAGATCATCACCACACCCTTTTTTATAACATGACGCAAACAAAGTGGCTTGATTTGGATCATGCCAACTCAAGGCAACTTTTTAATGCTGTTGGTTTCATGTTGCAAATTGCAAATTGTCCCAAGTTTTGATGAACCTACAGTGTTTAAAACGACAATATAACTGATCTTTATTAAATAATACTAATTACAAGAATGAGATTGAATAAGCTATTATTAAAGATTGAGTAAGCTACTACATTAAAGTATTACCAAATTAACTATTATCTACAGTCTTTTTTTTTAATACTTAAATCATGGTAATGGTGAGAATGGTATTTTTAGTTGTGTATTTTAGTGTTTAATTTTTCTTTTAACTTTACCTAATAGACTGCAGGACTCCAGGAGACTATAGGAATCACAGACAAGTCAATGTTAGATACTGTTGTTGCTCAGGGGGCTGTTTTTATCTAACTTGCTACAAATAGATGACACATTATTCATCACATGACTGGATTTTAATATACACATTGTTTTATATTGATATGCAAACTGTGCAAAAAGTACACAAAAATTAGATCATGATTTTCTCTCAAAAAAGCAGATCATTTTCCCTTCCTTGAAATACATCCTAGAAATACAGCTTGCTTGACTGTACGACATTTTCAATGACATTTAACACCTACAGATTTCATTAATCAAATACATTTCCATATAACAAGGTAGAATAGTATATTTAAGATTTATGAAGCTAGTATCTTACATTATGGCAGCATATAGAGAAATTGTTATTTAAAAAATATTTAAAAGCTCAAAACGTGCCTTTAGAAAGAATCACAAAACATTCAGATCAGTCATGATAATGTAAAATGTACATCACTTACAAGATACAACATTTAACAGCCTCTGTACACACATCTGTGCTGACCTTAAAGCCAACTTTTAAATCCCTGATTCTGTTGGTGTCTATGATTAATCTGCTAAACCTATAAAATTATGATAAAAGCCTTGCATCATGCAAGTGACTTGCCAGGATGGACTCTGGTCAAAATCAGAGAATTATCCCTTACCAATTCATTAATCAGAGCCCTTAATTATAGCTGGCTGAATTACTAGCATACAATGCAATGAAACAGGCCAAGAATGCCAAGGGAGGAAAACCAGATACTAACCAGTCTTCCAGGCTTCAATTACACATTACAGCATCACTATGATTACTCTTTTGATGATTGCATTTATGGAGCTATATTCCAACCGCACTGTGCATATAATGCAAATATTTGAGGATGAGTTAATTGAAATGTCTGTTTTCTTTGACTCAGTAATATGTATTATTATTTCACTTGAAATAGCCCTATGCTAAGCCACTTTGCAAGTCAATTATTAAGAAAACAGAGACCCTCTGAAGCAATTAGCTGTGTCTACTCTTCATTTACAGCTGAATGTAATAATTGCACCTTTAATTAGACTTACATCCCCACCACACAGTACTATAAGAGTTTTAATTGGTGTTTCTGACTGGGTGTTACTAGACCTTTAAAGTTTAAACTGCAGAGACCTACATCTAATGATGCACTATAAATGCAGTAGAAAGGTACATGCAGACATAGGCCTACACACACACACACACACACACACACACACACTTCTATAGTGTCAGATATTACTGATAAAAAAGCCCTTCCCTCACACTTAATCGACCAAAGCGATTTGTCAAGTAGGCAATCATTGTGCTCAGTTGAAAGTAATCTTATCAACTAATAATAGGACGCTGACAGACAAGGTCTATGATTACAGGCTGTCTGGTTGACGGCATTTGCATTTATTAAGCTTGAGTCATGGGCGAGTGCTGTACTGCTCTGAAGCACTGTTTGAGCTCAGGAGACACCCAAAACTTACACTGCTGACAGCAAAGCTCAGCATGTTTGCTTTTTTTTTTGGTCTCTTCCTGAGAAGCCACAGAGTTTTCTCTAAATATAGCTGGGCATGCTTGGCTCAATAAGAGGCCAAGGGAAGAGGAGCCCTTGAAAACCTACAAAGCAGAATTAATTACAACAGAGCATCTGCATATTCAAGGGGACCTTTGCTGAAACTGTGGATTTTAGGGGGTAATTAACTGAATACAATGTAATTACAGCTGTCTTGTCATTCCCATGACTGGGCCAGGCTGTGCTGGAGTTCCTTAAGGATGACGGGCATCTCAGACCAGGCACAACTCCCCTACCACGAGTCAGTCCTCTACAAGAGAAATCTAACATATTCTGGAAATTCCAGTTTACTGAAGCTTTCATTGCTACATAAGAAAAGATTTTGTTTTTCAGTTGTTGGTAGTGGGTTTATGGTTCATTACAACACAATGTACAATGAGATGATATCATAATATACATGATATGCTTTAGTTCCTGTATATTGGAGAAATTTTGGGAGTAAAGCACCAGGCCTCAAATACGCAAATACCTGATAATACAATGATTACATGTAAAGCTGGAAAAAACTTGGAAATACTTAGGTCCTACTTCTTGGCTCACAAGAGTGCAGCAGCCAAAAACAATTCAGGCTGCAATCACTAATAACCACAGTCTATCGTGTTTGTGCATATATTTGGGAATCTGGATTTTAAGGCATTGCAGATTTGACTCCCTGCAGAGAAATCTCTGGCAGTTGGACAAATATTAGAGGCTGTCTCTGGCCACTCAACGGCTATGCTAGTCAACAGGGAGGAGATTACCATTATTTATCTACATTACCACATTAGCTTATGTCTCTCTCGTCATCACCCTTTAGGGGGTTCCTACTCCTACTGTCTGCAAAATACAACACAATAAACAAAGTTATAGAGTGTCACCTTGGCTTATTGTCTCTTTGATATGTGAAATATAGACAGATGAAAACTTCACAGGCATACTGCCTCAAAAAAAAAACAACAACATGCTTATCATATCGTACGTTAGTATTTCATTACTGAATTTGCATTGGAAATGCTAAAATACTAAATTCTAAAATGTTTCCAAAGTCCATAAATAATAATGATGGTCTAATACAATAAAGAGTCAAGGACAGATATCAGTAAAATGAGAGGGGCAAGTCAGAGTAACAGAGTAGTTGGGAATTCAGTGTAGAGAGGATTTAGAGATGTTGGAGATATGAATCCTATTATGTAGTCAGGATCCCGGTCAATTTAAGTTCACCAAAGATACCAGATGCAGTGCAATTTTACTGTGGAATTGAGTGAAATGAATTTGAGTGGTGATGTGGTGCATGCATAATCAAAAAAAAAAGTCTTGGCAAGGGCAATCCAACAAATCTGTGTGGTTACTTGAGTTTCAACTAAAAAGTGAATAAGCTGTACTGGAAGCATCTTACCTTAACTTTTAGCAAAATTTTCCTAACATTAGGAATTGTTAACATTCCTTATCATTACTATCAGGACACTAGAATTCACTCAATATCTATGTGAAGTTTCCACCAAAGGCACATAAATAAATAAATGGATCTGTAAGGTGAGATGCTATTATTGCAGCTATGTGTGCTTGTGGTCCCCTTGTCATATGCTTGTGATGTAGATGAGGCAAACAACATGCAAAATAGTAGCATGCCAGCTACAATAGACAAAGACAGAATGTGTATGTGATGCCATGTGTGCCAGTATCCCCTCTTCTGTTTGCGCACCTTCTATTTGATGACACTTCCCAGCCTCACGTCACCTATCAGTGAAATGAGTAAGAAATGAATCTTAGTCTGTTGTGTTAATTACTGCTAAAAAGAACAAAACATGACAATGTTCTATAAAAGTAAAGGTAGGTACAACCATTTGGTTAAAATCATTCAGTGAATATTCACACAAGGGTTGTAACAAAGACAACGGCAGTGCTCAAGCTTAGGCACCTAAAACAGATGTTACAGGTCCACTATGTAGGATTCAACCAACTGAATGCCCCTCTCTTACCCCTCCCTTTTCAAGCGTGTATTAGAATGTACAGTGGCTGTCAGGAACCCGTAGCATACTTCAAGTACTTACATTTACTCTCCCTTGCTTTTTCCATGCTAAATAATAAGTATGATCCTCCATTTTTCAAAATGTGGGTTCTCAAACTTGTTAGCCAGCACCAGCAAACACTTATTCCTCTTATTTCTACTTCCTTGTTGTCCTTTAGGTGCTTCCTTTTGGATTCACACTGCAACATGTAAAAATGCAAAACGTAGAAGGCGCTCTCTAGCAGTTTGTCTGTTCTGGGCTACAGTAGTGGCGCAACATGGCGGTACATAGAGGTGGACCCCCACCCTATGAAGATATAAAGGGCTCATATAAGCTTACAAAAACACAATAATTAGAATTACAGGTAATTCTATACTAATGAAAACATATTTATAAATACTACCGGAGGGGCTATGTAAAAAATGGCTGTAATTCCGCAATGCTTAATGCAATATTTTTGTTTTTGTTAAACCTCTTGAATTAAAGCTGAAATTCTACACTTCAGTGACATTTTGACTGCTTTATTTGAAATCCGTTGTTGTGGTGTAAAGAGGCAAAAATATGAAAACTGTGTCACTGTCCAAATACGTATGGACATGACTGTATATTCCTTGTCTGCTAAAAGATCCCCCTAAATCCTACATAGTGGACCTCTAAAAACAACAAAAAAAATTGTTAGATATTATCAATGCACAGCAAAGAATTTGTAAAATTTGTAAAATTACCACATTTGTAAAAAAAAAAAATTGGGTGCCAGATTTGTATCATATAAGATGGTGCCAAAAAGAAATATGATGGTAGTGCAGTTGTGCGCTGCATATGGTGCTTAATTAGTACTCCTGTCAATACCCTCAAACAAATAAGAGTGTCAGAACAAATCTGCAGTTACCTGAACTATCACTAAAACATGCCAAAGTCAGAAATCACTTGGAAATGTTTGTCATCTTCTCAAAAAGAACATTGTTGGTAATCAAGTAAGGTACATTGTTGTGCTGATGATTATAAATGTATGAGAACAGTGGTAATTGATTTATGAAGCATATTAGAATGTGGGTGTTAATGCTTAAGAAAGATTTTTTTTGTGAACAAAATTGCCAAGAGAGATTAATTGAGTTATGTGCATGCCAATTGTCATGTAAATGCTATGATATTTAACATTCTGTAAGTCATTCAATGCAATATCAGTAGAAACATTGCCTGTACTGACCAATGTCATTGTCTGAACAATGTACCAACCCAAGCCTGGGAATGCTTTCAGACATGGAATTGGAACATGGAATAACCCTACACCGCAGAACCTCTTGATGGGAAAAGACATGAGGGAAAAGTTTGACAACAAGAAAACTGCCATCATTCATATCTGTCAGCTGGATAGAAACTGCAACAGAAGACTGTGCCTAAGCTGATTTTAGAAAAGGAGCACATAGGGACTTCCGCTAGCTAGTGATAACAGTCCTCCACCTCTCCCCTCAAGGTTTGTTTCTCTACCCACTGTACATAACACTCACTCCAAACTCTATAGAATAAAGCTCTATCATGTTTATAACAAACACAGATATCTCACCAGAGTTAATATTAACCTGTTTAGGCCACAGTTTTCCAATTTGTTATATTTTGTTTGCTGTGTCGCAGCATGAACAGCTTGCGAGGGGCAAGACGGGACGTCTAGAGATGCGGAACAGGTACGATTTGAGTAATGCCTGCAAAACAAACACAGCCTCTTAACATTAATCAGCAATCCCCATGCAACTGCCTTTTCTCACACACACATGCGGAATGTGTTATGGAGTTGAAATGCATTCTGTGTCACACACGGCTCTAGATTTCCAGCTTGTTTAAAAATGTTGCTCCTTCAATGAAACGCCACCATAAATACAGGATGAAAAATTGCATATGAGATGAAGTTCACTTGTATGTTTTATTTTTCTGTCTTTTTATATAACACAACACCAATGAGAATGAACAGTGAATGTTTCAGTGTGTCTGATCCGAACTGCTGCTCACTCATACTTCTTTTCAAAACTCTGCTGTCACCTCATATTTCTTTACAGGTTGACGTATGCCTTCACAGTAAACAAGGAGAGAGGTCTGACTTATGCATTTCACTGTGTAATATGCCCTTTATGTGCTTGTTTAAAGGAGCAGAGGCTGTGGAGTGGATGGAGGAAAGCCTCTTTTTCAAAGGGATCTGCCCAGGCAAAAGACAAGTAGCAGCGTCAGGCGCTGTTTATCACAGACCTCCCAGCTGACAGCTTTGATGTCCCTCAGCACAAATCTTTGACATAACTCAAAGCAGGCCAAGGGAGTCCAGTCCAGACCAGACATATCTGTGACAGACGCAGGATTTGGGTTGGGTGTTCGTGTAAGTCTAACATTATCTCCATGGCCTTGTTAGTCATTTGGAAGTCGAGTCACTAAAACTTGACTCATTATTTACTACACAGCTCTCAGGAAATTATCCGTGTGTGTGTGTGTGTGTGTGTGTGTGAGTGAGAGTGAGTGAATGAGCATGCATGTCAACCACAAATCTACTTCCAATTTCCACCCATGTGTCATCAGTGATGGCAGTACATGTTTGATAAAATGCCACAATATAGTCAGTTGTCTGTATACTCTAGCTCAAAATCACCTTTTTTTTTTTTAAAGAAAGAGAAAAGATTGCTTTGAAGTGAAAAAAAGAAACTTTTTGGTTATCCTATATTTAAGATAATATAATAGCAAGATTAAGCCTGCATACTACAAATAACACCACAGTTAACACATGTTAATTAACAGAGCAACATGGCTATGTCATTTACACAAAATATCACCTGAATAATGTACATTTAAAGGTTTTCTTCCCTGCATGTATGCATTAACATGGATACACTAAAGATTTGCAATTTCCAATAACAGTTTGCTCCAGTGGAGAATCTCACATGGATACAGTAGACTTGTACCTAAGGACTGCTTCTGTAATCTTAAAAGATTTGTCTGTGTAAATCCCAGGACATTATGTTCATCTTTTCAACACACATTCTTTCAACACACTCGCCTTTACTCTTCTAGACCTGTATAACAGAATGATTTATGATCACAGTGTCAGGTGTCACCCAGAAGAGGATGAGTTCCTTTTGAGTCTGGTTCCTCTCAAGGTTACCTCCTTGTGTCATCTCAGGGAGTTTTTTCTTGTCATTGTCTCCTCTGACTTGTTCATTAGAGATTTAAATCAACATCCAGATTCATGTAAAACTGCTTTGTGACAATGTTACAAGTGCTAAAAAAAACAAAATGACACAAAATGAATGGAATTGAATATGGAATTGTATTAAATAGCTTAAGTATATTTTGATATAATAAATCCCAATCAACAGCTTTGATAATTGTACCAACAGAAATATGCCTGAGTAATCCGCTTCATAGTGAACTGGATAATTGGCAAATTAGAGATAAAGGCAGAGTCAGTGTAGAAAAAGTAGGGGCTTTAGCCAGGTTGTTAGTCTGGGTCATTAGTGAACTGGCCTACATATTTTCATTTGTCAGTGAACTGCAGGAGGTCAATTGCTTCCAAATTACTCACTGTTGCTGGGAAAACAGTGAGCAGATAATTAGTTCATTTTCTGAGTTTAAGCAATTACCTGTGTTCTAAGAAACACTCAGATGACTGGAGCTACCAATATTGCAATTAGTCCAACAATGTGCATCGAATGCGCTGCCTTTAAGGCAACTGTGGGACATACTCTTACCATGAAGTGGTAAAAGCTACACATGGTTTTCTCTGAAACTACTTTATTTCTCCTATCAAGCCCACTTTGGGATAAATAGAAATAGAATGTTTGAAATGAAAAAACATGTGCAAAAGGCACATGGAAATAACATAATGAAAAAACAATTCAAAATAATCAAAATGTGTCCAGAAAGAGCAGTGAATATTAAAAAATAAAAATAGAAACAAACAAATAAACAAGCAAACAAAAAAAGTCCAAGGAATAATTGGTGTAAACAAGTATTAAAACCATGCTTTGGCTGTATCGCTTGCTTTGTCTCTGTAGGTATGTTTTTGCAAAATGAAATAAAAAACTACTCATTTCTACTGACACACAGATATGGAACACAAGACAAATTGTATATTAATAATTTAGGGTGCCCATACTGTACTATGTATACAATATAAATATAATATAATATAATATATATATAGGGCATTCACAGGGTGTTATAATTAGATTTAGTTCATTTCATATACAGCATAATATGTTCATAACCTTAAATAGCAATAAAAAAAGGCTGGTATCAGGTTCTTCTATTTTAGCTCCAGGCCTCTATTATAAATGGAGCATGACTGAAGATTATTAACTTTAACATTTCCTAAGAGAACATACTTCACACCCTAGACAGCACGCTGGTGGCCCGGACACGTTGTCCTGTACTAGAACAGTTTGCTAAAAAAAAAAAAAAGAGTAGATGAACATTTGCTTCTCGTTATATTTAAAACACTCAAAACTATTATGCTATCCATTTTCATGCGTTTAAAGGATTCCAGTTTGAAAATGCATCATCCATTGAACCACATAATAGCACTGAATAGACTCGACTATTGTTTTTAGAGGTCATGATTTGAGCTGCAGCATTTTGTGAACTGTACTGTATATGAACTCTTAAGATTTTGTGGAGATGCTACTAAGGTCATCTACACTATTTTAATGCATTCTGCTGTATTTATACTGTGGTGGATCCTGCATGTCAGCTTGGTGTCATTACTAAAAAAAAAAAGAGTGGTAAGAATTTTTTCTTGTTATTGTTTCAAATTTTTTTTTAATTACACCTTCAAATGTATTCACATTCAAGTAGCAAAGTTTTCATCTTGAAAAAAAAACCCAATGAGTACAATCTTAACTGTCTAAGCATAAAGAAGATTAAAGAGAATGTTTTAAAAGATGAGCAAAAGATAGTGAAAAAGATATGAACATAGAAAAGAGAGGATGGATGGATGAGAGAAGACAGCCATTGAATTTATGTTAGCTGGGGTCAGAGCACATGTCACAAAGAATTATAATCCCTGCTTTGTTTAATGTCACACTTGTTCCCAATTTAAATTGATCATTTTATTCAAAGTTCAGAGTTCATTCCTCTGAGTGAATTATTTAACTCTTTACTGTGACCTTTGCAGACACGATCTATTAATGACTAATGGAAAATGATACAGAAACACAAGCTAGAAAGGAAAAACACAGAGGGAGAGCAAGCAAAATAGAGGAGATAAAATGGGAAGATAATCCAAACAAGGAGAGGGCTCTCAGTTGTGCTTTAGAAAGCTGAAGAGTTCTCTGGAGCTAAACACAACACTCAGCTGTGTCAGCATCATTGCCTACCTTTCACTCTTCCTCTCACCTTCTCTCCGTCTCTCTCACACCTCTCACCTCACTTTCACACTCTCCCGCCTCCATCACACTGAATATTTTTCACCATCTCTTCTGTCTGGCAGCAGTCTTCCTCCCAGCCTTAATTAAGCCCTGGGGTGTGTGTGTGTGTGTGTGTGTGTGTGTGTGTGTGTGTGTGTGTGTGTGTGTGTGTGTGTGTGTGTGTGTG
>JAQQZR010000035.1:12326064-12354802 GCA_030068235.1 Notoglanidium macrostoma | reverse complement strand
GTGTGTGTGTGTGTGTGTGTGTGTGTGTGTGTGTGTGTGTGTGTGGGTGTGTGTTGGAGGGGGTGATTAGGGTGGGGCAGGTGAGGAGGGTGGGCATTTCCTGTCCATCATTTCCTACTTATGCTAGTTATTTCTGCTTTTCTGCATAGCAGAAAGAATAGCATGAGAATCTTAGTTGTATTAATTAATTATTCTGCCAGAGTGACTGTTGAGGTGTTTCCACATGACAGATATTCTGTAGATATCTGCCTGTCACTCAAGGAAAAATAAGGGTTGTGTACACACATACACACGCACGAACCTCTTTCTTATTCAAACGTAATATAAATCAAGTCATAAGAACAGACACATTATGCCTCAATCCACCTCTTAACCTTTTTTACGTTTCGTACACATTGAGTCATTTGAATAGTTGGTAATTCATGCGAACCTTGTTAGGAAAGTGTGAGAAAGTGTTGCACACAGACAAAAACAACAACATCCACAACAAATAAACCATGACTCAGCATATTTCCCTTTCTCTTCTTTCCTTACAATGCCAATCAAATATTAGATTCTAAAATATTCAGGTTAAATCTAATCATTTAATTATGCAAAGCTCATTTGTCTGCATCCAGACAAAAAAAAGCAACCACGTCTCGCAATATAGTGAAATAAATCACAGATGCACAGACATCATGAAAATCCAAATGGGACCATTTAATTATTCATGTTTGAGGAAGGAATACACAGGTGTGTTATTTAAATGTGAGATTAGTTACTCATATTTGGTGCATATCATGAAGTCAAAAAGATTAAACTTGAGAGTGAAAATGAATATGGATGACCAAAAAATAAATATCTACATCTTATTTTTTTTCGGCATACTCAATATTCAAACCATGATTATTTGTAAATCTAGGAGATTAGTTGTCTATTTGTCTGCACCCAAAACATAGACGGCAGCACACGTATCTCAACCAGATTAATCTTGCTGATGGATAAATAGAGCGTGATGGACTGGACTGACCATGTCATCTCATCAGCACCTGTTCATAACATCAGCTGAGTTCACAGGCTACCTCTGACCCTGCAGTGTACAAGCAGTAGCCTTATCAGAGTGCCCGACCCTGGCCCCAGTCATGTTCAGATAGGAGCTCCCCCAGGGAAAGGCCTCCATCGTCCTGAAGAAACAAACAAACTGCCTATCACAACACTGGGGGCAGATGGTGGCCTCAGGCCCCCAATCTCATTTAGCATGTCCATGTGGTTGGGATGATTCTAGCATGGTTCTCTCCTGATACCAGGCTGATCACCTCGAGATGACCTTACAATGAACTGCCCCTTAGGGTTAGGGAACATGTCTCAGCTGCTCCTGATTTTGCTGACCTATAGAATGTAAAATGTGTGCTCCAGGACCACAAAAATTAACGCACAACAAACATGATAAGCAAATTATAAGGATTAAAATATCTTGAGAAAACAAAAGTGAATAAAGTTACTACTACTAATAATAATGCTAATAAAGTCCAGTGTTATTTCAAAGGCAGAATAAAACATTATTAAAATGTAAATTGTGTACCTGCAATAAGTAATTTGTAATTCTTGTTTTTATCTTACGTAAAAGATCTCTATGTTAAGATATTAACAGCCGTGTACATTTGAACATGAGATTTCCTTTTATGTCTTTGGATCAAATTTCCATCGGTAAAACTTCCACATATATTTTGCACATAGCACTGACGTTGTTTTTGTGCTCTCTTCTCCCTCTGGCTCTCACCAAAGACCCTACTGAATTAGCACCTGATTACTGACCATGTTGCTGAGACATGTCATAGCAACCTAGCAAAAACAACCAGTCCACATAATCACACAAAAAAAACCTGGTATGAGTTTTTCATCTGGAAAATCCAACGAGTAACATAAAATGCGATGTCCTGTGGCTGCTGCTAATTAAAATAAACCATTATTTAGAATTGCATATCAGAAAACATCTGCTACTGCATTACTGTGCACAGTTAAGAAAGGTGACTTTGGCTCTCACTTTGTCCCCGTATGTTAATGGTGTATGCTAGTACTAATGGGCAGAAGCTGGCTCTTTAGTGACTGTACAGCCGCTCTAATGTTTTTTTAGGCTGGCATTGAACAGCAGGGCAGAATGTCAAGGGAGACGAACCAGCCACACCAGGGGAGCACCTGCATGGTTGCCAAGGAAACAGCAGGTGCGACCATGGGGAGAGGAGGGAGGTAAGGGGGTGGAGGAAAGGGGGTTCAGAGATCAGAGTCCCCAGAGAGCATGGAAAAATGTGGAAGTGTGAAG
The DNA here is from genome assembly GCA_030068235.1 of Notoglanidium macrostoma. Classification (NCBI taxonomy): domain Eukaryota; kingdom Metazoa; phylum Chordata; class Actinopteri; order Siluriformes; family Auchenoglanididae; genus Notoglanidium; species Notoglanidium macrostoma. Next base: position 12,352,503 of record JAQQZR010000035.1, on the reverse strand, counting down.
CGTGAGTGAACTACAAACATGCTGACAGTATCAGTGGTGGAGACATCAGGCCAGCACTGACAAACTCAGAAGACAGCCACTACTCAGCCTGCATTACAAAACAGAAAGCAATATGTTAATGACGTGGCACTAGCAGTGCTGCTGATACAAAACATACCATCAAAGGTCATGAAAGGTCAGTCAAATGGCCCCTGGATAAAGCTAGCGAGGGTAATTTGAAATTTTTGGCCAGAAAACGAGATCCTCCCAACTCCCCAAAAAACATGTGGGAGGTGAATTAGTGACTCTAAATTGATTCTGAATGAGCGTGTGAAAGGGTGTGTACATGATGATGTGCGATGAACTGGTATCCCATCCAGGGTGTATTCCAATCTCTGGTCCAGTGTTCCCAGGATAGGCTTCGAATCCATCACAACCCTGACCAGGATAAAATGCTTACTGAAGATACAGTACTGTGCAAATGGCACATGAAAGAAATGCTGTAAAGTACAGATGACTTCAAAAATAATGAAATTAAATCTTTCTACATAAAGGAAAAGTACTACAATACAACAATATAAATGTTTTTCCCTTAAACAGTAGTCCCAGGTACAATTTGTGCAGTTTTATAAGGAAATTGGGAAAGTTCTATAAGAAAAGGTTTGTTGGGCATTTTGGAGAATCTGTCACACTTCTTCTGGAGGCTTTGGCTGTGACACATGCTCCTTTTTGGGCATGCCAAAACCATTATGTTTTTGTCTGAAAAGTGGACGTTGTTGCTTTCCTTATTGGACTTTATTGTTTTTGCTTTCTTTACTGACATACAAACTTTTTTCAAATACAAATAATTTTTGGGAAAGTAATATTTGGAAATCTAAAATGCTTTTGTACTGATTCAATAATGCAGAATTCATAAAATAAATATCTATAACAAAATCTTTACTAAAAAATAGCGTGCCTAAGACTTTCACACAGTACTGTACATAAATGAATGAATGAATAACATGGGCAGAAATAAAGACTTAAGTTACATTGAACCTTCAGCTGTGACTCTTCTATGACTCTTGGTGAAGAGAAGCATCTATTATAATGTATATGTACAGTAGGTTTTCATGATGTAATAATTTCCCAATCTTCCCAATCAAGTTCCGATTATTTAAATAGAGTTTTTTGCTGCTGTTTTTGCAACTGTTGACTGTTGTGTGCTACTGTAATAAATTCGTACCAGTGACTTTCACAAAACTGTGAAGCTCTGGTTACAGGTATGAAGATTTGCTTTTAAAAGCTATAGAGTCTACAATCCAAAAGCAAAACAAACTGGAAAACTAGCTACAGCAAAAACAGAAAAATGTTAAATATGATCAATGAGGAGGAAGGATTGGTGGCTGAAAGACTGACAAGGTGGAATGCTGGAAGACAGGTCAGAAGTAGAGCTAGAGTGAGATGTGAGCACAATACGTGCACTGCGATTCTGTTCATCTGTGCATTCATGGCATTTATAACCCAAACTTAATTATAATTATACCATCAATTATACCCTAAACACAAATTATAATCAAGCCATCTAAGGCTTTTGCAAATACATTTTTTGTTACTTAAATCTGGTTTTAAAATGTAAGTTATTATTTAAAGATCACCTGTTATTTACTGATGGTTCTGGTTGTTAGGGCTCTTCAACGTTTTGGAGAGGAATATGACACTAAACTTTCTTTTAAACTGTTGTTCTCATCTCTCCAAGTCTGGCTTTTACTCCAGTTTAATAATCTTATTTTCCGATTCATTGAGTCCATCACTGATACATTATTTAAATAAAGCACGAGCTATTCTGTTTTCAGCCATATAATTAAGGAAAAATGGAATATTCTATGTATATATCGCCAACATAGCCAGGGCTTAGGTTTTAGTGCAGGTCCTGAATACATAATAGCAATGGCACTGAAATTGCGATCGCTCAGCTGGTCCCCTTAATAAGATTCAAAATAAACACAAACAAGAGTCTCAGACAGAGCAAGATCAAATTAGTTTTTCAAGACAGATTCACTGATGAGTTTCTTATCTAAGTTAATCCTCACCCCCATGTGATCATCATATTTGAATGAAAGAATGGATGTTGACAGGGTTGTAAATTTAGTTACATGCATGATAAAGGAAAAGTCTGAATGGACAGTGAAAATCTACATTTCTTCTAGCATTCATTGTTATCAGTTTTAACACACTAACAGGAATCCATGTCACAGTCAGAAGAAATTTATTATTGATCAGAGGTTTCAGGCATAGAACTCAATGCATAATTTTATTATTATGATTTAGATATAAACTATTATAAATGCTTTCTATTGTAACACGTTTAACATTTATTAAATAGTTCTAGAATGAATCGATATGTAAGTAACTGCTTTAATTGCTAATGGATGAATTTCAGTGAAGTTAAATATATACCTGACACACACATAAAAGAGCTCACCAGAATGAAGCAGGAAAAGACAGAATCCATTACGCAGCTATATTTAGCATTAATAACACATATTGAATAATGGAAGTGAGTGTAAGATTCATTAGGAAACGCATTATGATTTAATCAAAGTGAACGAAAATTATATTCATTATTCTCTGACAAAAGGCTCATTCATTCATTGTTGGCTGGCAGGCATGTGGTGGAGAGCTGATGTGATGGCTCCTGAACATCCACAGAGCACCTAGGAAGGTGAAACTCAAGAACCCTCATTTATCAATGATGCACAGAAGTGTGCCAAAATTGTGTGTAAGAACTTTCCAGTGTAAAATGTTTTGTTCCATTTGTACTTATATTTACACACAGGTGTACACAAAGCACCCGGATGGAAAATGAATTGATTTGATATTGATATAGGATTGAACCTGCTAATAATAATAGGAATTGTTTATGGAATCCATTAAAAACTTTCAATTAAATGTAAATCCTGTTAAATACAAACACATTTCTCCTTACTCTCACTCCTGAAACCACAAATAATACATTTTCGCTTTCAGCTTTGAGTCACAATTGAGACCCAAGTTAGTGAGAAAACGAGGCACACAAATGCAATACCTGTGCAAGCCCAAGTGCTTTCAACATATTGTTTTTGGCTACAGGCACATTTTAGAGAGAAATTGGCAATAAAGCAGGTATTTCCCAACCATCATTGAGAAGGATTGTGCCCGCAGTGTTGGAAGTCTTTATTTCTCTTGGCCCAATCCAATTCCTGTCACAGCAGTTACTGCAACTCCTGAAATTGTAGACTACAACTCCCATGATCCTCAGCACACAGCCTCATTACATGACTGCCAGTCAAGCTCCTTTCTCCATTCAGTTGCCTGATTACTAATGACACTCACCTGTTTGCAATTAGGCTACACCCTTTAAATAACCCAAACTGCCAAACACACTTTCGCAGTCTTGCACCAGCCCAGCGTTGTATCTGTGGTGAATCCACGCCTAAGCAAAATACCTTCCTGCCCCAACACACACAAAACCGAACTTTACCTCAACTACTACTTCTGTTCATTTTAGTTGAATTCATTCCAGTCTCCTCGCTGTCCCCAGGGTGACCCTGAATTTAAATAACACCTAGAGGCAATAATAAATTACTAAAAATAAAAAAGAATGGACTTATTTTTGAACAAACAACCAATATGGCTTGTGTCAGTTTGGTAACAGTGACCCACTGGATAGCTCTGGCTATAGTAGATCTGTAGACACTAGTGGTAATTTCCAAAAGCTAATGAAGATCATGAAGGACACACTACAATGGTGACTGGCCCATAAAAATGCTTGGTAAGTTGCAGTGGAAACTTGGACTGGCATTTATTTCAGTTTACCTTCACAGGTCCTAATTTGTCATTTGATTTCAGGCTTATTTAGTGTCAGCACAAAAGCAGCAATGTACAGGGAGGTGGGATTATAACAAAAGAATAAAAGGTTCTTTTATAAAAGAACAGGATGACTTCATTTGCTGCTTTCAGTCCGAGTTAGTGATGTTTACACTAAAGCAGCTGGGTCTCTGTTTGGCTTGGCAAAGGTCTGGACCCAGTGGCTTGATGCCCATCAGCCACGGGCCATCCAGGAGGGGGCACTCAGTGTGAAGCCAGTCTCACTGACAGTCTAAGACTTTTACTCTCTTTTCACAAACCAGTCCTTACCATGATTCTGCCTTTAATGAAAATGACAGAACTGAAAAAAAAAAAAGACTTTCTAAAAAACTAAATGTGAAACTTGTACTGGACCAGAAATTATCCTACATATGTGCTCAGATTGCCATATGATTAACATTTAAAGGGAGGACTAAAAACATAAAAATGAAAAATGTAAAGCTTTGTGATCATTTGGACCCATAACGTTCATTGTGGAACAAAGAATGGAGAAAATAATATGCCTCTGAGTATGTGTTTAAATACTTCAAAAAGCAGATTTTCCACTTGATTCCAGTGTCTGCCATGTTTTCATTTTAAAATGTCATACTGTTGTTTTAAGTTCTCCAATAACAGACTTCTACACAATGCTATAAATCATAATCACTAATAAATTCTGCAATAACTATCAATTCAAAACCTAAGCATTGGCCAAAGCAAAGTTGTTTTTTGCAGCTGACACCACTTAACAGGGAAGTGCCCAAAGCATGTGGAAAAGAGTTAAGACTAGGCCTGATGTAGGAGAAGGATAAGAGAGCATTTGTCTAACTAGGTGCTCCAAAGGGAGAAAAGGCCACACAGCTACTGCATTTGAGACCCAGAACCATTTCAATTACATCCTGTGGCCACAGTCCAGTGCCACCTGTGTGTGAAACTGGACCATTATGGTTGACACACTGCAGTCTGGCACATGTGGGTCTGTGTGCTTGCCTGAAGGCTAGCAGATCTCCTACAGATGCCTACTGATGTAGCACAGCCTCCAGTTTAGGAATGAACAGAGTGTGATTAGCAGAGACATGAGCTGCTGCTACATTGTGATGCACACTTACGAACATAAACATGATTTAAATAATAATTAATTAGGTCATCCAGAAGCACCCTTTTCCTTCACACCCCTTTCCCTCACGCCCAAAGCTAAATGTAAAAAGAGTTCAACCTACACTTTTCTATGTTAATCTAGACTGGCTAAACAGGCCTGGTGAATAGGAAACACATGTCCAGCACTGGATAGACAGCACAAATTGTTCTTTCATTCGTTGGACATTTGGGTCCATGAGAAAATGCAGCCAGAGTCATGCCTTAGAATAATAGTTGGAGGGCCTCAGTTGCCCTCAGATACTTAATGGTAAGGAACCCTGCTTACCTCGAGCCCTGGTGCTCACTCAGACACACCAGAGGGGCTGTGGAATCATTTACATGCTATACTGTAAGTGGCTCACCTGACCCAGAGGGGCTCAGAACTACATAGTACAGGTGTCAAAGTAGTCCCCTATATCCCACACAAATGCACTCCTTGTGTGCCTGCTGGAGCCATTAGTATGGCGGTTAAGTAGAAATGTAAATCTGAGGGCAGTGATGTATAATAACAATACTGACATACTTTACTGGGAGTATGGTCGCAGAATTTTTTTTCCTTTGTAGGTATAAAATGGCTACCTTTACTCTAATTTTTGTTTTCCAAAATGCAAACCACACTGACTTGGAGTAAAAGTACTGCTAATGTATCAATAATTCATTTCTGTAAAGGTAAAAGTAGTGATCAAGAAAATGGCTCAAGCTACAATAAACAAGTCATTTGTTGAAAAACTACACGAGTCATTACTTTACAAATTGTTTTATCTCTAAATTTGACACGATTAATTAAAAAAAAAAAACTAGTTCTTAAGTTGTTATGTTAAATAAGTGAGCTATTCGGAAGTGAACACTACCATCATTATCAACAGTAATCAACAGTACTGTTATGTGGCTAGCTAAATTAGCCAAATGCTATTGGGGTTTCAATAGCTTGCTAGGTCCTTACCCTATCTAGCTAGCTCATTTTAATTCATACATGTTTCAAGCTGCATAGTTAGCTATCTAGCAATGATGCCCTTACACATTATCCTGAGCGTTACCTATAGCCTGTAGCAGCACTTAAATATTACATACATCTTAAGTTTAATGCAAAGCATTCAGAAAACATCAAAAGATCTGGCTAGCTAGTCTAGCTCACTCAGATAGTGAATGGCATTCCTGCCAAATATAATGAAATGCAACGTTTCATTAAAAAACAACAACAACAACAAAAAACTTGAAGTAAAAGTACTATGATTTAATTACTTCAACAAAAGTAAAAGTATAGTGAACCATGTACACAAGTAATGTAAAAAGACTACATGTAGATGCTTACCACCCCTGCTTAAAGCAGTGTTAACCCTTTCCTGTTGGTCCAGATCTAATTTAATCAAATAGGCTGGTGACTTTCAACTGTTTGTTCATAACCTTAAATTCTGGTTTTCATTTCTAAAAATGGAATTTCACTGACAGCAATATAAGCTACAATATGATATAATAAATTATAATATAATAAAATATAGTAAATCTGATAACAGAATAGGATTAAAAGCCAATTCTCACATTTTTAGTTGCACCTAAAGGATACGGCCAGAATGAAACTCATTTTTACTTTGCCAGAGAAAACACCATGTGGATTATAATGATTCATCCATATTTTAATTCAGAAGACTAATATGAAATGATTTTTTTCAACGCCAACATATTGGTGAGGCTGAATCGTGTTTAGTCTGTCAATATTGCGGTGCTACAGTGGTTAGCACTGTTCACACACAACAAGAAGGTCCTGGATTCGATCAGGGTGCCTTTCTGTGTGATGTTTGCATGTTCTCCCCGCACCTGTGTGGGTTTCCTCTGGGTACTCCAGTTTCCTTCTACGGACCAAAAACATGTTTTTGGGGTTCACAATGGAGGTGCACACAGATGCAGAGGCTTAGCGCTCCTAATGATGTTCTGCAAACTTTGTTGTGGAAGAATTGAGCAATGACAATAGAGGAAAATCATGTGGGATGAACTACTGGAAGCAGCACAAATTTCATTGGATACTGTTTTGAAATCAGGTCGTAAGTTATTTTACTCTTACTCTAATTACAATTTTTTTTTCCTACATTGCGTAGCTTAAAAATATTAGCTAGCTCAATAACAGTGGCTGCCACAGAAGATTGCAGTGGAGTGACAGAAGAGTAATAAAACAGTAAAACAGTTTGCAGCACACACATTTGAAATGTTTCTGTTGAAATCAGGGTGATTGTTCAGACATGTCTGAAACAGAAACATTCAACCATGGTCATGGACACCCGCCTGGTCAGTGGTGATGCATGAAAGAAGATGAAGATTTGGTATTTAAGGACAAATTATTTGAGATGCAGAGTTGAGCTGTAGCATTATTAATTTATATTCTCCAAGAGCACATTTACATTTAATTATAGCATCGCTACTTTAAATATCAAGTAGCGTGTAAGGTCTTAATATGCTTATATACCGAGTATAATTAGAGGCACTGTTTATTCTCAAATCAATGCAGTAGAGCTGTTTCTTATGGACTATTATGGTGTCTATGAGCCTCTGAGTATTTTGCTAACTGTGTGTTGGAACAGTTTCTTTTGATTGTTATTTGTAATTTGCATAAGGTGTGACTTTTTTCATGTACCCAGTAGCTGGCAAGAAAATGTACACATGTGCACTTGATACAAATGCGTACTAGTTGTACAACTAATGGTTTTGAAAAATCATTAAAAAGCCTTTCAGAAGTTTGTTTGGGGTCTGCAGAAGCACTTTTAATAAAGCATACAACAGTGTATTGGAGCAGACAAATAATTGAACCATGCTAGACTCTTGCACTCATGATCTAGGATTATATAAGCTCTATATGTTATAAAGTACTTTTATTTTATAAAATGATTTTATGTACTTTGATGCTTTTACTTGAGTAGTTTTCTCCTGGATTACTCAAACTTTGAGTCACTTCCCAGAAAACCTTTACTGAAGGATGACTATTGCATGCTTGCACTCGTATTAACAAATCACCGCCATGAGCTAGAGCCTGATGCTTAATGATAGAAGTTAGCAACCTTAAATAGGGGTGCTCTTTGCTTAGGAAGTATGCTCAATCAGGCTTAGGGAGTGTCCCACATGTCTCTGGGAATGTTTTATGAGGAAGCTTTTAAAAGTTATTGTGTTAGATACTTCGATTTGTAAGGCACTTGTCTATTACTAACAATCATTGTCTACATGGCCAACATTCCCAGATGTGTTTCTTTAATTAAATCTATAGATTAGTTTAATTGTTTCATTTACTGCCTGGGCTCTCTGTTATTTATCTTGCACACACAGCACAGTTCAGTTCACTCTCAGTAATTGAATGTTCCCTGGCAAATGTCCAGACTTCAATGCTTATGTTTGGTGCAGTCAGCTGTTCTATGGTACACTTGTAATTACTGCAGCTTTGTTATATATTGTTAAATATATATACAGTACTGTGCAAAAGTCTTAGGCACTTGCAAAGAAATGCTGTACAGTAAAGATGACTTCAAATATAGTGAATGCATTTCCATTTAAAAGAAAAATACAACAACATGCAGTAAACACTAATAAACTAAACAAAGTCATTATTTGGTGAGACAAATAATTGGTTGCTTTTTTAAATTAGTAGTCCCAGTTACTCTTTGTTCAGTTTGTGAAGTTAATTAAATGGTAAATTTTCCTTTTTTTAGTGCAAACCCCAGCAGTCTTCATTGTGTATTTTGTTTGAAAAGTGGTCTCTTATGTAATATGTTGCTTTCTTTCCTGACATAGAAACATTTTTCAAATACAAATTATTTTTAATAATTTAATAAAACATTTTATTAAAATGTTTTTGTAGTGACTCAATAATGTAGAATTCATAAAATAAATATCTACAACAAAATTTGTACAAAAGACTTTTGGACAGTACTTTTTTTTTAAGTAACAGTTACAAAGGAGATAAAGAAGAATTATTTCCAATAATTTTCAATGTAAATGATCCTTCCATTCTGTATTATCCAGACAGAATAATGAATATAAACCACCTTATTAAGAGTGTTTTTTTTTATTTCAGAATTTGAACACAGGGTTGAAGCATGTCCTCATGAGAGCAAAATGGAACATAATTGTGAGAGCCACACAGAAGGTCGGCACCATTCAACATGTGCATGTGTAACCAATTTCCATAGTATGAAACCCACGATATGGGAAATGCATAACTTATTCTTAGCCCACAATGAATCATAACAAAATTGCTGAACTAACTAATTGGATAGTATTTCACTCATAATACCACCCAGTCCTACTGAGTGTTTTTAGAAGGTAACAGAACAAGTTATGCTGGGAAGACAGGGGCTTTGGAGGGATCTAGAAGCTAGCTCACTTCTAGTTATTTTCTCTCACCAGCCTGTATGCCATATCATTTTTCTCCCTTTTTTGTTAAGAGCCTTGTTACCAGTAATTAACACCAGTATATTCCATTGTAGGTCCAAGAAATTTCATCCTACTTAACACAAGTGCAGCCACCTTGAGCTTTTCATATCCAATACCCAGCTCCCAGAAGCCCTTTTAACCTGGTGAAGTTTCCCATGATAGCGCTTTGGGCTGTGGAAAGATGGGGCCAAAGCAGGATGCAGAGTGTCAATGTGGGGCTGTGCCATAGGGTCAGACCCAAATAAAGCCTTTCACAAACAGGAGGCTGAACTCTATTACAGATGCAAATCCAAGCTCTAAGTAAAGATTGTTTCAGTGGAGCTCACAGGTTCTTTTATGTGTGTCTTAGCATATTTCAGCAGCCCGCTTAAACTAACGCTATTGTTCTGACTCTTTCATTAATTTCCTTCCCTGCTACCATCAGACAATAGAATCATATGAACAACTTTGTTGCTGCCATTGTACTGTATATCAGAGTTGTGGCACTTCAGCCATGACAGGAAGATTTAAACCCACGCTACACAGTTTTATGAGCCAAACTTGTGTATAGAATCCATGAAAATATGGATACCTTAGTATACTGGCTGCTGCCATTCCAGCTTTATGAAGGCAGGCATTTTGTTATTCACTAATGCACTCAATTGGAGGTGGTTCACGTGGGTATTTAGCATGCACACAAAGACACTGCTGGCTGACCTACAAAATGGTGTCAAGACAGGCTATTATTTCCATAATGAAAAGAGAGGAGGTCTCTAAAGGGGTGAGTAGTTCAATAGGCTCAGTAGTCATAGGCTAAGGTAGTTGTGGTTGGACATGTCTCTATTCAGCTGCATGGTTCACCTCAGAGACTATGATCTGGCCAGAGGCCTGCGGATCTGCAGTCTAAACAGGTCAACACCAATGCACCTCAATAAGAGAGCCCTCAAAGCCTGTTAACTCAGTCTCTGCTGTATCTGAAAACATCAAAGCGAGACTTTCCAATGAGCTCATTTGAAAAGAGAAGGAACCATTTTTAAAAGACAAAATTAAGTATACTAAATATATCCTCTTACTGACAGAAAATGTACACATATTTGAAATCAGAGTTTTCTTAAGAACGTTTAGCTAAATACTTCATGACACAAACATGAGGCTGTAAATTGTACAATAGCATTTAGATTGATGTAATTTAATGCATATTGCTGTTTTCTTTTCTAACATTCCTAATAGCAAAAAAAAAAAAAAAGGTTTCCTGCTGTTTGCATATAGTTTAGACATGGTGGCTATGTCTTCTTAATGACCGTGTTTGAACATACACTGAGGCTGGAGAACTGTCACTCTGAGTCTTTTGTCCTAAGCCACTTAATGAATAAAAGAGTACCTCACACTTTTAGCACCCTCCTTTATATCACTATCCCATCCTTGTCTATCCCACCTCTGCTTTCCTTTCCGTCACCGAAAACCAAGAGACTGGTTTGAGATTCTCTGGGGTCCCATTTGTGCTCTATGCAGCTTGGTGTTTTCCTTTCTTTCATTAAATTCAAAACAGGATGCATCCCAAGAGAGTGGTTGGATTGGGCTGGACAAGCCGTTGTGCTTAGTCATATAGAGATGTGCTCAGGGTCTCTCTCCTAGATGTTTTGTGAACAAATCGCCTGTCATGTGCACAAGGACTCACACAGATTGTGGGCCTTATAAAAATGGAGATATTAAGCAAACATATTTGATGTTATTTTATAATTTCCACAATGTATTTGCTGAAGATTCTTGTATGTTGTGCTGCTAAAGGTATAACACAAACTATGGCCTTCTAGAAGCTGCTATTTTTTCTGCATCCAAACTGGGTCATTTTTTGCAGGGCCAAACATACAGTTTGTCTTCATATAATCCATTTCTAACTGACCATGCTTTTAATTAGCTTGTAAACATCATCTCATTCTGTTTAAAATTAATTATAACAATAAAATACACAATTAAACCTGTGATTAACAAAGAAATATTTATAGATTTAATAGCTCTCTATGCTTTATGCATAAGTACCTTGGTTTTTATGTATCATAATAAAATCGTTAATTAAGAGGACTGCTTTGAAACATAATACTTATTGCACTTTATTGCAGTATTTCACATGCTTTATGATGGTGCTAAGTAACAGATTTCTATTTAATCCTACAAATCAGTACATTAAATGATACTGTAATCCCATAGTGAAGACAGAGCACTGAGTCTAAACGCCCATGCTTTCACCCCTGGGTATGAAGCAGATTTTCCACACCATGTCCAGTGTGAACCATAACCCCTCTAGTGATTGCTTTACACTTGAGCTCAGCGTGGTATTTTGACCAAAGATCCTAAATTATTACAATTAGCTTTATATAATTCCTAAAGGCTTTAATTATATTATTTATAATTAATTATAATTATATATAATTATAATAAATTATATTTATTTACTTATAACATTTATTTTTATGTATTTATTGTTTTATTGTAAGAATTCAATAGGTTTGTGATGTCATGCTCATTTTTGGTAAGTTTGTTTATCTTGGTGCTGTGGTGATCAACTTTGGGAATTAATCCTGCTGATTTGCTCTCGTAGGGTTTCCCACAGACATGGAGCACCAGAGTTGCTGTTCATTTCCTTTTATAACCTGTGGGTCTCGGGAGAGTTTATGGTTGCCTTTTGCCTCAATAACAGGTAAACAGTTCCAACAAAGATATTTTGTAACTAATTCAAACCAAGCCATATACAGCCTGATAACCTTATATATTAACCCTTTTACTACTACAGGTGGCACCATTGGATCCAGTTGCGCATCAGTTAGCATTTTCTAAATTCACACAAAACAATTAGCAACTTCCACAAAATAAATACACGCTTAAGGGGAAAAAGCTTAACTAAAAGCAAAAAACAACATTTCTACCTAGACAAAACACAATTTATGGGCCTAATAAAGTGTGGCACAGGGGTTAAAGTTAAGCAATACTTGTAGTTTGGCATATATTTTTAAGAAATGCATAAAATAAAAGTGATTAAAAAAAACTGATTTCAAATACAATGGCTGTTTTCCAATATCAGCTAAGAACAAATGATTAAATTCCTGGATGCTGAAGTGGTGATTCCCACAGGTTTGAGGTCATTTATGTACTTATCTTACAAAAAGACCATCTTAAAATGAAGCCATCCTACAGTGTTTTCTCTTCTCCAACAGTGCGATCCAAGCATAATATTTGTTCAGCGACACAGCCCACTATGGGAACTTGATTGACAGTTTCAGACCTCAATTAATTTCCTGAGAAGACACATAAACATTGATGTTCTTGTGCTTTCAGAGTTTTCAATGCATTAGGAAAAAAATCTAAATTGCTTTTGGGGGTTCTGTTGTAAATAAGAAAATTCAGACATTCCATTTGCTAAGTATTTACCTCATTTCAGGGCCTCACACACTTACGATGCTATTATCACACTATTGTCTGATGCACTTCACGTTCCTGAATGTTGAACATTTTGTACAAATATTTGTATAAAGCACTGAAAAGTGGGGTACTTTAGGTGAAACTCATCAGAGTAGTTCAGCTGAGTTCCAGTGAACCCACAACCCTGCTGTTTTGGCTATTATATGTGGCTCTTTATGCAAAAAACGCTCTCTGCTATTGTTAGCCTCCAGTTCCCACTGAGGGCCTGCCAGGTTGGAGTGCCAAGCTCCTCCTGACAACATAGTGTAAAATCCTATTTGCATTGTATTTGTCTATGGAATCCTCAAGCCTCTGAGCCACAGACTCCCCACCTAGCCCATTGCCAACCGCTTCATCTTCATCACTTCTATCTCCCTGTGTGTTTCTCTCTTTAGCCTGCACACTCCGACAGACACACACACACTTTTCTCACTCTGTCTCCGCTAGTTTGCAGACACTGTCAGAGACTCACCACCCACAATCCTTAATCAACACTCCTTAACTACATCGTTCACAAGGAATCAGCCATTGCAAGTTAAGGACAGCACTAAATGTTGCTGAAAGAGTGCTTTAACGTGGATTAAGGGGATTTGAGGGCCTCTCTAGGAAGACTTTAATGGTATACCTACCCAAGCAGAGAACCACCCCAGCAAAACACACACATATATATACACACAAAAGCTCAGCTCTCTTTCTAACAGTGGGAACCCCTCTTGAACTCTTGGCTTGTAGAAACCTGCCAGAGCAAGTGAAACTGTGGGGACAGAATTAAAATCTCCTCACAGTTTCCCTCCCATAGACCCAGATACCGTGGCATGTTATTCATTTACACTTCCTGACTTGGGGAAAACTCTATGGGCACAGTGAGTGAGATGACTCTATAGGGAGTTGAATGGTTTGAAATAGGCTTGTGTGTAATTTTTTTCTCCAGCATAAAGAAGCAGCATTAAGTCAGTAAATGACATGACCTGTTTTTAAAAGGTTCATTCTTATGGAGGCAGTAATAATGTGTTCAAAGTCCAGACTTTTTCTTTGTTTCTTTTTTTTTTTATTAATTATAAAAACGCTTTCTTTCAGTGTCTCAAAAAATACATTTAACTGCCGAAAATGAACATCAATATTCATATTACGGAAAATGAAGACTTATTTTTTTAATGAGTAAAGCTTCAAACTGACAGAAAACAGCTAGAACGTGTGATATGTGTACTATTTCTTCACATCAGTGACATATACAGGCAATACAATGTCTTGATATACATCTAAATTCTTTATCTCAGGCTCTGTGGAGAACTTACCACAGCCCCCACCCAGGGCTGCCAGTGAAAACAAATCATCTCAGCAATCAGGCCCGCCAGTCCCCCGCTGTTGGTGAGGAGTGGGATATAATAGATTTGAGTAATGAAAGACGACAAAAATTGGGGCAAGCGATCCCTGCAAGGCCTCATAGAGCAGGTGCAGGAGGACAATGGCCTCTAAAACCTTGGCCTCGAGCTAAGCACAGGCCATGCTGTCCAAACGAAGGGTCTAGGCCATAATTGAGTTGCTGAATTTGCCGCTCACTGTCAAGGCAGGTGTTAAAAGCAGAGGTACTGAGTGTTGTGTGCACACCCGAATGGTGTGCTACAGCCCCTCAGCTGCAGATACTGCTGGAGAGGAAGCCATTATTCATCCATCTCATTACTCCACATTTACAGCCTGCTGCTGCTTGTTTTACTATGTACACTAAACCCTAGCGTAAATGCACGCCAGCCTTTCTATTAGGCTTTATGGGAAGACGATCACTCCGCCAGGAATGCCTTTTATTTACAGTCCCACCTCACAGCTGAGATTTAGACTGGAGCTTTGGTTGCCTTGCTGAAGTTTTTTCCCCTGGTGGATTTTCTTCATTGTTAGATAACAGTTGAAAGGACTGTCTGCAAGTGAGTCAACAGGAAAATTGCGTGTCAGGAATGATGAATGCAAAGTGTCTGAGCATGTCTAAGTAATACAGCATGTAGACATGACTGCAGTTTATAGTCAGTTATTTTGTACTTTTTTACGGAAGCATGATGTTAAAAACACAGAATTTTTAGAAGTCGTAAGCAGTCTATGAGTGAGGGCAGTAAAGCATTAAGCAACCTGAGTGCTCTACAGCAAACAGACTCCATGGCTGCTGACTAAAAAGGATAAAAAGGTTGTGTAGTATCTAGGCAGTACCAATAACAGAAAGTGGGTGGTTAAACTTCTAGGAGGGTTTTCAGTCATACAAGTTATTTAGTAATTAGTAGTCAAGTCAAGATAACCAGATGTAGTATAATATATAAACTGTACAGTAAAGGTATCTTATATAACGTATAAACACTCAGTCCATGTTCACCAAATGGATCATGGGAAATTCCTGAGGATTTTGGTGCAGTTGTTGTTTTTTTAGTTTGCAAGTACTCCATAAGCAGCAAGTGAAATCCCAGGTTTAAAAAATCTCTTAAGAATGAAATGAAGAGGGTCTAGGTAGTACAAGTTTTGATCCTGTAAAAATTCCAGATGGACTTTGGGATAATAGGCAAATTTCTTATCTCACCAATTCTCATATTGGTAACACAAACCATAGCTTTCCTGATAAACCTCTGCACACATAAATGCCTGAGTTTAGTTTTAGCTATAATCTAATGTACCTGGTCCAGTTAATCAAGACTCTCCATAGCATCTGAATATTAGAGCTAGGTGGAATGGGTCTAAGCCCTGAGGGGGTTTTCGTGATGTGTAACAAAATATACAGCTCAACCTACTTGATAAAGAATTTCCTGAAGTTGCCAACATTGCATCTCCTTTATAGCAAATTAAGTGCCAGGATCGATTTGTGCTGCCCTTTTGGAAAAACCATAAAATTTACAAAGTTATATCGTAAAGTTTCTCACGTGTGAGAAAATTGAAATAAATTAATCAATGAATGAATTGAATATATAAAAGTCACATATTAATTCAAAAAATAAAAACATACATTACATTTTGGAAATTTTGAAATAAAGGAATTGTGGAAAAATAATTTTGAGAAAATGTGCATTACAAATGAAAAATGTGTGATACATAATATATGAATTGTCTAAAAGCCACAAATATAAATTTCAAATTTGAATAATGTTATTGTTCAAGTGTAAAGTTTGTGTGAATTTTCTTCACAAGTGAAATAACCATTTTTTTGTATCAAATATTTTTACTATACTATACTATACTATACTATATTCTATGCTATGCTATGCTATGCTATAGCTATAGAACAATTAGTACCAATATAATTATTTTATATTTAATTATTTTAATTATATTAGTACCTATATAATTATTTTAATTATTTTAATTATTTTGACACACAGCACAAGAAAAGAGAACAAAACATTCATCCTGTGTGTTTTCTCACACAAGAATAGCTATCAGTTATGAACTCTGAACAGAAATGCTCTGATGTTCCTCTACTTCAAGAGTGGACTGAGATCCTTTATGTCATCATGGTACCACTTTATTTTTCTAGTGTGTCCTAATCATTAGGTCTGCATAACCAAAATATCAGATAGAAAAATATTAACCTCTATTATGCAAAGGCTAATTATCTCATTCATTCAGTTATTCAGTGGGTCTGTCCCTCAGAGAGCCCTCTCTCATTTACAGTTAAATTCAAATTAGATTCAGAATGATTACACTGACGAGCATTCAGTCTGAAACTCACAGAACATCAGACTCAGTACACTAAATGCCTTAGTTTTTGAGGTAGCTTTTTGACAATGTTAGAATGGTAAGTGTTCTAAACTACTTTATTTTAAATATTTTAGACACATGGAGCATGGATCATTTTAACATACAGCATCAACTAACATTTGTGGTCAAAAGCTGTTTCTCCCAGTAACCAATATGCTTTAAGGGATTTCAGAATGGGGTAATTATTATATCTTTCAATTTCCTGCTCAAGTACCTTAAACCTGCAAGCATCATGACTGCCTGAGGGCCAGTTCTGGATTTGGTACCAGGAAGCAAAAATAACATATGTTGTGAATTTCATTTTCATTTCATGCAGTGCTTTTGTTATTTTGTAGATTTCATAGATTCCAGAAATGATCTTCCAATTAAAGAGATACGAAATATGAATCATTGTAAATATTCATGTCTAATATGAAGTTTGAACAATAATTTTATAGGATAGCCTTGTAATACCATGAAGAAAATGATTGCTGAAAACTATGTTGTTGTATACCTTTAAATATATTTAGCATTTACTGAAAGATAGACATATGGGCTCTCTGTCAGGTCCTTAGAATTGACTTTTTAAATGATTATCTTATTGTCGCTGGTCAGAAGCTCACTGCAAAACCACTGAATGTATGCAAACAGAGGTCAGACATAATTAATGTGGAGGATCACATCTTTTGTTGACTTTTCAAAGTGAGTCATGTTGGATGTGTTTACGCATGAACAAGCGTAATGCAGGCTGAATGAGGACAAAAACCCAGAAGTCTTAGCACTGAGAGGTGGTTTCACTGCGTCAAAAGGCACACCAGTAAAACTAACTGCTGAAGAAGCTCAGCAACCCATCTGTCTATAGACCATTGGTCATTCTGGATATTCTCACAGCCCGGTTAGTGTGTGGGTGGCCCAAACAGGGCTGATGCAAAGATCCCCCCTTTCTCAAGAGAAAGAGCATGAATTAAGACTAGCAAAATTACTAAACAAAAAAGATAAAGCCCAGTAATCATTAACACCTGCTCATAAGGAAATCAGTACAATTTAACCTTGAAGAATGAAAGATGAGGATTTAAAACCAACAATCATTTCCCCTTTCATTTTCAAAGACAAATACTGAAAGGCAATAAATGTGTGATGAGGTGAATCAATTAAATTCCTGACAGGGATTACATTGTTGATGTTGTTTCTGCCATTGTCTTCCCCATTTTCATTGCCAGATTCAATCTAATATATGCAAAACTGCGTTATCTCTCTGTAACCAAGGTCATTCTTGGTCGGCACTGATAAACAGCTGAAAACAGGCACCCTGTAATAAATAACTCAATACAATCTGTGCTATAATGAGACTTCTCCTAGGTGATCATTAGGATAAAAAAAATAATCCCATCAATAATATTTGTAAGATGGGCCCCAAAATACACCTCCAGGACCATCACCAGCTCCCTGTCCATAAGAATCATCAAGGTGCTGTAATTTCCTGTGCACCCAGAATGTAGATGGGCCTGCATCTCATCATTGGGCCTGACACAGCTCGTACGATGAAGATGGAGAGATAATGGCCTTTCTCTGGCTTTCTGTGATTGGCCGGAAAAGGAGGAGGAATTTAATGTGCAACTTTTCAGTCTCTCCTTATTGTTTGGGCTCCTGCTTACAGTGACATCCATTGCACAGCATCAGTGAACCATTGCTAACAGTCCAACGGCTGTATTCTTCACCCAGACAAGTCTTTTTCAGATCCTAGAGAGAGGGAACAAGGTTAGATTGAAAGGTAATGAGCCTATTAATTAAAGGCCTTACAGAAAGACTGGCATGGCTTAGTGTCCTTCCGCAGGCATGGTCTCTAACAAATCCTTTTTTTGAGAGAGGGCAGCTGTCTCTGTAAACCATTCACACACTTATTCACCCACACTCTCTCTTATTTTCTCCTTCAACACACACAGACACATACTTTCCTAAACCCCCTAGCAGGTGTCACTTAATTCAACTTCAGGATCCACTTTAATTTTTCTCTCATTCATATTCAATTAAACATCAGCTATAATATACTGATGATTTAAAGGTAACCTTATCAACAATTGATGATGTAAAAGCATAAATTAAACTGATCATAATGTGTTCCTCAATGAACACTTATACAGTATATGAAATTGTATAATGTCATGTTTGGCAAAGTGAGACCATGTCAGTAGTGGCACAAGACAATAGCTGAAAGGTATGAAACTATTTTTTTTTTTTAAATGAAGAGCATCTCATAATTAAAATGTATTTTTTATTTCACTTTTTGTTATAATGACATGCAGACTCCTCTTGCCCAAAGTCCAGATTGGCTCCAGTTTCCTCACAACTCTGACAGATAAACGGGATGGATGGATGGATGGATGGATGGATGGATGGATGGATGGATGGACATTCACACTAGAGGCAAAAGGTTTATGCACAAAACAAGTCTAGACATAGAATTGGGGGAAAATGTCTCAAGATCCCAAAACTCAATGAAATCAGTGCCGTGTCATTATCATATGAAACAAAGATTTATACACTGCACTTGCTCGATTTGTTTGTGGCTTTTACATAAAGGCAAAAAGTGTAAGATGCAAAAAGCACAAACTATAATTGAAGAGATGCTTGTGAAAATTTGGACATGATTCATTTGATGAAGGAGAAAGTTCTATTAAACTTAACTTCCATTTTTGTGGTCCACTGCACAAGCAAAATGATATGCCTTTTAGTTTTTTATATTTTTTTCTTAAAATCTTGCATGTCACAATGGCTTTACATGACAGAATAAACTACAACTATTTTGTCTGCACTTCTAACAACCACAATAGCCCAAACATAAACCTCAACCCTAACCCAATGCACATAAGTGAAAAAGGGTCTTTTGGAAAAAGGGTTGTTTTAGAAAAATTCCTGGACCTAATCCAAGACATGCACAAGTTTAACTGAATGAATGGTGACATAAATTTAACTAATTTAATGTTTGGTGCATCTTCATTTATATGAGACATTATATTTGATAACTAGAGTTATATATGAGTTATATTTGATGAGTTTGGTGCAGGTCAGACCTCATGAAAAGCTGATCTACATTGTGAATTGTTGTTAACTATCTGGCTTCCTAAATAAGTGTTTACTCTTTCAAACACATCTACAAAATCCATATGGTCCAATATAATTTTGAAACCTTGGCTTGTGTTGTCTTCTACAGGGTGCTTTGATTTATTTGAGATGAGAGAACAATGGCGATGGAGAATATGAGGTGATAAAAGGGGAGACTGTGAGGCTCTTCAGCTATTGATCAGAGCAGGGCAGCCTGACCTTCCGAAATTACAGCCTCAGATACAAAGTGGTTGCATCAATTTCGGTGAGGCAGAAACATACACCATTGATTTTTACTGAGAACTATAGCACTGTATTAAAAGGACATACACCAAGCTGGACCAAATTCCTTGATGGGATTTTTAATGGGTCGATATGAGCTTGTTAAAATCAGCAGGATGAATTTAGTCAAAATACATGATGAAGAATATCCACTTTATTTTCTTGAACAATTTTTGTTTGGGATACTTAAAGATTCACAGGAATCCAAATTCAGATGTCCAATACTGAGAAATGTAAACAAATGTATAGTTGTTACAGTTGTTGGCTATATAAATGGTATGGAAATCACTGATGAAAATTAACATTTGAATTCAGATGAATGTGAATTTACAGTAATGTGAAAAGATTTTTAATTAAAAGCAGAGTTATATCCACATTAGTATGTTTTAGTTTTAAAATGGTGTTTTAAAACAAAAACCATCTCCATCCAGATGAGTGTTGTAGCTCCGTATCAGAAATAATCTCCTTCAATACTAACATGACTGAAAAGCACATCACGTGACCATTCACGTACACGTAAACCATAAAAAGGAAACAGATTGTCTACTCTGCAGCTGGTTGCCTAGTTGCAGATCGCTCGAAGAATAGATTACCTCCTGCACATGTAGTCAGTTGTTGCATTATAAATTGCAGAATTAACTGCACAACAGCTGCTAGCAAAGACAATAAGGTCAGCAATGCCTGTAAATCATTATCCATGCTGCGATCACCACTTATAGTTGTCTGATGTCATTTGTTTTTTTATGGACAAGGGTCACGTGATAAGAGTGTGACAACTCAGGAAATAACACGTTCCCAACCAGGTAAGGAACATGGGTATCTGCATCATCATTTCCAAAAGCCTCCATTTTCCCTCATCCACACTAAAATGCAACTCTGGTGTTTTAAATCTAAAATGGGGCCAGACATAAATGTACCAAAAGGGATGCATTTTAAAACTAAAATGTATTAATGTGGACATAGCAAATGTGCGTAAGTGTCAAAAGTGAACTAGTAATTTACTAGATACATTGTTTAACAAATTTGAAATCCTTATGGATTGACTATGAGATAAAATTCTTCTGCACATGGTTGGTAAAAGTGGTTTATAAATAGATGAGACAAGAAACTTGTATAAAACTGGATTAGTTTTTCAATTGATTTATTGGATGATTCATGCTTGGTTAATAAGGGTAGAAGTGTGCCTCAGGTCTGGGAATCTACAGGACCCATCAAAAAATTAGGCAGTTAGATATGAAGCTCATTTGATAAAATCACACTGATCAACATGGGAGCTTACTGGACAGGACACTACTTACTGCATTTATCCTGTTCATTTATTCATCTTCAGCAACTGCTTTATCCTGGACTGTAGTTTAATTACTTATTGTTTTATATTTGTAAAAAAAAATAGACCCAAGTAATTCATTATAAAATAATTCATGCATGTACAAAAAATATTAACTGTAGAAAGGGGAGGGATTAGACCAGATTAAAAACAGTCCCGTGTCCACAATTCTACTGGGAATTTCCTAGCTCTTTTGATACCTTCCCACATTCCACACTGAGCAAAAACACCCTTCTTTGTTTTCTAACACAGTGGTAGTCTGTATATCTGAAAGAAACAAACTATTCAACCCATTTCCTTACCCTGGACAGCCACTTTGCTGCCATCTTTCTTAGTTTTTCGGCCTTAATATTTAAGGGACTTAATATTTTATCCTCTATAATAGAATTCTCACCAGAGCCAATAAAGTGGCTTGGCATATCCAGTGACTTCACTTAACTAAGCCTCCTAGAGTTAGAACAGGACCCAATGTCAATATTTGGTGTTTTCAGTGACCTCTTCTACCTAACCTGATATAGTAATTTCATGGGAGCCTGATACTTCTCAGAGAAAATAAATAGATTTGCTGAGATGGACTTAAAATTCTGAGTAGATTTCTTCGTTGAGAAGACAGAAGACATTTAAATGTCTTGTCCTGGGATTGAAAGTGAATATATAGTGGGTATAAGGACATATCTTGTGTCATGTGTGTATATAAACACATAAATTAGGACCAGAAATTGCAAAGATGACTTCTGCTGAAACCTGGAGTTAGGGCAAATAATTAAAATGTGTGGTATCAGACCTAACATTTCACTTTGACCTCAGAACAACAAACACAGGTGCAATGAAACAACACTTAGAAAACCATGAATTAATCAGCAGCTCTCACAGTTCACACAGCAGAACATAATTTACACACACTGCAAATTACTGTTTGGAAAATATATTCAATATTCATTTACATTTTTTTGTTCATTTTCATTTTTAGTTTAGTCACAAGAAGACAGATGCCTTCCTCATTAAATATATCTATATAACCCTGACTTATTAACCAAAACCTTAAACCTTGCTCTGCTGAATCCTTACCTCAGTACAACTAAATTAGCTAAATGTTCAGTGGGAATCAGTTTAAATTCATTAATGAATTTATGTACATCCTACAGCATAAAGACATATTAATTAAAATTTCTCACAAATCCTGTCAAATGTATTTAAATACCATTTTCTTTATAAGGTTTCCTTGATTCATTTTTAATTGTTTCCTCTTCACCAGACTGAAAGTGTTGAAAGTCAGTGATTTCTTTAGTCTCACATCCACATATATCTTTTCATGTCATTACAGGGTAAAGTTTGCAGTGCTAAGCAAATGAAAGTGTCAAAGACTTTAATATTGTCAATGAAGGCCTAACCTTGCTTTAGATTCAGAAGGATAATCATAAAAAATAGTGTGGCTTCCTCGATGAAATTTGGGCTAAAGTTGGGTTATTTAATTTAATCTAATACTGTCATGCCCAGATAACTAGTAACTAAATAGTAAAACTACCGAACAGTTAAGAAGTTATTTGAAAAGCTGTATGCATATACTGTCCTTAATAATTATTGGCACCATATAATGAGCAAAAGAAAAAATGACTGTATAAAATAAACATTGTACACAATTCAATAATTCAACATTTCCACTAAGATGAGAAAACTACTGATCTTTAGTCTAATAAAAAAAATCTTTCACACTTTTGAATAATAGTAATTTCTTTAAATAAATTGTAAATGTCAATTCGCTTCTTAAGGAAAACATTCCTTTATCTATCTCCAATAAAAGTTTTAGTCTGGTCAGGATCACAGACACTGAGCACAAGACAGCCTGAATCTACACATATGCACTCATTTGCACTAAGAGACAATTTACAGTTACCTATCCACCTACCAGCATGTTTTTAGACAGTGAGAAGAGTCCAGAAGAAACCCACGCAAACACAGGGAGAACATGCAAAACTCCTCCCAGTCAGCAAAGCAAGCTCACAACTGATTCCAGGACTGAGGAGCTGTGAGAAGGCAACTCTACCCGCTGCACCACTCTTCCGCCCTAAAGGAAAACATCTCAGGAGAATTAATTGTGGTGGGATGGAAAAACAGAGTGAGAAAGTATATAAATTCAAGGAAGGCATAGGAAGGGAAAATGAGGCTTCAATTCACACAGAGCAGAGCGAGTGCATAAAGCACTGAAGAGAAATGACTCATTACTCTCTTGTGTGTGCATAAAGTCCCACAACGTTTACACACTAGCTGATTTATTGCAATTTGCTGTCTAAAATTTAAAACCTAAATACAAAGACATATCCATAAATTTGTATAACATCCACTACAAAGTCACAATCAATATGTTTTACGAACATTCAATAATTAATTTATCCATTCATCTTCAGAAACTCTTTGCTGTACACTGCTTTATCGTGGTCAGGGTTGCAGTGGATCTGGAGTTTATCCCAGGAAAACTGGATGCAAATCACACAGGATGGGATACTTGTCCATCACAGTAGAGGAGGATTCCTCTGTGATAAATCTGAAGTGTCAAATTTGCTAAGTTGATTCACTTTTCCCTTTTTTTCCCATTAACCACAGCCCACTAGCAGGAGATTGACTTCAGGAAATTACCGACAAAACACTATACCTGGAAAACCCAAAGGTACTGATTCCTAAGGGATAAAGCTAAGACACAGGCTGTACAAATACCTTTAACATTTCAGAGTGGTAAACAAGCCTGCATGTTAGATGTGAGGGTAAGAATACTGCTGCTGCTATTAATATATAAAAATATGAATAACAGTGGTAGTATTCTTACCCTGAAAATAAATATAAAACATGAAATGTGTGGAAAAAAACTTGTGAATGGATAAAGTGTGAAAGCAAGATTTATGCCAACATACTTCAGATGTTATAGTCAAAAGAAATGTTATTCTTAGATATTATTGCACACAACATTCCAATAGGACAAAAAATTATACATATCTATCTAGTTTCTTCAAGGCTACTGATTATTTAACTCAGATTACAATTAATGAGGCTCCTGGTGAGACAAAATATATATTGTTTTATATTATTATATAATGTTATGCAATATCATGAGGTATATTTGTTTGAATTCTATTATGCAGTACATGTCAGATAAAGTAACACTTACAGTCTGCATACTGATATGGGAGTTTTCATGTCCTAAATTACATATGCATTTTGTTAAACACCTCAAACACTCTGTGACCAAGCCTTAAGACTGAACTGGAATCTGTGGTAGAGCTGCTGTTTTGGAATTACATACTGTATATCCAAGGACAATACACAAAACATTACCTGGTGTAAACATTACCAGGCCTAAAATATGCTTGTAATATGTGTTGAGTGCTACACTGGAGCTGAAGATCTAGTCCTCAAGTTGTTGATCCAGTTTAACACAAATATTTCTCAATTCACTTATATTTACTACATACTTATATTTTCTTATTTTGGAGTATTTCAAAATTTTAACTAGCTTAAATGTTTAGCATGTGACTGTGCATTTCAATTAGTCATTTCCCATATCTAGATTTTTTTTATGATTAGGGAAAAACAATATCTCTAACCCAAATCTGTTTACTGATGTTGTCTGGTAGTGCACTAAACTAAAATGAGAAGTCATTCTAAAAAAGAAACAAGCTTATTTTGATTAATCAGTGTTCTCAAGAAACCATTGTACAATAGCTAACATATAATTCTGCCATAATCATCTTGATGCTGATATGACATAACATGTTTTCACTGGATGGCCAGTACACTGTACTATTCCCCATGTATGAATTCCCAAATTAGTCTCAGTCATTTCCCTTCAGTCTGGGACACAGAAAACCAACACACACATCAGAGGATGTGTGCAAAGTATGCCACTGCATATTTTAAACCACTAGCCACACAGCATCGCCAAACTCAACACACTTAAAGGAGAATCCTGAGTGCTCTGATGTGCAATGCAATTATGCAGAGGCAAAAGTGGCTGGTATAAGCAGAGAGAGGCACGCTGCCATCCTCCCCCCTGAATGATAATGTTGACAGTGGTATCCTATGGGAGCCCTACTGAAGTCAAATCTAATTCACAGCTGTAAGAAGCGACTCTGTACTGTTAAGCTGTTTCTACCAGGTCTACCCTGAGGGAATGTTTCATTAAAAGTTGATGAAATATTAAGAGAAATCGTGGCCATATGTGCAGACCTGTGAATGACAAGTAGGTAATAGCGCAGAATAAAGCAAACTTCCAGCACTTTACTTTTAATGCTTTGACATTGGAGAATAGCAGAATGAGGCCTACATGGCCCCTAATGCTGAAGCACACTGATGTGAGTTTTGACCTGTTTTCAAAGACATGGTGGCATGAATTAAAGGTTCATAAAGTTTGTGTAATGAGTATTTTTAAAAGCACAAAGCTACAGTAGGAACCTTTTGATGTACAACTGAATGAGTCTCAAAGGTGAATAGTTTCAATGATCTCTGCATTTCAGTATGTGTGCGCGGAACAGTTTGAAAACAGTTTGAGTAACTGTTCGGGCAGCAGTATATTAACTGTATAAGATTTCAACTAATTAAGCATTACATTGTATTTACATGGCAAAAAAAAAATCTTTTTCAGAAAGTTTTGAGCTTGTACACTTTGACTACTTGGAGGAGAAAATAAAGTAATAACTGTTCAATGTTCAGTTCAAATTCTGAGGCTACCCAGAATTCAACATAAAAAAATAATTGCTACTTAACAAGAGGATATTGTTTCAAAAGAATTTAGCTTTAGTTATTTCAGCATTTATTTTTTATGTTTTGTAGCAAAACACAGAACTATTGCATATTAGAATATGTGTATTAGTAAACTGCAGTGAAATCAGAAATTGTTGTCTATTTTCCCACAATGTTTCTAATCAAGATAAGATCAACAAATGATCAGGGTGAACATATTTTGGTTTGCAAAAAAAGAGGACACTGGGGACAGGATGGCGGAATGGGGCAGACAATGGTGACTATGGAAAGCAAAAGCCAAATCCTGGACATTTCGGCCTGGACGCATTTTTAGGTTCCAAAAAGAGGAGGTGTCTGGAAAAAAGAGGACACATGGTCACCTACACTACCAGTCAAAAGTTTGGACACACCTTCTAATTCAATGTTTTTTTCTTTATTTTTATTACTTAAAAGACACT
>JAQQZR010000035.1:12283822-12302653 GCA_030068235.1 Notoglanidium macrostoma | reverse complement strand
TGTGTGTGTGTGTGTGTGTGTGTGTGTGTGTGTGTGTGTGTGTGTGTGTGTGTGTGTGTGTGTGTGGGTGGGTGGGTTTAGTGCAGCTACTATTAAAATGCTGCATGTTTATTTTTTCTGATACATTTTATTAATTGCATTAAGTAAAACATTAAAGACAATCATGGGCTTTAACAGTCAGTTGTAATACTAGTAATATTTGCATGTGCCAACTTTTCATGTATTTATTTCATGAAAGTCCTAACAAACCTGGAAGTAACACACTAACATGCTTTAAATACATCAGTAGGTCAGAAGGTGGTGGTGTACGCTTTTGATTAATTTTGATTAATCTAGTCCTATTAATAAGCCTAGCTATTTCTAACTTATCATCATTTGCTAAAAGAATTAAAGTTTATAATCAATCAGTTTAGAAAATCTGAAATTAATGCACTTCATTTAGACTGACATAAGTGGAATAAAATTGTAAGTGTAAATACACTGCTAAATAGATAAATGTATAATGTCAGAGTTACATTTGTTTCCGGCACAAGCAAGAGTGTGGTTATACTGAATATTGGAGTGGAAGTGATTCAGCATAGGCGTGAATCCGATAAAGCCATTCCAATATTCAGTATAACAACTTCAGTAAGAAACTATTTCTTGTATAAGAAAAATTAATATTGCATAAATAATATTTTATTTGCAATTTGGTCAAATGTTTTGTTTATTTTTGCTCTGCTAGCAGAAACAGATCCCAAAGAACTCACTTTATAGCCTAGTGGCTAGCTGGCTGTTCTTTATTTTCATCTTAATCTGATGAGATTTCAAAATTTTAAGTCAAAAGTTTTTTCTTTTTTCCTTTTTTTTTTATTGATGAAAAATGTATAGTTTGCCATTCCCACTGATGATGTCACTTACTTCAGTGTAGTAACTGTTTTAAACTAAGAAGTGGAATTTTATGTGATGAACACAGAAGAGCAGAGTGATACACGAAGTGAAACCACCCAGTGCCATTAGACTAAACATAAGGACTCTTAAAGCACATGTTATTTGTTGTGTAAATAGTGTAAATAGCCAATTCTATGAAGCCAATCATGTGCTATTGCTTCACAAATGCACACGATTGGCTTCATAGAACTGGCTAATTCATGCATCAGATTCAATATTTCTCTGTGAAACTGCTAACAAAATTACAAAACTAGAAGACAATATTTTGACTGGTGTGGAATATGTTACATAATGCACAAATCATCTGTAAATATAGTATTTGCTGTGTATTCTCCCTGGATATCAGATCATGGATCTGTGGTAGTGAATAGTGCAGAGAGAAATGTTGAAAGCACAGACACCAGGTAGGTTTCCTTCCTAAAATGATAACTACAACAACCAGAAAATCATTATGCATGGAGCATGTACAGCATCTGATATCTAAGAAACAAATCTCTAACTATCAAAACTAATCTTGATTATGTGTACTAAAGGCCCTTTACACATAGGCCAAGCCAATACAGAAGTTGGTGTACGTTTAGTTTGCTGTTGATGCATGTAAAATAGCTAGTGGAAATTCTTGTGCATGTTCAGGTGTTTGTTTGCCCTTCAATTACATTGTGTATGGGCTTGGCATGCTAGTTGCCATAAATGGGTTAAAATCTGCTTGGCTGCTCTTTTCCATCTAC
Source organism: Notoglanidium macrostoma (assembly GCA_030068235.1). Classification (NCBI taxonomy): domain Eukaryota; kingdom Metazoa; phylum Chordata; class Actinopteri; order Siluriformes; family Auchenoglanididae; genus Notoglanidium; species Notoglanidium macrostoma. The sequence continues at coordinate 12,300,995 of JAQQZR010000035.1, read as the reverse complement.
TTCATGCTCACCAAGAGAAAGGATGGCAGCAGAAGCATCCATTTCCTTAAACTAAGTGAGAGTAGTGAGAGCTGGGGAGGCACACAGTACTGCCAAGCATAGCTAATCCAAAAAGAAAGTTCATTCTTATTATAGAACTATTGCAGATAGTAAAATCTGGATCAAACTGACCACTGAAAGCCACTGGAGATTTACTTCCTGATTAATTTTTAAAGTTACAGAAGTGCTTGACACTGAGGTGGGTCCAATATCACTAGTTTGCATGCAAATACTTACTTAGTGGGCCAGCATTTTTTGCATAGTCAAATCTGTGTGAAAGATGGCTCTAAGTACACAGCAGGGCAAAGGCAACTAATAGTATACAGTGATACAGTAATAATAATACAGCAATACAGTCTTCCATCCCCGCTACTGTTCTATTTGCCAATAAGTGGTCATGCCTGATTTATTTATTTCTACAGGGGAGGTGTGAAGGCAGTTTGAAGTTTTGGCTGCCAAGAACTGGCACCAATCATGAATATACCACAACATCAAAACAGATGGAAATACATCTCCTGATCACTGGAATCCCTGAGCTAGGAGAACACAGTACGCCATACAGCACAGACGGACACAGACTGAGAGGCAGCGGGAGAAAGAGTGGCAAGCTGCTGTTTTGACTGACTTCTCCATTCACTTCTCCATCTCCTGCAACCTGTCCTCTTTGATGTGCTTAATTTGGCTATCTCTGTATATAAATCACTACTTTACCTGTTGTCATGCAAAATCTCTATCATAATTTTAAACATTAAACCTTGACTGATATTGCCCAGTAAGTAAGGCTCAAAGAAGAAACATTGAATGCAGTACAGCTGCCTTCCCAAACGCTGGAGCCGTAAAAAGCATCAGAAATCCTTTCTGCCCCCCTATGCAACCTGTCAGTTTAACAGAATATGATGAGTACGGAATAAAACATAATGAGGTGTGCTGTTGTAGTGGGTAATTATAACCAAAGGACACACAGGTGCTGTGCTTTAGGGATGAGCCCAGATTAGAGGCCCAGTGCAGAACTTAAACTGCAGAATTCCCATTGTGGCCTTCGCGCTCGTCACATGCTGTAGTGCCACGGTGAGCACATGCGGGGTCACAATGGTTCCTATCAGTTTCCAGGCTGCCCCTGGGTCATATGGACGGCCTTAACATCTCCAGTTGGATCAAGCCCCAGCTGATTAGGACTCATTGACTGAACTTTAAAAGGAGCAGCACAATAGTCTCATAGACTATACATGGTCTGAGTAAGAGTTTTTTCCTGCTCGTGATTTGGTTTCAGTTTCAAACTATAGACCAAGTTAAAGCCTCTTCTCGCCTGTTTTGTTGCTTTAGTGTCCTAGTTTATATTTTTAGTTTCCTGGAAGTATCTAATTTGTGTTTGTTGCACTATAAATAAAGATCCAACCTGCACCTGCATTCAGCCTTCTTGCCCTGTTATAGAAAATTATAGTAAATGTATTGTAGAAGTAGAAGTAACAAGGACTGAAGAAGGAGACCCTACCATAGGCATTCTTACCACCGCACTGTTACAGGAAAATAGGGAACTGTGATGTGGTACCATCCCAAAGTTGATTATTAAAGAACACCATGATGTACATGTCATCTGTTTATAGTGACTTTTAATCTTATGGAACATCCATAATACAAGGTCCCTGTTATCACTTATGTTGTAACAGCTTTAAACAAACCCTGACCAATAATAAACAACTCGTCATATTACCAAGAAAGTGCATCCTCCATCCTGAAGCCTTTCCTGTGTGGGAAAACGTAAAGTTACAGTTTCATTTCTAACTGTTACAAAATCCTGATAATGGAGACTTGTTCCAAAAATGGTAAAGAAATGCCTCCCTATAGAAAACTATACATATCAAATATTGCATGTGCTTTTAACGGATTTATGTGGCATGTTCACTAAATAAGTCCATGTGAAAGTTATTTATTATATATACCATACCAGTCAAATGTTTGGACATGCCTACTCATTCATAGTTGGGTTTTTTTACTATCTTGAACATTGTGGAAAAATACTGAAGACATCAAAACTATAAAATAATGGATATGGAATTATGTGGTAAACAAAAAAGTGTTAAACAAAATGTTCAAATCTTCAAAGTAACTACTGCTTACCTTGATGAAAGATTTGCACGCTATTGGCATTATCTTAACCAGCTTCATGAGGGAGTCACCTGGGATGCTTTCAATTAACAGTTGTGCCTTGTCAAAAGTTCATTAGTGGAATTTCTTGCATTCTTAATGCGCTTGAGATCATCAGTTGTGTTGTGTAGAGGTTGTGTTGGTATACAGTAAATAGCCCTATTCAACAACTGTAGTAATGCATATTATATCAAAAACCACTCCACTAAGTAAAGAGAAATGACAGTCCATCATTAGTTTAAGACATGAAGCATCTTTAGTAACAAAAATAAAGAAAAGCATATGAATGAGTGTATGTGTCCATATTTTTGACTGGTACTGGAAATCCTGACATATTAGAACAAGTGCATGAATATGAACTACTGTCTAAGTGTGCCACTACCTTTTTCTTCTGACCAAAGGCATGCAACAGTATGGTTATAATATTGAATAATATGGCATTTTTTTATACAATAGGAACAAGGTTAGGTGCTTGCCTGATTATATTTGAAATTGGAAAATATTTTTTAGAGAGTTATGTTTGTGTGTGGTCCACCATAAAAGAAAGATTTCCTATCTCTAGGCTTCCGAGGTGCACATGACAAACATTTCACACCAAGAGAAAAATGAATAAGTTTAGATGTGGCAGACGGTATCTCACAGTAGGGTGTATACTACATACTCTCACACTCCCTGACAGTCATAATGAGTGTTGTTGCCAAGTGCGACTGCCATTTGAGATGCGAACCTAAATGTGTGTCCTTGCCTCTACCCATCCACAGCTAACATACTTCCATTTGGAAGGAAGAGGAAGAGACAGTGTAATTGACATACTTGTATTGTGAGTTCAGCTTTAGAGTGCCTGAGCTGCTTGAGACAGAGAAAGGTACTGGTTAATTATAACACTATGGCATTTTGGCACATTCAATAAATCATACCACATGTGAAGGAGACAATAGCAGATGATGCAGCTACAGGCTCTAATGATTAAATGATGGCTTGCGAAGAGAAAAGACAAGTGCCTCATTATACAAAAATGGCCAACTGCTAGATAATTGCACATCAAAGATACAAATATGCCTAAGAACAATGTGAATGCATGCCACCCATAGTAGTGACAGTCAACATAATTTTCAGCTCAGAGCAGACAAAATTATTTGTAATTATTTAAAATAATGAATGAATGTAAGTACTGTATACCTTTATCCCATTTCTTTTTTTTCTTTTTTTTACCACTTTTTTGTGGTAATGATAATGAGTCATTTGCAGATATGAAATCCCCATTATATTTGGTTCAAGAAAGAAAGTGATCAGGGCTGCATGTGTGATATCCTGTAATGAATTAAAAATGATGAATAAATCAACATATGTTGATGTAAGCGTATGCAGATGCAGAAAATGGAGAAGCAGAAAGCTGAAAGCTGAACAGGGGCCTGAGATCCTTTTATATCACCCTGTTTCCTCTAATATATATTCCAGCTTCAAGATCACAGCATTGCTTTATTATGTCATGCGTTGTTTACAGTTCCCCATCACAGGCAGTCTGAGAAGTGAACTTTAGATTCAGACCTTGACAACTGTACAGGTCCTGCATTCAAGAAAGCCATTTAACAGATATTAACAGAGCTCAACCACATGCAAGTCACATTAACCATCTGATTCTACTGTATTTACTGTTAAGATCTAAGAACAGCATTGATGTGGCATGTAGGAAATTCCAACATGCAAAACAATTGCTGATAAGTAGTTTAAAGACATTAATCAGGGGTGAATCATGGCATTATGTGGTGACTCATGGCATTTAAGCACAAGACACAGGTTTAAACAACATGGTCACCACTGAGGTCTCGTTTAATTTAACTTAACTCCACTTAAATCTGTGACAGGCTGCCCCTTATCCGATTACTCTCATGCTCTTGAATAATCAGAAGGGCACAGAGTAAATGTGATCTGAATAACAAAATAAATAAACAGCTTTATGCCTGGACGGTGTAAAGTAGGCTTTTCATTTAGGGAGAGAGGAATGTGGACATCCAGAGGAATGAAAAAGATTTCCAATTTCATCTTCATTGTGAGGGTTTGCTAGTGTTTTCATCTCCTACATGAAAAAAGATCGTTACCACCAGTGATATGGCTCAGAATTAAGGGATTATTAATTGCATAGGCAAATTAAAAGGATCCCAGACTGTGACCTTTCTCTGGATGAGGCCAGAGGAAAAAATGGTCTTAATCTCTCCAGATAAATGTCAATGATATCCATCACCTCAATTAACAATATAGAGACTGCTGTCAGCATCTAATTCTTCTCATGATAAGAGACCAGTACCAAGAGCTTTCCACCTCTCTCTCTTTCTGTTTCTAAACAGCATTGTGGAAAGCAATACAGCTAATGCGGTACTCTCAAAGATCTCTCTTCACACCCTGCCATCACAAAGTAGCCCATTTAATAATAAAGCAGAGCTTATGTCAGCTCTTTCTCTCTTTCTCTCTCTCTCTCCATACAGAAAAAAAAGTATTGAAATATATTTTAAAGTCCATCCATATTCTATGCTGCTTATCCACTGCAGGTCATGGGGGAAGCTGGATCCAATCCCAGCAAGCAGACTGGGCAAGAGGCAGGGTACATCCTGGACAGATCACCAATCTATTGCAGAGCTAACACAGAGATGAACAACCATTCATACTCACATTCACACCTATGGACTCTTGAAGTTTTTCAGCAAGCGTTAAAACAATAAGCCTGGCTAGGTGCTTTGAGTGGCATTCACGCTTCAAGTCAGGACAATCCGACGATCCTGACACACAACGCGCACATTTTCTTGGATGTTTTTCGACGGTTGTGCTTGTGAGACATTTCAAAGGTCTCTGTTGCCGATTTCCTGAGTCCTACACAGAATTTGTGGTTTGCTGTCTGCTCAAGTTTGAGATCCATATCAAAATTGCAAATGTGCAGGTTGTCACAAAAATATCTGTAACACACGGCCCGATGTTGACAGCATGACGTCACATGGCATATGAACGTTATTGCTCGCTCCTGAAGTGCACGCATAACCGTGACGTGTTCCATTTGTTTGCAACAGGAACATTCTCAGAACTTTTTGTATAAGACCTTGTATAAGACAAAATATAGTGGCACAGTGTTGCAGTGGTTTGCATTGTTACCTCACAGCAAGCAAGTTCCGGATCCTAAACTACCTGTTAGTTAGGCACCTTTCTGTGTGGAGTTTGCATGTTCTGCTCCCATGGTACAAAGACATGCAGATTAATCTAGCTGTCTGCTCTTAATTGGCCATAGGTGTGAATGGCTGTCTGTCTCTCTGTGTTAGCCCATGATAGACTGGTGACATGTCCAGGATGTACCCCAACTCTCTCCCAAAGTCAGCTGGGACTGGCTCCAGCTTCCCCCGCAACCCGCATTGGATAAGTGGCATGGCTGGAGGGAAGACAAAATATATGCAGTCATGAAATTTTAACTGATTGTAACTGACAAAAGTCCTTCTTCAGCTGGATATGTTCCGACCTCAAAAGCACCTAGGGTTAGAGATAATGCCAATTTATACTTCTGTGTCGAACGGTTTTGTAGGGTGAAGCATTTACTTTTACTTGCATTTAAAATTCATGTCTCCTCTAGGAAGCGCTGTTGCATGTCACACCAGAATTGACTCACTTTACACAAAGAAGAAGAGCCAGATGCAACCTCTGTGTTTCATTGTAGGAATAATATACATAATATAACACAGACAAAATGTTGTTTTGAAACAAATTTACTGAGGAAAAAAAACCTTGCATGATTAATTACAAACCAAGTGAATTCTCAGTGAAAGTGGCGAAAGTTTTAAATCATCTACATTCAGCAGTGTGAGTGGCTCAAAGCACTTCACTGTAAGTAGTGTTTAAATCCACAGGATTCGATGCAGGATTAAACTGGCCTATAATGATTATAATATATAATAACACAATATTGTGATAGTAGATTTCTGCAGCTGGAAATGCATAGGAGGAAGTGCATAGATACATTTTTGGAGAGGTGCACATCAGGCTATGGCAAAGGGGACTGTGTAGAGTAGGTGGCTACGCCATACGCTACTGCGTGGATTGGTCATATAATTTAGCCTTTAGAGTTAGGATTAGGTTTAGGATTAGGGTTAGGGTTAATTAGTAAATATACTGAGATACTAAATATATTGGCATGTATTTCACTAAAAATATATTTCTTGTGTGAGTTTTGAATATTTACATATATATTTACAGTGCTTATCAATGTGTTTTTAAATATATTTTTCATGAGTCTCTCTCTGTAAATAGGTTATGTATGTATGTCAGAAATGTAACACTCTCAGTATTACATGTATATAGTTGAAATGACAATAAAAGCCACTTGACTTGACTTGACTTGACTTGACTCTTGAGACACTAGTACAGTACAACACACCTGAATCAACCAAACAGACCAGAATCCTGGAAGATTTCATATGCTTTTATACTGAACCCAAGATATCCATCAATCAGAAAATTGCTTCCTGCATGCAGTATATATTCTAGCCATGCAGACCCAACAAGTAAAGCTCAATGTGTCAGATTACACCTAATTACTTTTGCTGTTAGGCCTACCAAAATCCACGAGTGGGGGTTTATTTCAGTGTACAAAAATAAATGTGTAACACTTAAGAGGTTAGAATAGATAATCATCACTACCTTTCTGTAACTGACTATTAAATCTACAGTAGCTCGCTTCAATGCCCCCTTCTTAATGAAACAGCTTAAATGTCAGGCATATCATTTTAGTGAGTTTGTTAAAGTCTCCGTTTACCCACAAGAGATTTCTCAAGTGGTGTGGTGAACATGTGTACCACATACATGCCTTTTCCCTTCATTTAAGTAAACACATATGATGGTAAGTGGCCATGATTGGAACCAATGACACCATGTGTGGTCGTCTGTCTAGACTAAGCTGTGTGCCACTTACACATTCAGTCTAAGAGGAAGAGACATCTACATTTATTCTTAGTAATTTATAAATGTAACTTATGGTATCAGTAATACTCTATACTAAATTTTAACAATAAGATCATTTTTTTGCTCAGGATATTGAGCGGTGTTCAAAAGTCTTATATTTTATATCGATTTGGTGTTACATGTCTAATTTATGCCTACTAAATTAGATAAGTGTCAGTAGAAAACATTTTTTTTTTTATTTGATTAAAAAAATGTAATGGGAAATGTTTCTCTGAAACAACCTACCAGCCAGTGTCCTTAGAAAACTCCATGAGTGTATGCAGTTTTAAACACGAAGACAAATAATGATTTAGTGTAAAGTTTATTGGTTGTTTTATAGTTTACTGCTCAATCCAGTCATTTTAATACTTAAAGACTTTTCATTTAATTATTTCTGAAGTCTTATTCACTTTAGAAATTTGCTAGAATTTCTTTTCAGTGGATGCACCTAGGATTTTTCCACAGTACTGTATTATTACACTAGGAATACGCCAGAAATCAATATGCAAAATATTTACACTTCAAATCACTATCATTTGTAACATTGGACATGTTTAACTTTAGGTTCTTGATTTTTAAATATTACAGCCTTTAATGGCCCTCCTCCCCTAAAAAATCTATGCCGTGCTTCAAATTGTACATTATTAAAAGATGTATTGCTTCTGGACACTCTCATAGATCTGTCAAACTCCAGAAAAACACAGCAAAATCAAAAGCAGTGGAAGGTTATGTTTGAAAAGCGCAAGATTTACTGCCTAGAAATACTACCGTCATGAGTAAATATGAAAGGGATAAATCTCACTTTTATGCAGAATCTTTTAAAACATAGTGTGTTCATTTGTTGTGTCCAAATAAAAACGACAAAAAATGGAACATGAGAGTTTACTGAATTAGAGAACCAAAAAAAGGGATATTTTGCTTTGCAGTTAATTTTATGTTGGGATGATTCTTGTTACAATGCTTCTTGCATCGGTGAAGTGGTCCATAATATTGATCTGTAGGTGCGTTTGATTTAAAACCAGACCCTAAATAGTTCTGACACAAACTGTCTCTATTTTTCAGCAAAGATTTACATACTGGAGACACACAGAGAGAAAATAATGGAAAATGTCAACTAAGGTACCTAATAATGTTTCTACACGTTTATAAGAAGGGTTATTGAAGGGTTCTTTAAGGGTTCATTGGATTATTAAGTGATTTTACCTTGCAAGAAAGAGGGGGTCTGTTTGGGAGGTTGAATGAAATCTATTAGGACTTGATTTCTCTTTTTTGTGAAGCCTATGCACCATTTCTTCCTTATTCCTATTTGAACTAAAAGCACCCCAATGAGACAGCTTATACTGAGTGTCACTGACAAAAGTCTGAAGCAAATCCTGGCCTTACATTCTCTTGCACGCTTTACTTTCCTTAACAGCACTTAAAAATCATCAAGCTTGACAGCACTTTAATTTAATGAACCTGTTGCTAACGTAAATGCCATCAATAGTTCTGAGACGCAGTGACTTTATAAAATGCCAATCAGTGCCTTTGGAGTCTTGATTCAGCATCAAGCATAAAGCTGATATTTTGATTATACTCACACCGTTAATGTCTTTAGATTTATGGGTCTTCTGTGAGCAGATGACTTTATTTCACAGAGAGATTTAAAGCAATTATAAATAATGTGTCTAGTGAGTCTACTTCACTACATCATTGGTAAGAACTATGGCTTCATACACTGTAGCCACCTTGAAGCTGCTTGAGGAAGATTTATACTCCGTTTGACAATTTTAGTTTCGAGTTATGTGGTATGTATACTAAAATAAGAGTAAGACACATGCTAGTCCTAGAATTTGTCTTGTTTTGACAGTAGTTCATTAATTGTTTGAAGGTGCAATAATGTTACAACAGCATCCAAAGAAACTCAACACCCATGTGAAACTGTATGATTGATAGACATCATTTTAGACAGTTTGCCGTGATTACACAAGTTCACAAAGTTACTTAAACAGGCTGAACTGCTCAAACTGGGGAGAGGGAGAAAAATGAAGACAAATGACCTCCATCTGAAGAAAAATGTCATGTGACAAGCTGGCTAATTAAAGTAACAGTCAAGGTCACAGTGTAATTCACATTAATACATAACCCACATGGATGGATTGTTTGCTTTTACATATACTGATGTACTCTAATCTGTGCCATACAGTCGCTTACTCTAAAATCAATGATATTTGTACAAGTTATTAATACAAATTGTAAACACTAGTGAAATTATTGTGTGTACAAATTTTAAATGTGATTAAATAACTAAAGACAATAAGTCCTTGTTTCTACATATTGTATTTAATTTAAAGTACTTTTCAGACAAAATGCCATTTCATTAATGTTTATATAAGACATTTTTGTTTAAGCACTTATATAAGTACAAGAAGGAGGGTTATTTAGGATACTTTGCACCACTGCCTGTCCAACCATTTTACCTAAAACAAGTTTTTCCTCGCTCATGTTGCATACCTCAAATATTGATCAGTGGAATTTTGGCAAAACTATCAAAATAACTGAAGTGAATAATTTCTTCCCAAAAGTTCACATATATGTGAAATAAATATGTGAAATAAATTACCTGTACATTTTTCATATTATGGTAGTCTGACTTGAATCAGATGGTACCAATTTTCATTTCAACCCCTAATAGTTTTCATGTCTCAGACAATTTCTTGTCCTTTTTTTGTCCTTTTTGGGTCCCATAGGTCTACTTTTTTAATGAATCAAATGTGAAATACACAGAAACTTGGCCCTTTTAATGTAAACTAAAAATAAAAACGCTGACGCAGTAGCAATTTGACTGATTTCTGTATCTAATGCTTTGGACTCAGTTGAGCCCAAAAATAGCCATAGTAAAGGTCACTTCAAAATTCCACTGTAAGCATGAATGGTTAATGTAGAAAAGCACAGACTATTGCAACACACATCATAAATAGAAAATTGCTAGTTTTATAAAAAACAGAACATTTATTATTTAAAAAAATCATTCAATTTGTGTGGCATGTTGTTTCTAAACACTTCAAGTTAATTAAACATCACTTAAGCCTAGGATAATTTCTCTTCATCTGGTTCCCTACTTTGTGTGTCTAGTCAGCAGAATATGAGAAAAGTCTCTCTAAATGCAGTGGAAGTGTTTTTGCTGCTGAGTCTAAGAAGCAAATCTCTTTAGACTTCCCTTCAGTTTGTTCCGTCCTGTGCGTGCCTTAGTTACAACACCGCAGCTTATCTGCTGATAGTGCAGTTTGGGGAGCAAAGACCCATCTTCCCACCAAGACAGAAATGAGCCTAAAAGCCAGAGAGTTTGGGCTCTTAAAGAACTATGTGAGATTTCCGCATATCCAAAAACCACAGAATTGCACTGTTATGCAATGAAGGGAAAAGCATTACTACTCATGTTTTACTTTGAAGAAGCTGCACATACACACAATAGGGTTCTTCAGTGGGTCCTTTGTATAGCAAAAAGTTCTTATCTTTCCTAAAAAGTTTGGAACCTTTAAACGTTCCCCCAGGAGGACAACCAAAGAATACTTGGAATTATTCAGTTTAGGTGATCTTCAAAAATAGATTTTAAAATAAAGATTCCTGTATGTAAAGTTTTATGCAGTGAAAGGTACACTGTTAGCAATACAATGGTAAAGTTAGTACTTCTTTGGTTAATTTCTTAGGTGGAACATTTACTTTTCCATGTAGAACCTGTAGAACTGATAAATCAAGCACAGTTCACCATCCAAATAGAGGTTTAACTAGTGTACAGCTTAAATAGTTTTATGAAAGGTATTCATGTTTAAAAAGCAGGTTTAGTAGAGGTAGAGTGGCAATAACGTTTGTTTAAACCTTTTATTGTTTGACGTCTTTGAAGCAAAAAAAGATATTCAAAGATTCAAGAATAAAATGTTCTTGTTCTTGTTTCCTTGCATATACTTCTGAACAATGCACTGCTGAATTATTTACACTTATGGTGTCATCTCAAGAATGAGTTTGCATTCCACTGTTTGAATAAAACTGGTGTGTACACGAAATCAAGCTTTGGACAGAACTGCTTACTATGTGGGATATTGGAAATAAACTGGATACAGAACTATTCGCCTTTTATTTTTTAATCAGATGCCGTGAACTATAGTGTGCATATGCAGAAAAGAGGAGATGTGCATGTGAGAAAGAGAAAATGTCCTGATATTTTTGTGTCTGTTGAGTGTATCCTTAAGACAATACACTGACACATCTATCTCAGTTGTATATGTTGTGTATGCTGCCAAACAGACCACATGATAACACATTGATAGATATAGTAGTTGACTGAATTTCTTTCCATTTCTTTTCTGAAACTGAAAATTCAATTTGCAGAAGTACTAAAAGTAGTTAAAAGGGGGTGATTCCTGGGCTAGATTAGGATAAATACATTCCTGGATGTCAGCAGCAGTCTGTATCTGGCCCAGTGGAGACATGCAGCGAGCAGCTGGAGCTACACAAGCTGAGCCCAGTACCCATTGATTTCCTCTCTGCTCTTTCAAATTATTAAAGGCTGCCGGCAGCAGACTGCTCTTTACCAACACACAAACAACCAGCAGGAGTCCTCTGGGAGGCAACTCACACTTCGGCATGGGATATTTGATCAATTAATATGACCTTCACCCAGTTCCTGGAGCCTATACAGAATGACGCCTTCATCCCCAGGCGGGATGAGAGGCCACACTTCACCTGAGGGAACACTGCACTGAAACAATTTAAGCTTACTGCTGGGGTGACTTTGTGAAAGAGACATGCTGTATCTGTTTCAAGAGCCACTGGGTAAGTCAGGGGCTAATGAAAATCATCTCCAAATTGTCTCCAAAGGAGGAAGTACTTCAGACAGTTAGGCAATGCACATATCAGCAGGCAAACTGACTGCTATTTCCATTCCTCAGTAAAAGAAGCAGTAATTGGATTAGGCCTTTGATAGAAAGTCAAGCTTCAGGGGCTGGAAGTGTTTCCCTAAGCAGAAACTGAAAAAGGCACTGACCCCTGAAGTGTCACCCTCATGAGGCCAGTCACGTTAAGAATCATTACTTCATACTCACTTTGCCAGAATGGCTCCATATTTAAGACGGCATAGATTCTGAACAAGTGGCACAAAATGCTCCTAAAGGCTGGACTGGGGAGAAATATAAAAAAATGAATAAAAGCATGATGCTTCATGTGCACTTCTACAGACTAGGAATAAATACTATATACTGTATGTCCTATGTAGACTTCATTATATATATCATGGGTGAACAAATCATGAATTTATAATTACATTTTATTTAAGTATATTTATAATAATCTTACGGTTTATTACAATTTGCATATTACATGAATGATAGGTTTGTATGATATCATCACTCATCATTCATTCACAGGGACTTGGAATCTAAGTCTAGTAATAAACATTCATTCAATTTTACTGTACCAACACAACTACTAGAACCTTTTTAGCTCCCTTATTTTTTAATTCAAATCTGCTGTTGTCTCTCCTCATAAGTATGAGCATCAAAAGACTGGTGAATATTAGCAGTGTCTGCCATTTTGTCCCAAAAAGCAGCTAAGCTGCAAGCTAGAGAAGGAAGTGACAGCTAGCTAGCACAACAACAAGTTTCAGAAATGAAAGCAAATAATCAAACAGAAATTTATCCTTACAGTTTATTTACAAATTATATCCACTCCAGGCTCCATGTGATTCCCGCTGGTGCAGATATGTTTAAGCTTGAGATGTCAGTCATGTTCATTCCAAACCCACCTGCGCGCACTCAGTTCACTTCCAGTAAAGCTGTGCATCCAGGCGGGACTCAAAATGACATGCTAAAAGCCTGTTGTCCAATGAACATTAATCTTTCATCCCATTAAAACAGCGAGTACACAAACACCTAATGGGCACTAATTGGTGCACAAGTTTCAGTGGGTGTCTGTTAGCATTATATCACAGGATGTGTTGTTCAGTGAAAAGAGTTTCAGTTTGATGAATAAACAGTGTAATATTGCAGTGAGATATTGATCATTTTATTTCCTAGAATATTGAATACCACCAAGATTGATAAATAATATTGACACTCGTAAACATTGCCACATTTTAAAGAAATATCAGAGGAAATCAGGCTTCCCATGTAGTCTTAAAGCAGTCGCCTGTGGTGCACGCTCCTTAATCTGCCTAGTTTTACCATCAGATTACCCCTTGGTCAATGTGTGTAGTGCAGCAGGCTTCAGAACATGTGTCACTCTGTAGCAAGATGTGCCACAAAGCGCATGAAATTATACTGTGAAGGAAATTACATTTAAACATAGCAAAGGAAACCTTTTGTAAAAGTCAATAAAATGTAGAATTTTTTCCTTTTCTGTTTGATACAAACTTTTCACTGACACTGAAATACAATAGTAACAAAGGCAGCCTTTCCAAAATCAGAATAAAATATTTTATTCAGGTACATGTAACGCACAACAAATTGATTCTGTTGCATTTAAATATGTAAAACTCTGTATATCATAGTTCAGTGACTACAAAAAACCTTGAAATAACCATGACAATGTTATATACAGTAAACTTACAGTAGTATGATTGATCATACACTTCTTAGAAATATTATAATGTGCTGTTTCTTAGGATGCCAGCAGAAATCAGAGGCATTATAGCAGATTGAGAAAAGCAGTGTTGGGTAGTTACAGAGCACAAACAATTCTATGGTCACTGCTGCTTTTAGCCACTAATGGACTCCAAATGTCTGTGCATTGATGTCATGGGAGGCTCAAGGGAAATTGAAATTAATGAGTGTAATCAGTGGCAAACAGCAAAAGAGGCAAGGGCAATTAATATAAACAGGCTACCAGTGAGCTGCAGATGAGTATTAAGATGCAGAGTGACCACACAGCGCAGCAGATGTCCTGCAGGAGCGAGTGGACGCCGGCCGAGACCAAACGCGACCTGACAGTCTGCTGGCACTCTCTGATAAAATGATCATTTCCCTATCAGCATCCATGTTAAAGCCTCATTATCGTTCTCCGCTTGCTTCCCGTCCACACACTAACAAACCTAAGAGGGATCACACCTGTTCATTTTTAGTCAATGAGATACAGCACACAAAAAAAATCAGTTGATATTAACAATAAGGCATAATTTATTTGTTTTCTTTGTTGACTCATGTTTAAAAGTCTTGGTTCATCTCATTTTAGATGTACTTTTTACATTTTAAAATAACTTTAATTTTTTTAATTTATTAAAAATCAGCCATCTTTCCTCTTGAATGAGAATGTAGCAGTATCTCCCACAGAGTCTGGTGAAATGAAAGTACACATGTAAAAATAAATGAGATAAAGCTGACATTTGAACATTTGAATAATAGTTTTTCACTCAGAAGCTCTTCTTCACACACCAGGCAGTTCAATATTTAGTAAATTATTTTGTATGCATGACTTCTGCAATCAGAGATGCATACAATTTTCTTAATTCAAACCTACAACAGTGTCCCAATGAACATTACACATTTCATTACAGGACAGATGATAATTTTTTCAGGTCCTCTCACACACATGCAATTACAGAGTCTGCCACAATAAAAAATTCCTTTCACACTAATAAACTAAAAAAAAAATAAAAACACTAATAAACTACATTTAATTATATTAAAAAATCAAAGTTAAGCAGAAGAAATAGCTAAGGCTGACAGGTTCAGTGACTTGCAGATCTTAAATCTGTGCTTGTGCTTTGCTCAAGACATTGTCAAAGCAAAAATAACTGACACTTTAAATTTTTCTTGTCATCATAAATTCAGTAAGAAATAATTTAATAGTCGGCTGCTTGAGTGCACAGAGTCTGATGACTTCCAAACAATTGCTTTAAAAGCTTTTGCCTTGGACTGTGATTAATGTGTAAATTCTTGCCATTAATAAAGCTACTGCACCGCCTTGTGGCTATTATTTGAATTGCATGTTGGTGCTGATAAAGACATGTAAACATGGAGATGTTAATTTGGCCTCCACTATAACCAATGGGAATATGCAAGATGGCCCAAAAGTCTGGATCCATAGGCAATTATTTGTTTAAATAAAGATATTGCAACAAATGCTGAAATTGACAGTCTTGTACCTCACAACACTGAATACAAGTATGTTGGATATGTGTTAATGTATCAGAACTGATGTACATGCAGGGGTGTTTTTATCTGAAATTTCACATAAGCAAAGGGCCTATGGATCCCGACTTTTGGGAAACCCTGTATATTGATCATGGTGGAACATATTTGCCACTGCTCTGTTGAACGCCAGTCCTCTATATTGGTACTGCCAATGTTATTTATGAGACAATCTGTAACATTCATTTAAAAAGTACATTCATTTAGAAAAATTTCTCATTATCTTCAGAACTACACAAGATTCTAATCATCCGTACAATCCTTTCACAATAATGTTTAATCATTTGGTATTTGGTATTCATCCTTTAGCTGGTGGTGTAAAGTTTTTTTGGTTACTAAAAAAATTGCAAGTCAGTGAGAACTTTCACTGCAGTTCAGCACCCTGGAACATATTTCAAAGTTTCTGTTGTCAGAGGGCTAACATAATCTTTATGAGAAACACACATCCCCATTAAAGAAACCCCATAGTCACAGTGATCCGCAGACGCCAGTGAACTGTATTTTTGAAAGTGTACGTCATAACTGGCCAAACCACTTATTAAAACAGGGTAGGCCAAGTGCCATAAAGACTAAAGGCAGGCAGCTTGTTATTTTTCTTTCTGTGAGGTGAACAGGAAAAGATCAATGGCTGTGGTGGACTCGTATGCCACAACTATGGCACTTGCAGGCATTAAAGACTGCTCAAGAGAAGAACTTGCAAAACTCTCGGCCTTTGAAGCCAGTGCCAAGAATAATTTCCCAAATGTCACATTTCCCAACAAAACCACTCAGAGCTGAAGTTCCCGACACTCCTCCTCTCATCAGCACCGGCACACACATTTCAGCACAGTGGGGAAGAGCTACTTTATCTATTCCTTAAGAGGTCAACGAGTCTAAGAAGTTTCTAGTCTACAAAAATGCGGTTAAAAACAATATATACGTTCTGTCCCTTACATTAGTAGGCGAGCGAATTGTTCCAGAAATAAAGTTACTGAAAAGAACAGTTTAAATTTAATAATAAAAAATAAATAAATTTCACCTACAAAATAATGTCACAATTTTCATCTGTGACTCCAATAATTGGTAATAAATTAAACAATATTGTATTCATCTTATATCATTAAAAGAAGAAATAGGAATCCAAAAATATTGTTTTGAATAATTTTACGTCTAAATTTCCATGTGGATGTAAAACTCTATATAGGCATTTTAAGTCAACAGTATACTTTATTCCCAGCTAATGTGTACTATAAGAGTGCACCTGCTGCTAGTTTTTGTATTTTTCACCTACTTCTGTATTTAGTGTAGATGCCTCAGTGTGAAGGTCATTGCTGACAAAATCTCCTGGTCTTTTTTAACCATGTGGAACAGAACAACATGTTTGAGGATTTAAACATATTGATCATGGTTTTTCCCCTTGGGCTACTTATTTGAAATCACAACAGCCTAGCTTCTTTAATTACTGAGGCATGTTCTCTAACAGGCGTATTTATTTATTTATTTATTTATATTGCAATCTAGTGACACTTTAATTGCACACAGTTATACTTCAACTAATTACACTACCAGTCAAAAGTTTGGACACACCTATTCTTTTTCATAGGTTTTTCTATTATTTTTTTTTTGCTTTCTACATTGTAAAACATTACTGAATACATCAAGACTATGAAGCAACACATATGGCATATACTGAATTATGTGGTAAACAAAAAGTGTAAAATAAAAAAACAAAACAAAATACGTTTCATATTTTATATTCTTCAAAGTAGCCACCATTTGGCGTGATGATACAACTGTAATTATCTTAACCAGTTTCATGAAGTCGTCACCTGGAATGCTTTTCAGTGAACACGTGTGCCTTGTTAATATGGATT
>JAQQZR010000035.1:12248418-12283722 GCA_030068235.1 Notoglanidium macrostoma | reverse complement strand
TTCCACTAATAACCTTTTATGTCAACAACCGCTCAACTAAGTAAAGAGAAACAACAGTCCATCATTATCCAGTCTCTATTAAAGTCATAAAAATAAAGAAACAAATTGAATTAGAAGGCGTGTCCAAACTTTTGACTGGTCGTGTGTATGACTTCTAGACTTCTAATTTAGTGGTTTCACAGCATCAGGGGTGAAAATCCAATCACAACATGGATCAGGTTGATTAACCTGCTAAGTTAATGTTATAATAAATAATAAAATTTAAAGCTAAAAAGTTAAAGCTATAATAAAATCACACCATGTTTTTTTTCTACATGCATAGCCAGAAAAAAATTCCAAGAACTGCTGACTCTGACTCTGATAGCTGTGTGTTATTATAACCACTGTGTGTGTTAACCATGCACATACTTTATGTGCTTTTACTTTAAACTTGTTTTGCTGAAACACAACCAGGACTAATCAAGCTCAAATCAGCTGCTGCTTTGGACAGTTTATGTTCATCTTATTGGCTTCATCACTCTCCTCTAGTGGGGTTGGGATGGTGGCACAATAAACAACTGTATTTGTTTGTGGCATCTCCACAGAACAATGAACTTGATCTTGATGTTTGTAGAAACTTAATTAATACAGTAAATCCCTCCTACACATCAAATGTCCATACATATCATTTGATTTGATATTTAACTAGCTACATGTGATGGGATGTGCCAGGTTATTTAAAAGGTTCTCATTGCTCATTTGGATGTATGATCATTATACAATGAGAATTACAGGTTCTTACAAGCAACAGAGTGCAAAAATGTATATTCCCGTGGCTGTGGCTGTTTCCTGCTATAAGAGATACAAGTAAAAATCAAATGGAAAAAATGTCCTATGCTATGCAAACTTTAAAACGATCACCCATGAATCAATTAATTCACTTAAATTCAGCATTAACATACAGCAAAAGCATGTTTGCAAAAATATGTATGGCAAGATGTCAACACTTTGTCTTGTTTAAGGTGACTAAAGGCTGAAATTTTCTTTGCCTGTTAGCTTCCTCCGAATGTTTCAGCATAAACCCCACATTTTCAGAAGAAAGCGTTCATCAAGGGTTCTTATAGCCCTCCTTTCCTCCTCACTTCTCTCCTTTCTTTTTCTCTTACTTAAGCAAGTCCTCTCGAAGCTGCAAGTTAGACCAACTGGTGTAGACTGACCAACTTTCTGATGCTGTACTACTGCTGATGAAAATGCGTTTCTGAAGATCTCCGAGTCCACAAATACACATCAAGAAGCTAAAGATCAATCAGTCTCCTGACTCATCTGCGAAAATTGGTGCACACTGTGACATGGAAAGACTTTGTTATAGAGTTCTGAATAGAAACTTTAAGTGTTTCCTACTTTCTTCAAGAACTGAAAAACCCTGTGTGTATTGCAGAGTTCTGATATCTGTATTGCAAAGCCATATTGCATTACTAAAGACAAATAAATGAAATATTGTGCAGGCACTAATCCACATCTAATATGTACTGGATAGCATACAGTCTTTCGCTTTGGGTCAGGGTCCTCAACCCTGTCAGGATTTATTTCATTATAATGACATTACCCTGCTTATTACATGGCTACTTACTAAAGAAATCAATAATTGGACACAAAATATTGATTTAAAATTTATTTTATTGCTTCTGCTAATGACCTGGTCCATAGCAGTGGTTTGTTATATGGAAATATCAGACTACAATGCCATAATTGACCAATCAGAATGGAGTATTCAACTGAGCCATGTAATGTACTGCCACTATTACAGCTTTTGTCTATTAACTATTGTCTTTGATGGGTTGCATTTAATTATCTTAGACTCTTTACACTGTACTTGTCTTGGTGTGTTCAAGCATACATAGTCATTTTCAGTAAATACAGATTGTCATGAAACAATGTTTTGAAGGCTTGTAAAAGCCTCAACAGAACAGGAGTATGAAACCACTTATTAAAGCTCTAAGGAGTATCTGCATAATAAATACAATTTGTATTATTTAATATTCTGTACACTAGCTGAGCACTTTATTAGGAACACCTGTACAACTACACATTCATACAATTATCTAATCAGCCAATCAGGTGGCAGCGGTACAACACAAAGTCATGCAGATATAGGCCAGCAGTTTCAGGTAACATTCACATCAACTATAAGAATGGGGGAAAATATCTGATCTTCCTTGATTTTGGCCATGGCGTGATTGTTGGTGCCAGCCAGGCTGGTTTCAGTATTTCTAAAACTGCTGATCTCCTGTGATTTTCACACAGTACAGTCTTTAAATTTACTAAGAATGGTGCAATAAAGAAAAAACATCCTAGTGAGTGGCAGTCCTGCATATGGAAATGAATTTCCAGGCTGGTTCGAACTAACAAAAAGGTTACAGTAACTCAGATACTCACTCTGTACAACTGGGACATGCAGAAAAACATCTCAGAATGCACATCAATCCTTGAGATGGATGGGCTACATGAGCAGAAGACCACATCAGATCCACTGTGCAGTGGGCACAGATTCAACAACCCTGGACAACCGAAGACTGGAAAAACTGATGAATCTCGATTTCTGCTGAGGCACACAGATGGTAGGGTTAAATTTTGGTGAAAACAGCATGAATCCTTGGACCCAACCTGCCTTGTATCAACAGTCCAGGCTGGTGGAGGTGGTGTAGTGGTGTGGGGAATGTTTTCTTGGCACACTTTAGGCACGTTAATACCAATCAATCATCACTTGAATGCCACAGACTGACCATGTGCATCCCTTGATGGCCCCAATTTACCATCTTCTACTGGCTGCTTCCAGAATGATAATGCATCATGTCACAAAGCAAAAGTTTGTCTCAAGCTGGTTTCTTGAACATGACAATGAGTTCAGCATTCTTCAGTGGCCTTCCCAATCACCAGACCTGAATCTAACGGAACATCGTTTGAATGTGGTAGAATGGGAAATTCACAGCATGAAAGTGCACCTGAAAAATTATATATCATGTCAAAATGGACCAGAACCTGAAAGGAATGATTCCAACATCTTGTGGAATCCATGTAACAAAGAGCTGAGGCTGTTCTGAGAGCAAAGGGACACCCTACACAGTATAAGTATGGTGTTCCTAATAAAAGGCTCAGTGAGTGAAGTATATAACATATTATAAAAGTCTCTGTTGTGTTTAAGGCATATTAGAACATTTTAAATGTGAGAAAATCTAGGTAGTGACATTTTTATTTCTAGTTTAACAGAAATAAAATATGTTCAGACATTTTTTAAGAATTTTTTTCCTTTTATTTGAAGTTCCCCAAAATGATAGACAAAAGCCTGACAAATTTAAATGAAGTGATTTAGTCTTTAAATAGACTGGAGGGGGAAAACCAATAATGATTCAGTAATTCTCAATTAAATGTCAAGCACTGACAAGTGACCTAATGCGAATCTGTTCACAACCATCAAGAGCATTTTAAAATTATAGGCTGTTTTGAATGTACTGTACAATATGACAATAAGACTGAAAATATGGGTCAGATTATAAGCTCCTCAGCACAAAGGTAAACAGAAATTACTAATCAATTTCTACAACCACTTCAAGCTTACACCTGTCTTAATAAATGCTTTAAGAAAATCAGACTTCATAAAGG
This sequence comes from Notoglanidium macrostoma, assembly GCA_030068235.1. Lineage (NCBI taxonomy): Eukaryota > Metazoa > Chordata > Actinopteri > Siluriformes > Auchenoglanididae > Notoglanidium > Notoglanidium macrostoma. The sequence continues at coordinate 12,280,083 of JAQQZR010000035.1, read as the reverse complement.
TTACACTGTATATGAACAGTGAAAATAAACCCTTACCCATGTTAAAATAATATGTACAGTGTATCATGCATTATTTAAAGTGCTTTTTGTTTGGTGTAAAAATGTCTCTACTAAGTGAACAGTTGAAGCAGTTCTTTTGAATCATAAGTCAATGCTGGCAAAGTCTCTTTACCAATGTGTCCCTTTACTTTCAAATGCACAGACTTTATCTTCCAGCGGTTGTGATCCTGAGGAAAGCGAATTAGCCCGAACACTTGCTCGAAAATACCAAGGCAATTGCTCTCCCTATGGATGGTGCCGGCGACGGCCACCAGCACCAACCCGTGAGGCGAAGATACACACTTCAGTCCTGTATTCTCCAGGTTAGGGCAGAAGAGCAACCTCTCCTCCCAGGCGAGAGCAAAAAGCCGCCGGCTCACCAGGTCGGCTCCAAAGAACTCCTCTTTCTGATCCGGAGCGGGAGAGAGAAGTAGCAGCCTGGCGTCACCCCAGAAGTGCTGCGGACCCCAGTCCTGCACCGGCTGAGCGGCCTGGGGGTTCTGAGAGTTCAAAAGCTGGAAGAACCACTGGCAAAACTGCTTCCCTAAAGCTGTCAGTTCTCCCAGACCATCTCCATCCTGCTGGGTACAATATACTCTGGGGGGATTTACCTTGTTCTGTGACTTGTAAACCTAAAATACAAAAAAAACAACCACATGATAAATCTATGACAGGCAGGTTGTATCTTATGTGAGTTAGGATTCATAATTTTTGTACCTCGCTGTGAGAGGACCATAATTCAAGAGTCCTCTTTACCAATTGATGTTTATCACTATTTGGAGGTGAAGGAACACTTTCTGTAGCGAGGTATTTAAAAATAACATCCCGATGAACCTTTTTCCTTTTAAGAAGCTCTTCAGCACTCCGAGAGTAGGATATTATAGCTTCAATTGCCTCTGTTAACATGAGAAAGAATGCATGCGAGAGATGAAAACTGTCAAATCTGGTCAGGAATGCTAATTTCCTTACTTTCTCTATTACTAAACACTTCCGGAGGGAGAGACAGCTAGCTGCAAAGTTAGCTAAGCAGTCTTACCTGTGGGACTCGCTACAGGGATTAACCGGTTGGTCACTGTATCGTTCAATGACAACAAGTCGTCATTTGACAGCAGTTTCAAAAGTTTTCTACAGCCATTTTTCTCTTTTAGTGACATCTCAGTCATTTTCTTAGCGTCTATGTTTAGGACTAGCAAGGAATAGCATTTCACAACATCTCCCACGTTCTCAATGAGTCTCGGGTAATTCATCGCCCCCTGGCGGAAAACTACATACAGAGCGAGCTTCATAATAAAAGTTTTGCATAATAAGAGTAGCTTCAAATACACTTCTCATTACCGGTAGCTTTATTAACTTCTGCTCTACTGTTTTATTCATTCGTTCATTCTTCGCTTTTTCCTTCACTTAATGCAGGTTTAATCCTGCATTAAGCTTATCCTGGAAACTGGGAACACATACGCACTTGTCTATCTTACTATTTTGGTGAGGACCTTCTATTGACATAATGACTAATGCAGGTAATGAATGCTAATGCTAATAATGAACTCTAACCTTAACTTCAGTAATGAAAAGGAAACTGTTTTGGCTATTTTATGTTTTCTTATGTTTGTTTAAAAAAAAAAAAACACACACACTTTCTTTGCCAGAACCATCCAAATGTCCCCACAAGCTCAAAACTGTCAGATCTTACGATCATTGTGAGGACATTTGGTCTTCATAAGGGTATAAACACAAACACACACACAAACTGTACGACCATTTATTAAACACAGAAGACTCCATATTTATGTCCCCTCCCTTTTTTATGATTGATTAGGCTTTATTCTGTAGGTTATAAGTCAATGGACCTAATGGACCTTCAATCAGGACCTACATCTGTAATGATCTCAGATTTCAAGCTTTCAATATTATAACAAGAGAACAATTATCCATTATCTATACTGTTTATTTCTTAAAGGTTGCAGGAAGCTGTAGCCAATTCCAGCTGGTTTCTGGTGAGAGGTGGGGTACCCCCTGGGCAGGTCACCAATTTATCGCAGGGCTAAAACTGAGATGAACAGCCATTCACACCTATGGGCCATTTAGAGTAGCCAGTTGACCTAACCTGAATGTCTTTGGGCTATGGGAGGAACTAGGAGTACTTGGAGGAAAGCCACAGCGGCACTGGGAGAACATGCAAACTCTACACAGAAAGGCAACAGACAGACAGCTGGTTCAAAGCCAGAACCTTCTTGCTGTGAGGCAACTGTACTAACCACTGCACTATTATGCCACCTTATCAAATATTCCATTAAAGAAAAAAATGAAACAATACAGTACAATATTTTAAACTAATTATTCACTATACCTGAGTATATGAGTTACCGCCATGGACATGAATTACGCTTACTGAATATATCATAAATCTCTAAAGGAATGTAGAAAAGTGGACTCTTGGATACGAAGATTAAAAGGATTTGTGTGTGTGTGTGTGTGTGTGCGTGTGTGCGTGCGTAGACAGCCAAGTTAGTCATCATCACGTATAAAGCAAATAGTGACCCAGTGTTCCTTTTGATAACTCCATAGTAACATTTTCATTTTCCACTGAGCAGGCCACCTTGCACAAAGGAAGGTGTTTGGTACTGATAATACTGAGATATTCATGTGTTTGAGGCTGTGGGCCTATTCTGTCACATCAAAGAAAATATGTTTATGTATATCTGTGGAATGCAGACTGAGTCACTGAGCTTTGATTTGTGGTATAAAAATTTTAAGGCTAATGCCAAATGATGGACACAGTGTAGGCCAGAACTGACCCACTAAAATTAATACACACCCACCCTTCAGATGTGTGACTACAGACTGTGCTCTGTATATAGCTATATAATGATTTATAATGTATATAATAATTTAACAGTGATTTCAAAGCCATTCAGGTCACCACCTCTGTGCATGTATAAGCCTAAACCTTAAAAATAAAACCAGAGTCTATTTTACACTGAGATATTGGTCATCAAAGCCTGGATGAAAATTATACAGTGAAATTCATGGTCATCTGGTTTTGTCCACAGTGACTGTACATGGATCCTATATAACAGAGGCACAATTTTCCGTGAACTGAAATCTGACGCTAATTAGATTTTTTTGTTTATTTATTAGTGTCTATTACCATACCTGATACCCACATTACAATGTACAAATAGTCAAGAGCAGTTATTTCATGTTATTTTAGAAAAAGTGGTGTTAAGTTTATAGCACAATCCCATACCAATTAAATATATTGTTGCTGATGTAAGTTTTCTGCTACTTTAACTCAGCTGACAGTTGAGACCAATAAGGACACTGTGTGTTTGTAGTGTTATTCAGTTCAGTAATAGTGGACTGTGATGTAATGTGAAACTTATTTTCCCACACTCTCCACATTTCCTGATCTCTCTGTTATACAGCATATTACTATTTATATAGTAAAGTACAACACAGTACTAGTCAAAAGTTTGGACACATCTTCCAATTCAATGGTTTTTCTTTATTTTTATCACTTAAGACATTTTATGTCTTAAAGTATCGATGGACTGTTGTTTCTCTTTACTTAGTTGAGTGGTTCTTGACATAATATGGATTACTACAGTTGATGAATAGGGCTATTTACTGTATACCAACACTACCTCTACACAACACAACTCATGATCTCAGACGCATTAAGAAGGCAAGAAACTCCACTAATTATCTTTTAATAAGGCACACCTGTTAATTGAAAAGCATTCCAGGTGACTACTTCATCAAGCTGGTTAAGATAATGCCAATAGTGTGCCAAGCTTTCATCAAGGTAAAGGGTGGATACTTTCAAGAATCTAAAATATGAAACATATTTTTGAACACTTTTTTGTTACCACACAAGTCTATATATGTTTTATGTGAGTTATTTTACAGTTTTGATATCTCCAGTATTGTTCTGTAATGAAGAAAAACCTATGAATAGCAGTCATTCATATATATATATATATATATATATATATATATATATATATACACACACACACACACACACACACACACACACACACACACACACACACCCCCATCCATCCATCCATCCATCCATCCATCCATCCATCCATTACCTATACCGCTTTATCAATCTGGGTCATGGGGAAGCTGGAGCCAATCCCAGCATCTTCGGGCGAGAGGCGGGCTACACCTGCAGGTCTCACACACACACACACACATATATATATGTAATATATAATAAATTCATAAATTCTGACATTCTAATTAAGGCCTTACTTAATTACTTACTTAACTGCAGAATTTGGGTCTCTGGTTAAAAGTCACTATATAGTTTTTCCATAGACATGAGAATCTTTGGACTAAAAAGCCTGTGAAGACGAATGACTTTTTACCCACAAATGTAAACACAATTATTGCATGAATACGCAGGACGTAGCTGTTTACTGCTCAGGTTACTTGATCTTGCAAATTTCACGACACTTGTTTTGATGAGAGCAGGCCTGTCCCATGCGGCTCTGTCTCAGGTGTGTAATGAGTTTGAGAGGACGCGCGAGGGCGATGTTGTAGGCAGGATGTAAGAGGCAGCTCAGTGCTGCAGGCTGTGAGATGAAACCTGGGCAATTTACACTAATGTTATTGAATAGTCACTTTTAACTTACACGATTAAAGCGAATGAATGCGCACAGGTCTAACTCACATTTACAAATATAATGTAGGCTACATTTTCGTTTAATTTATAATACATGCACAGTTTTAATACCTGTTATATTGTTATTATAAGCAGCCTGATGCATGGCTACAAAATAGCATTCATTTGTATAATAACAGTAGCTCATTAGAGACCAATCTTCTATGTAAAGAACAAATCGGCGAGCAGCTAAGGAAAAAAAGATCCAACTAAAGAGCTTTGCCAAAGCTTTCAATTTGTTTGAATTGATCAGGTCACTCGATTCACCTAAAAAGAGTCGTTTATGAAGAGTGAGAGAGTCGTTACCCTCGTTAGTGAGTGGGGGCGGTTTTGGGATCCAGAGTCACTCCCACTGTCTCCATTCACACACTGGACACATCACAGTGTCTGTCTTTACCGGGAGCGAGCAGGACTGCTAGACTGGAGACTGACGCGTACCGGCTCTCTGGAAGGGACAAAACAACACCGACGAAAACGGGAAAGCTTCGAGGAACCTCCGTTTCACTTTTATAAAGACGGCTGGATGTTATATTTCCTTCCAGGGGTGGATTAAAGGGAGTTTAGTTTCATTCTGAGCACGAGGTAAGTTGCACTCTCTTACCCAGTCAGAGGATCAGTTTCCCCCAGCCAGACCTGGTCCTGACTGATTGTGGGACGAAACTTTTCTGTTCATACTTTATGCTGAAGATCCTGAAATGCAGCCTCATACCGTCGGAGGGACACAAATGTTACTAAATGTTTAAGAGCTGAAGACATTGCATGGCATCTGAGTAATTTTTTTTCTCTTTTGTTCAAATAATCTCAGATGGGTTTAACACATGCAGGAGAAGACAATGTGAGGGGGAAAAGTGTACTAAACTTGGCGTGTTACATTTGTTAGATTGTGTGTGTGTGTGTGTGTGTGTGTGTGTGTGTGTGTGTGTGTGTGTGTGTGAGAGAGAGAGACCTAAGACAAAGGACCCTGCTGTAACTGTTCCCTGTAAAGTGTTACTAGTAAGAGCTATTCTAGTTAAAGCATCGCCTCTATAAATACGAGTTAAAGAGCTGAGGCTGAAAACCGCTCTGGTCACTCATTCCGCTTAATGGTCAGACAATAAGTTGTATTTATTTTTATTTTTGAACGCAGGATTATTTATTTACTTGCTGAAGCAACTCATGTAGTCGGTTCTTTTTTTTTGTTTGTTTGTTTTTGATTGAGGTTTAAAATGAATGTGATCTGCAAGAGCACACCAGCTGTTACAGGCCTGCTGGGTTTTTTTTTTGCATGAAAGTGTTGTTCTGTTTCTTACTAAATGTTACTAACAGTCAATTCTTACTAAATGTACATGTACCTAAAAACTGTAAGTCTGTGAAAATGTCCAGTTTTAAAGGTTCCAGTAATTTGATTATCCTGTTCCTATAGGGCAAAGGTTTTTTTTTTGTTTTTTTTTTTAAGTTGCCATGTTCTTTTGTTTGCTTGCGTGATTGGTTATCTACATCTTTTCCCACCCCTACGTGGGGTTGATGTAGATAGGGTTGAGCAGGTAGGGTTAGTTGCCTTGCCCAAGGGCCCAGTGGTAGCAGTCCTGTCGGCACTAGGGCTCGAACCCCCACCCAGTGATCAGCAAGCCAGCACTGTTGAGCCACCACTGCCAACACCCAATGCTGCTCTTTTGCTCAGTAAATCCACACTCCTTGTTACTGGTTCTTGCTATCTGTGTTTTATGTGAATACATAAAACCAGTCTTTATACATTTACTTTTCTTAGACGTATCTGTATTCTGATCTTTTTTTCCCCGGCTTTGTTGTTTGGTAACGCAAAGAGTTTGAGTTGCTTTGGGGAGGTCATGTAGTGTTATTGTGTGCTACTCTAGTGTACTTCTCAGGTAAAGTGGACAAAAGATCACAGGTGAAAAAGCCTGTAGGGAATATTACAGCCCACACTGTATCTGGTATAGTAGCGTTTATGTAAGGGAAACTGTTTTGTGTAACTGAGGGTCAACTGTACAGCTGTTAGTACTATTCAGGTGTGAGATGAAATGTACTGCATGGTAAAAAATTACCCAACTCTTTTTCTATTTGTGTAGATCCTAGCTAAATAAACAGTTAAGTGTTATATCAAGGTATATACCAAACACTGCAAATAAATGCAGCCTTTTTTTCCCCCACAGTTTTTTTTTAATCATATTAGACCACATGTAAAAGACCTTTTTAAAATAAGTGCTGGTTGATTGCACTTGCTTGACTTGCAGGTTGGCTTTCCACTGCATTCATGTACAAGTTGACTCATGCCTCAGACCCAGTGTTAATGGAGATTTACTTGTAGATGCTGTGTTAGAGATTGTGGTAGGTTGTGCTCAGCCCTGTATGCCAGAGAGCATCATGGGTGTTAGCTCTGTAGGGGGCAGATTCATCACTAATTGGCAAACACATGGCTAGCTAAGGCTTGCTGCAAACTTGGTCCCAGTGCCAGGCAGGAGGAGTGTGTAAGTCTGGGAAAACCTTTCTGATGTCCCAGTGAATGAGTTCTGGCACACAGCCAAAAACAAGGGAAAATTGGGTTCTATTAATATAACATAATTTGACACCTCCGCTTCAAGAACGCATAAATATATTTAACCACAACAACTTGGAAATGTTGTTATTTAATTTTTAATCTTGCCTAGAGTTTCTGCCACGCCCATGTTGGGCAAGGATCCAGTTTAACACCTGTGATTGTGATGTTAGTCAGTCTGCTTTAAGATGTGTAATACCTTGCGTGCTAAGTTTTCTTTACTTAAACAGTGAATGTCAGGCTTGGATCAAGTAGTTGGATAGCTATGTGTGATGATAAGTCTAATCAGATACCAGCTACCAAAGTATGCATGATGCACCTGCCCTGAATTTGAAGTAGATTGTTTAAATTAGGTTTTTTTTTTTTAACTTTTCGTGTTAATCCAGTTTTAAAATGCTGTATTTTGTGACTTATATGCATGCAAAAGAGAAACATGTAGCCTGTGTCCTCAATATTAATCAACATACTTTTTGCAAATTACATGTGTTCATTTGACTAATGCTTTTCCTGATGTGACATACAGTATATCATGGGCCTTTTAAAAGCATGATTTGCCTGAGTCTGTCAAAGGTATAGAAAACTATAATTGTTAGTGCAGATATGAGTGTTTTGTACCTGTTTTAAGACTTTAGCTCCTATCTAGCATTAAAAGGAAGATGACTAGTTATAGTGATGCAACTCTATCCATCGATTATCTATTATCCATTCAGGGTTGCAGGGAAGCTGGAGCCAATCCCTGCTGACTTCAGGCGAGAGGAGGGGTACACCCTGGGCAATTTATTGCACGGCAAAACACAGAAACAAGCATCCATTCACACCTGTGGGCAATTTAGAGGAGCTAGTTGACTAATCTGCATGTGTTTGGGCTGTGGGAAGGGATTGGTGCACCTAAAGGAAATCCAGGCACTGGGACAACAACCAAAGTCTGCACAGAAAGGCCCCAGTCAGCTGCCAGGTTTGAACCCAGAACCTTCTTGCTGTGAGGTGACCGTGCTAACCAGCATGCCACCTTAGTCATGGACGTAATCAAAAAATATCAGAACATATGTCCTGTTGTGTTCAGGACATATGCTGTCCTGATCACAACAGATCACATGTTCAAACCTAATGGAAATCAAGTCAAGATTTTTGTTTTCGCCCTATCCTTAAGCAAACAAGACAGGAATGGGCCTTGGTGCAGGGCACAGTTTCAGTAAAGCTAGCATACTTGTATTTTAATGCAATCAGTATTTTCAAAACTGCCTTTTGATCGGCAGCCAAATACATCCTAAAAGATTTACCAATATTTTCCTTTTACATGTGGAAACTTTATTTTTCCATAGGTTGAGTCTCCAAAAATTAGTTTTCCATGCATAAGGATAATGTAGGTTAATTTCATTATGAAGTCCTACTGTGGGGAAGCTCTTATGGCAGAGATGGTTCTCAGATCTGTGATCAGTGGTAAGCAGTAAAAAAAGGTCCAGAAGAGTTGACACATTTTAGTGCTGAGTCAGTACAGTGGAAAAGTCTGCCTCTGAGTTTACCCTGGCACTGGAAGATGCTCATGAAGCAGCGTTTCAGGTCACTGAGCAAGCTTGCCAGTCCACACAAATAGTCAGTGTCTGTGCCTTTCTAAAATTGTTGCATTTGGAGGCACTCATGATTCTCCCATTTGCCAATAAGCCTGGATGCAGTCTGACTGCTACATTGTTTTGGACTTTGCACTCCATTAGAGCTGCCAGTATCATTTATTTTTTGCTCATGTGTCTGTTAAGGCCATGAGGTTGCTGCAACAAGAGATTGCTGTATTGTGATTTTAATATAATTGATATGGTTTTAAAAGTAATAAGTGGAAATGATTTTTTTTTTACTTTATAGTTTACCTTCCAAATAAGTAAATCTTAAAGGTACAAATTTGTTTGATCTAATACATCATGAGTGAATAGTAGGACGCCACTCCTGTGCTGGGTCAGACACAGAGGACACACCTACTACATCTTGACTGACGGGCACAAAGGCTCAGACAGAGGGAAGGAGAAAGTGTGCAAGAGAGAATCGGTGTGAAAAGAAATTAATTTGACAATTGGACAGAAATTACTACAGTTTTAAATTCATTATTGCCTCTTTCTTTTACTGTGTACATGCTGGCTTCAGTGCATATTTAACGTGTGTGTGTGTGTGTGAGCGAGAGAGAGAAGGGAAATTCTGCTCAAGGGTGAGAAAGGGGAACGTTTTCCTTTACCTAGCGCATAAGTGGAAAATCACACATGGCCCAGCTCCAGGAATTGTAAATTATATATTCTTGTTGTTGCTTGAAGAAAATTAAGAGCAGCTGTGATGTTTTGGATTTAGCCCAAACATGATACAAAAGGTAGTGTGATGTGCCATCCAAGCATGAGCAACTGTTCATGCTGGATTAATTTTTTTGGGCAAATGCAAATCTAAAAACATCCAGCCTAATCCAGCCTAGTGGATGTGTTTCAGTAATAGTGAAACAGAAATATGATTCAATCAGTGGTGTTCTTGAATATACTACGCCATTCAGCTATACTGTTTGACACCATTGTAGTAATCTCCAAACTGTATGTGTTCGTGTCATGGGCCAAGAATCATAATGTGCTGTTCAGGATTAACAGATTACACATCATGAATCATGACGGAAATCTGTGAAACCTGAATGATTTTGTATGAAATGTGAGAAGAATTTACATATTTCCCTGGTTTCCTCTGTATTACTGAATCTAATAAGGGTTGTGGATCTCCAAATATGCAAGTATTTCAAGTATTTTCTTATCTCTTTTTTTTTTTTTTGAGTAAAACCTTTTCACCTACTCTTCATTAATGGATTTTCATACTCTGTGCACATATCCCAGCACTTCCTCTAATGTAATACTTCACTGGGTGTCTTTCAGCTCCAACAGAATTTGGACTTCCAGAGCAATATAGGTCTTTTCACTATTATGTTTAGGTGTCTAGTTTATTAGAAGTCTGTTAAATGCCAATTTGTTGTATACTGATGACATCACGGATCACCTAAATCTTCTTGCCGGTTGTGCAAAATGTTCTAGTAGTCAAATAGTTATTTGTGATTTTCACTGCATGCAAAGGCAGTTAAATTGTGAAGGACAATGGATATATTGACATTTGAAGATTACATCAAATAAAACAAACTAACAATGTCTAAATATTATAATGTTATCATTTCTCATAGACGGTCCACATCAGCTTCCTACTTTTGTAACTATGGGAAGCAGGAGGTTGCAGGATGTGTATGCAGGTTCTATTATGTTTTGTTCTCTATTGTTCTATTCTATTATGGCTTAGTAGTCCTGTTCCAACCAACACTTCACAAACAAACAAAGGCACATGCCTGGGTGGCAATTTGGTTTCTACATTCAGCATTGGAAGCAGTGTAAATGAGAGAAGAGGTGTGTTCATTGTGATCAAAAGTAGTAATAATATTCAGGTTCATGATGTGGTGACCGACAGCTGCATGATTTCTGAGCAACACCACAATTGAGCAAGATTACACCGATTTAGCAGCGCACACACCCGAATTACCTAGAAATAACAGAATAGGAAATGACTGTTTCAGAGTGATTTTACATGCATCATTTATTGGTCTGGGTTGTGGAACAGCACTTGTTTATTATTAATTTTAAACAATCTGTTTTGTTGTGTTGGTATATCCAAGACTTTAAGTTGAAATATCATTTAACCAGTGGGACAGCATTTGTTTTAACCCTCCACCAAACTCTGTTCGACTTGAGCTGTGTATCTCTGTATTAGTCATATAATTTTCACCGTAAGAGTTCGGCTCATGCAGTTTTATAAAAAATGATGCTTGTGGTCGTGTAAACATGTAGCTTGCTGCCTCACAGCTGCAGTGTCCCTGGTTCAATCCTAAATTTGGCTTCCTGTTTGTGAAGTTTCTTATATTCTCCATATGTCTGTTGGGTTTCCTTTGGGTTCTTCAGTTTCCTCCAATTTCCCTTTTGGTGGATTGGTTATGCTTAAGCAAGTGTGGATGTGTGTGCAAGGTGTCCGACATGGACTGGAATCCCATTCAGTTGAATCTCTGCTTTGTGCCCAGTGTTCCAATCTCTGGATTCACCATTACCCAAAATAAAGACGTTACTGGAGATGAAGGAATAATTGAATAACACTTGTCTAAGTACGATCATATTCCACTATGCAAATTTATTCAATTATTATACCAGTTTACTTGGGAAGCACTTTAAAATTCAATACAGGAAAATACCAGTTTTAAAATTTTTTTTTTTTTTTTTTTCTTTTTTTTTTTTTTACTTTAGGTGACCGAGCTGATTGGCTTAAAATGTACCTCAACAGAAGTAGACTTCAGGGCAAAATGTTGATGAAAATATACAGCTTAATTAGTGGAACGGCGGGTAGACAGAGTAGTTGCTTATTTCTAAAGTGAGTAGGCATTGTGTGATAAACCTATTGTTAAAACCTTACTGGGAAAGAACAAAGTCTACTCATTCTTCTTTTTTTGCTGAAAATTTTCCATTCATAAGTGGGCTGGTGTACATCAAGTCTTCACATCAAGGGAGGCTCTATAATTGACCCTGTGCTTAACAGTTGTCATTGAGCATAGCAGATTATGATAAGGCACATTAAGTTGTGCAACCACAGTCTGGGATCCTGATAACAGGTTGTTCATGCTAGGCCAGCACTTTGGCAGCTGTTTAGGTGTTTGGAGCAGTTAGTAGATCCTATCTAATAATCCACCATATTCACAGACCTGTTGGCTGTCAGATTTTGTATAAGGCATGTACAGAACACCCATGCTGTTGCCTTATTTTCTGTAGATTTGTGGTTAATTTATGTAATTATCTAGAATAGGTAATGTCAGTTTGATTACAGCAATCTTTAATCCAAATACATGTACTGTGTAGTCCAAATACATGAACCAAATACTGTTATTGTTGATTCTCAAAATGGGGTCCATTAGGCATATCTAGGGGTCCTCCTTTTTTTTTTTCTTTTTTTTTTTTTAATTTGTTACAGTGGTGGAAATCCTGTCTCACCATTTATAAAGTATTTATATTTATTATTGAGTTTTATAGTTCTTCACCTATGTGACTGGACTTCTATATTGAAAAGGTTCATTTCAAACCTCAGTAACTCAAAAACAAATAATCTTACAAATTGCCATTGGATACAAGTATATATTAGGAATAAAATGTTTTATGTCTCGCATAAATAGTATAGTACACTTAAAGGAGACACTGTATAAATAATGAGTTTGAAACTTAAATAGTTGGTTTATGCTCATAAAATAGATTTGTACCAAAGGGCATATAGATTTTTCTTGCAGATAAAGAGGTCCTTGGTGGAAAAATGTTTAATTTTAAAACCAGTAAGTGATTAGCTTGTGTAGCTTCTCAGTGTGATTAGTGCACAAGTAAATTAACTGTGGACTGGTAAAGAGGGGGGAAATGTTCTCTTCACAACCCTGTCTTGAGTTGAGTCCTCGGTCTAATAATTTATGTCTAATTACTATGAAATTTTACAATAAGAGGCTTATGGTTAAAAACAAATCTGTTCTGGTGGAAGCAGGACGCACCCTTTGGTTAACATTTTCTGTAGAGCCAAGCTTGACCCCTCTGTTAAGTAGGAATGTGAATTCATTTTAGGAGCCTAAGCCATAAATGTCCAGTGAACAGGGATCAAGAAAGGGACTGTGTTGTTCTTCTATTACATAACTCCCAGTGGAGTTTCTGAAGTCTGTAGTGTTCTGGGTTAAACAGACCTCTTGAGTATAATGGCCTTTGTGGCCCAAAACCACTGCTGTGCAAATATGTTGTGTGGGTTTGTTTGCAGTGACCATGTTTAGATATCATGCACCCCTCAGTTCATTGCCTCTAGGATTAAAGCTGTATGGTGAACACACTTCAGTGCATTGAAAATGTCCAACTCTATTCAGATGTATGTATGTCTTTGCATTTCCACAGGGGGGGAGAATGTCCAAAATGGAGGTAAAGACATCACTTCTTGACAACATGATAGGGGTGGGTGACATGGTACTGCTCGAGCCCCTGTCAGAGGAAACCTTCATCGGGAACCTACGGAAACGCTTTGAGCACAATGAGATCTATGTAAGTGCTGCTAAAAGTTCTACAAATTGGTTGTCTCTAACTGTACGCATCACTTTTATGACTGAATTTTAAGTTTTAAGCTCTTACTAGATTAACTGATGATTTTTCAACAGCATGTTTAAATTGTAAGTAACAGCCCAAATGTAAGGTAGTGTTCAGACTCCAAACTAATTTGGGTAAAATGGTGAGTAGAAGAACATGCAGTGTGACTTTATTAGTCAGCTTCAAGCCACACTTTCTCATGTCATTTTGAGACATTGAAATCTAATTTCTGGACCTGTAACTTGGTTTGACAGTCAAATCAGATTTCATTGTTTATTTTTTCACGTAATTCAATACGTGACCCTTCTTGGCCTCAGAAATTTGCATCGACAACCTCATGAATAAAAACCAACAAGAAAGCAGAATAAACGTGCATATTTGTTGTTTTTTCTTTTAATTTGTCACTGATCTGCATATACAGTCAGTAGGGAGAACCAAGTCAACAAAGGCGATACACCACATGGCAGCCTCTTAACTTTTTGTTTGTCTTGAATGTTTGGAACAGTGACTGAATATTACCCTTGTGTAAAACAAATACATTATAGAGCTGTTAGTGTGTTACTAAGCTTGGATACTATTCAAACTTTCAAATATTCAAGGTAAAAATTTTCATTCGTTTATTCACATTTCTGTGTTTTAGCTTCTCATTTAACACAAGTATACCACATGTTTCCTTTATTTATTTATTTATTTATTTATTTATTTATTTATTTATTATAAGGCTGAAGCTCAAATAGATTTTGATTGGACATATAGTGCACTAGGTAAGGCTATGACATCATCGTTATAGCTTATGTATTAAATATATGCAGTATGTGACACATTTTGCTTGTTCATGGTACTTTGATATTTATAATATTTATTATATAAACAAATTTCTGGCCTGCCACCTGAACAAATACATATCTGGGTGTTCCATGTTCTCGGAAGATATTGCAAACTCTAAGTTTAGCTCGCATCCCATTCACTTTGTGCCGGTGTGTTTACGTTGCACACTTCTGAGTGATAGGAACATGAAAAGGAAGCAGACATAAATGAGAATTCTTTCATTGGTCTGTCATTTCCTTTGACATGTGCCATTTATTTATGCTTAACTTATTTGCCTGACGCTTTTATCTAAAGCAGCTTGCTGCTGAGATATACAACTGAGCAGTTGAGGCCTTGCTCAAGGGCCCAAAAGTGGAAGCTTTGTGGTGCTGGGATTTGAACTCCAGATGTTTTGATTGTCTGAGCCCAATGTCTTAACGACTGAGCCATAACTGCTCATTTAAGAACATGTCTTAGAAGCAGAGACTCACAGAAGAGACCACACACCAGATCAGTCAGTGAATTAGATTGGCCTGAAATGTATAGATGGTGCATATAGATGAATACAATTCCTTACTTATAAAAATCCTGAATAAAGCTAATATGACTGAATAGTGACAACAGTTACTTTTTAATGTTTAATTAAAAAAAGTCATCCAATCCAGTCATCTTTAAACATTCTGTTTTCATCCTTGATTTGTCACTTCATTAATCTGACCATAGAAGGTAAATGAATAAAAAAAGAAAATCTGTCAGAACCTCTCCTATTCAAAATGAGCTGGCAGGTAGATAATTTACATAAATGCATATGATTGGCTACAACAGAGAATCAGTCTTGATGGTCAATTTTTTTTAAATACTGGAGTCACTAAACTGCGGCCGGTATTTTTTTCAATACATTCATCAGTCCTGCTACAGTATTTTTCGAGTGCTTTATTTGACTGAAAGTCTGCATCAGGACCACGGTCAATCTGTTGACAACCCCTGACCCAGAGTATTCTGGTGATCTTACTAAGCCTTACAGACATGGATTTTTAGTAAAGAAGTTAACAACTGTGGCTATTCATATAGAAGGAACTCATTAAGAATGTCTGACTTGGTCAGACGACAGTTTTGGTATTTTTTGTAGTAGCCTTTATAAACTATAGAATTTTAGTAGTGCATTTTGCCAGTGTTTAAAAGTATAAATTGTAGCTGGCTTCATCCATGATCACTGATTTAAGTCATTCAAATTGCTCATTACTTTATGCATACTTTATTCCCCCTTGAGCTTTGACCCTGACATGATATGATGATTGCCTTATTCTGGTTTATATTAACTGGTCTAACTTTTCAAAGAGATATAAATCTATGTAATAGACTGTTACAGTAGATACAGTATCAGTTTTAGTAGGTTGTAATATTCACTATGTATCAAAGTCCATCAGAAAATGATCTTGAACTTCAGACTTTATTCAAGTATTGTAGGTAGAGATAAAGGCTATTGATTTCTATTATAGTGTTAAAATATGAAATGTGTTCAAAAGTTAAATTACACTTTGGCAGTGTTTGGAAATTAAAGAGACCAGTGCACAGGAATATTGACTGGCTCAGTTTTGCTTGATTTCTACTCTTCTTCTATATTTAATGATTAACCAGTCTTATAATGCCACATTATTATCGGATTAGAGCTGATTTGAATGTTCCTGCTCCTCGTTATCTATCTGTTGCCCAGATGACCTTGGGTTTTATGTTGCATCCTTTCATGCTATTATGACTATGATATAAAACCAGCAGAGAAGGGTGAGGTTGCTCTGTATCATTTTGGGAAGTTTAAAGAGACCTGGTTAGGTGTGTTTTTTCACTTTTATATTATAAGAATAGGTTTAGGCAGAGTTGTAGTTATGTGATGCATCTTGCACCTTAATATTGTCTGTTATAAGCTGGGTGTTGTTTATATTTATCGATAAAACACCTTCCATTTAGTTTTGTTTGCTATCTGTAAAGATATCATTATCCCACGCATTTCCACTGAACAGTAGGTTGTGGCTTGTGTTGCTATGGTGTAGGCTTGACTCTCCAGCTGAGTGGATTATGCAACACCCATTATAAAAGAAGGTAAGTGTGGCCTGCAAGAATCAGCCTACCATCTCAAGTCCCTGAGCATAAAAACTTATCCACCCTCTTAGCTTTTAAAATCACAGGTTTGATCTAAAAGGAAATATTGGAAAATTGCAATTGGGAGGGACATGAGAAGACAGAAAAAGGAAATTATTCCAAGTGTTTTAGCAGATGCTTCCTAGGATTCCACACATTTTTCATTGTGTTCATGTGCTTGGGATTTTGGGCCCCTGCATGCCTGAACAATACACCAAGAATCCCCAGATGCAAAATGCCAACAGATGCCGCGTTCCTCTGACATCAGTGCAACACCCTCCCAAATGTCTGAGGCTACTGAGCGTTTTTAGTAGGGTCTTAGGTTTACATGTCTGTGGCTTGTATATAGCTTGTTTATCTAGCCTTGTAACCTGTACGTGATATTATAAAGTACTTTAGACACTTCTAATGGTAATGTAATCTAGCCAGGATCTGGTATAGCGCCTGATTCAACTGGAATTACCTGAGTCATTGTGCACAGACTGCACACAAACATCCTGATACGAACATTTCTTTTTTGCAGACATATATTGGTAGTGTGGTTATTTCTTTGAACCCCTACAAGTCCCTGCCAATCTACACAGCAGACAAGGTGGAAGAGTACCGCAACAGGAACTTCTATGAGCTCAGCCCTCACATGTAAGTCCAGCCTTCTTTTTGTTCAGCCTATTCATATTGTGTAGGACATGTTCTTAATACACTCTTAGAAATAAATGAACCAAAGTATACTTTTCCTTGTTGCGGGGGTGGTACCATCTCTTGTTCCTTTATTATGTATCTTGTATGTGGGAATGTGAACATGGTGTACCTTTAATGAGCTTTTAGAATAAAAATTTAAGGTAGATCTTTGGTATGTAAGGTCCAATTATGTATCGTATACCCTATTCACACTCACGGTGAAAACCCTTTATTTACCACTATTATGCTGTAATGGTGTCCTGTGGGAATGGGAGCAGAACAGTGAAGTCAAAATGTTAATCGATCCCCTGGTGACCTAGTAGTAATAACATGTTGTGACTGGTCATGATGTTGCTGGTGGCGACACATAAATGATGCTGCAGTGATCTTACGACGGAACCACTGACACATGCATAATCAAATACCCATACTGCCTCACTGTAAAATGACTGGTGGCAAATTCAAAACAACAACGAAAGAAAACATCAGCAGATATGGCCGGAAATTGGAATAAATTATACGTCATCGCATGTTTTACACGTCTCGCTGAGGTTCTCGTGGGAATACATGACACCCGTTACTTTACCATTATAGAAGACTGAGTGGGATTGAATATTTATTTATCCCATGTTGTGTTTACCTGATTAACAGGTTTCATATGTGAAAGGGGCTATAAATTACTTTTTATTCTATATTTATGTTTACAGGCGAAAAAGCTATACTAAAGGTACAAACAATGCACTTTGATGTACATGTCAGTGACAGGAAAAAGAACCTTTACTGGAAAATATTTTTGTCTAATACAAGCAATATTATCAGCGCTGATTAGAAGTTTTTGTTCTTCAGATTAAAATTTATGAGATGAACATGACTGTTATTAATGTGTATGATAAATCATTACAAATGGTTAAACTAGAAACCTCTCCCTGCTTCCTGTGACCTCTGGGACCTGCTGCAGTTGTAGGTGGGGGATGGAATGTCCACACGCCGGCTAATGGCCATCTGTCTCTCTGAATGTCAGAATCAAAACAAAGCAGCTTGCTTTGTGCAATTAGCCCCTGCTTTCTATAGAAATCAGCAGATACACACAGGCCCTGTGAAAGACCAGTGGCTCAGTGCCAAGACTATCCCACACAGTGAACCCAACGGGATTTCTGTCTTTACCTACACCTCTGCTGCTGTCTCACTCATTCATGTCCTCCTTTCTCTTCTCTAAGATACATGTATTTACTGATTTCTGTATTTGTTTATAGCATTCGCATTCTCCAACCTTAAGCTTACGGTCCTTCCAGAACTCCAAGAAATCCATTTCGTTTTTATGTTTTCCCTTTTATATTCAACATTTCTTTTGGCATGCAGAGGTTGTCAGTCATCCTCTATTCCTGTCTTCCTTATTTGTTCCAGTGTTAATACCCCACTTTAGACTGAATTCAGGGCCGATATTCGGCCCTTTTGTGATCCATTGCCAAGTCTGGAGCTGATCCAAAACAGCTGTTTCAGCCATCATGCTTGAGAACCAGATCTCGTAGATGATTATGGAAATTTAAGCGAAACTCACAAAGACTGTAAATGAGCCATTACCCAGCTTCATTATCAGCAGTGCAGTAAAGTAATGATTACATGTACCTAAAATAGTTTGTGTAGTTTCCATCATGTCTTGTACTCTTTTCGTGTGCGTGTTTTATAAGTGTTATTTACTATTTTCTTTCATTAATCATACACTTAGGTTAAGTTTATTCCACTGTGTCACACTGGTTATGAACTTGATAACTGCAAAGTCCAAAATCAGTGTAATAGCCAAAAATGATTCACAATTATACTTAAATCTGAATAATATTATTTAGCTATTTGAGTGAGTACCTTTTGAACTTTCTCAAGTATATTTGTCCTGACCTCATTCTGCTTCTTGCATATGGTTTTATTTTCTGTTTGCTGACAAAAACCTGAGCTGTATTTCTAGTCAACACCTCAAAATCTGGATACCATCAGCAATCGTAGAGTGTAAGCAAAGAAGCTCTACGGGCTCAGTCCAGGCAACACGGTGTCATGCTGACAGTTAGCTTTAGTCACTGATCTCCTCATGGAATTCTGGGAAATTCTAAAGTCTGTTTTTACTTAATGAAGTCTAAAGGCTAGTAAATGCTAAATGCTTCACACCCTCACCTATTACTTGTTTATCTCCCCACCTCTTTGTTTGATGGATAAACTGGAAATAGCTAAATTTCCTGCTGTACTGATAAACATTAAACATTGTGAGTGGTTCGTAGAAGCATACAAGCATAAACCAGCCTTAAAAATGCTGTAAGCTCCTCCTGAAAGATGTCAATCTAGATTGAAACCAATAATCAGTTGTGTGGGTTACTAGTATTAATAGAATTGGCATTGTAGATAATATTTTAAAGGGTGTTTAGATTGTTGACATTTGATTATTTGTTCACCAAAGAGAAACAACTGCTACTAATCAAAACATGATAGATTTTGCATGAATCTGCCATTTATATATTAATAGTAGCTCTAGTAGATCCTTGGTGTGAGCGCACATGCCACTGTAGTATCTAATATGTCTGGACTGAGGTCCTTTAATTAGATCATGCAAAATGTTTCATATAGTTGATCTGATGTCAATGCTAAAATACAATATTAAACATATATTTCTAGTGCTAATAAACTGCATTTAAATGACTCCCCACTGCATTATTGTGTTAAGATCACATTTTTTTACTTGGGTAAAGTGTGTTGCTAAAGGTAAGATGAAAACTATAAAAGCTTTCTTGATGAAGAATCTTGATGCAGCTTGGATAAGAGTCCTGATGGGTGTGGCCTCCTTTGAATTCATCTTCAAGATGCTTCTTGGCCATTTTGTACCTCCAAGCTCCACAAAGGCTACATTCACATTACGAGCCTAATCATTCAATTCCGATTTTCTTGCTCAGATCGGTTCAAATTCATAATTACAAGTGACCTGTTTCTAACTTTTAATGAGAACGCATCTCCTCTGAAATGTCACTCATGCGCACATTAATATGTTTTTGCACGAGTCTGTATCACCAGCAGCAAAAGACATATTTGTGAGACGACTCAGGGTATTAAATCTGAAAAAGCGGTCGCACTAATGTATGCATCGCTTTTGCTCTGGAGGACAGTAAACAGTCCATCAGTTGTAACTCTCCTCCATTGATGTTTTGCTGTGCTGCCGGTGTTCAGATGATTTCTGCTACCTGGTCGGATTTGGGATCACGTGTGAAAGTGACTCAAATCTGATTTAAAAAGATCGGATTTCTTTGTCCATACAGCCCTGAAAAGATCAGATCTGTGTCACATTTTAAGGCACAAAAATCAGATATCAGTCACTTCAGCCCGGCATGTGAACCTAGCCAAAGGGCATAATGTGAGACAATGTGAACAGGAAAGAGGAGATGATTATTAATATGACTTTCCAGCTAGGTAACATGAAGAAATCTTTGAGAGTTATTCAGCTATTGGGGATTTAACTGGGCTTTCCATGCTCTACCACAGTGAACTGTTTATTTTGCCTCACTGCTGCTTGCAAAGGTCACCCATGGAGTAAAACCGATTAAATGACAGAAACATTTACCTGGCTTAGCAAAATCTCTGCTCATACAAGCACTGAGAGCCAAGTGCTCCAAGAATCTGTCCGTGATTTGCAATTTGTATGAGTAATGTTTCGGTTTAAACACATTTACTGTATATTAGGCTTATCTAGGGAAGTCTTCTATTTAATCTCAGCTGATATTTACTATTATCTTTGGCTCTAATAGGCTGAAAATGTCCCTTAGTGGTCTCTAAGGTTTGTTGCTGGTTGTTGCATCGAGCTGTAATTACCAAAAGAAATTACATAGTTCTCTTTGCCTGGGTGAGGAGAGACCAGTCCTATTCATTTTAATGTGGCTAAGCGAAGCCAGTCACCTTCTTTTTAATGAGTATTAGATCCAATGCATTAACAATAGAAACTGTATATTTCCTGGTATTGTTAATAACTTATTGTAAATGAGGAATAGTAAGTAGAAAACACTGATACAGACACAGAATTAAGTTGATAATTCTGTGTTCCTCTTTTAAATATTGCCCGTGTTATTTTAAGACCCATGTTGAGCTGCAGTTATAGCACTATCACTGTTGTACAGGTGTATGTCTGGGGAATTTAAAGTCACATGTAGGGTGATGTCACATAGCAACATGCCTGAGGTACTGCAATGTTTCTGTAAGCAGAGACTCCCTGAGAAGGCATGCAAAGCCACTGTAGTGATAACACTCCTAATTTTTTACCAGCGTTTACATAATGAAGGGAGCACAGGGGTCTGTTGATTCCTGGTGACACCCAATAGTGGCTTTATTACATGATGGCACTGTCATAAACTCCCTTTAATCATATACAGCAATCCACTTACTGTGTGCCTAGACAGCAGTTATTAGTGCCTATTATTAATGTGCCGGTTTTGAGCCTTGGCCATTGTGTAGGATCAGGAAAATGTTGGTCTTGAATTAATAGAGGCACCTTGTCGAGGATTTTTAAGATGTATGTATTTGAGTAATTGTTCTGCTTTTATTTCTTCCTAGCTACCAAAATTTGATTGTAACTGTTGTGGTGTCATTTTATATTTATTTAATGACCTAGAATGAACAACTGGAGTGTCATTTTGGAACCCATGGCTGCTGAACTTGCCACAGTGTTTGCACTTCCAAATCTCAGTCCATTTTTTTTTTTTTTGTTCATCCTGAATGGTCTGGGAAGAGACGCACTGCATTGTTGACTCCGGGCTTCTGTGGCCATGCTAGTTTGGTGAGGTAATTCCAGCCGATTATGAACACCTTTGTATACTATCTCACTCACCGGTGAAGCAGGCATGACTGTCCTTGGTGAATAGCCCACGCGGCATGCTTTTATCTTATAGTAAACGGCATTAAGGGTAGCTGAGAATCCTCGCTTTAACCTTTTAAGCTAGACCTTTGCTTGATAAGTTCAGTCAGGAATGTACTGACGGTAAAACTGGTGCGTAAATATAGTGAGAAATTATTTCCCAGATGAGGATATTGGTGTGATGTCGCGTGTGTTCAGCACATTGAGTTTTTTTCAGTTTACTGAACACAGCACCTCATTGTTTAGACTGTTTTCAGGAATAAAATCTTGTATAGTTTACATTAGGACATGGAAAGCATGACAGTTTTTGGGCTCTGCCAAAGTATCCTGGAGCAATGAATTTCTACGAGAAGGAAATTGTAAAATTTGCTGTTTAAAGTCTTGGATTGGGAAAGCATGACCCTAAGAATGAAAAGTTAGAAAGCCACTGTGTTGGAGCCAACTTGGCACAGTGTTCACTGAACCTACGTTGCAGCCGTAATTCATTCTCCTTAACCGCAGTGTTGCAGGTATGAAGATGAAGCTGTAGGTTATATCTGCATATTGACTCCGATGTGAATGTGTGATGCAGCGCCTGAATATAGAGATGCATGGTATACTGGTACTGGACATATCGTTCCTCATTAGGAGATGTGATGTTAATGGTATGATAAACAAGTGTATTAGCAATATGATGAAAGAATGTTGCGAGTTTTAGATTTTACAATCGTATGTTTCCGTATAAATGTTAGAGGAATGTTGTTGTTGAATGCAGACCACATCTGGAAACATGTCTGTTATGAGGGTTTTCATCTGCATAAACAAATTCTTCTACCATTATATTTGAATCACTTTTCTCAGTCAGAGACTAGCAGGAATCATTTATTTATAACTATATTTTGTAGTTACAATTACAACACAGTAATGTGTGTTTTTCAATTTATCACTATCACTGTATATACCACTATAGCTTTCTACGCAGCTATATGTAATAACACACACCCCATAAACGTAGCAGTTTTGTTGAGGTGATGGCCAGCAATAATGATAATTGGTGAATGTGTAAAGTGCTTTATTTAAAGTTAGTCACACAGATACACCCACTGGCTGTAACCAGGCATATAGTCAGTAATTCTGTAATGCTTGTGGCCACCACAAAGCAAAATCCCAGTTACTTAGTTCAGATAAAAATATCTTTTATTATTTTCCTCTTTAACATGCACTCATTAATGTCACAGTTCACAAAAATGTAAAAATTCTTCATTAAACTGTTTGATAGACTTTATTAAAATGTCTGAGTTGTCGTGTATACATTACCTTTACATTAAAAAGACTTTTAGCTAACGGACATTCAGAATTGTTTGTTTGCCGTTATTCCATTTCTGTTCTTTTCTATTATCAGTTTTCTGTGGTCAGTTATCCATCGTCTTTCCAATGCTGATATCCCTGTACTCAAAATATGCAATGAATTCTATCCTTATTTTATCTGTTACAAACGAATCAGACTGGTGCTGCCTGAGCAGACACATTGTGAATCAGTGTCTCATTCCTAATGCTCCTCTGCAATCATGAACCTCCCACTTTGTCCCACCGGGGCTTAGCACTGTCTTAGGGGCCTACGCACACCTGCTACCCAATAAAGCTAGGCCTACAGAGAATACGTAAAAACTGTGCAGCTGGTCTCCTGGACTATTAGGAACAGTTGTATCTGCTCACAGAAGAGCGTTAACGGTGGCCAGCATGTCCATGTCCATGTCCATGACATCATTTTGCCTCAAAACAATGGCAGTTAGTAACATTTTACATAAATTTTTTTTTATCAGTCAGCTCTACCAAGCTTGAATATTGGAATGAATTAGAAGGTAAAGGAGAGAGAGTTATGATGTGTAGATATGAATCCCTGCCTCAGTTTAGGGACTCGGGAGGTTATGGTGCAGGTGCTTGGTACTCCTTGAATGACATGCCCAGATTGCACTGGATACGGGCAGGTCTCTTGGGCAGTATTGTATTACCATGCTTGTAACAAGGTAATGGGACCCGGGCGCACCGTCAGCCCCTCTCTCTCCCAGTACACTGATATCGTGCATCACTAGGGCTTTGTGTAGGCAGAGAACACACCCTGCTGATGGACCTGCCAGTCCCACATAAATGGTAGCCTTGAGGGATTGAAATCTCTCTTAACCTGGATCTTTTTCCTGAAACTCTTGCACCATAATTTCTGTAGGTCAAACCTCTGTTAAGTCAGTGTAGAAACACAAACTGAAATGGAATGCGGTTAGAATAGCCAGTTTACATCTACCATTAACGTGAACATTTTCAAGTGGACACATCAGCGCAAGACATGTTTCTGTTTTGACTTGGAGGGGAGTTCCGATGCTCATCCAGCAGCAGATCAAAGGCAGAACCTTGAAGTCAGGCATGAAACTGTTTCTGCCTCCCATCTAGACGTTTAGTCTCTTTGAGCCATAGACAGCATAGCTGGCTGCACAAGCCCTTCTGTCTAAGGAAAAATAAGCTCTGAACACCTGGGGATTTTTAGACAATGGGTGGCTGTAGTATATCTTCTACTCTGTGTGTTCCATATTCAACCAGGCCAAGCAGGATGCTTGTCCTTCATTCCAGGTTAAACAATACAATATAGAAATTAAGAGTTGTTAGGTTTGTTTTCTTTGATTGTTTCACATGCATCATATATGTAGTGTACAGCTACTCCATGCAACAAGCAAATGACTATTTAAATTAGATTTGAAGGGATGATGGTTAGAATCAAATCCTGAAAACTAACTATCTGCTGAAGACTGATGGGTTTTTCTATTAAGCCCTACCTTAATGGAAGCCCTGTAATTTGTTCGTGAATTGTTTCCCGGCGACATACAGATAATGGTGTACACTGATAAGAGAATCTTTTACACCTGTGGATCTCATTGTAGAGTCTGTGAAGTGGAGCCAAGTGGTCTACAGTTTTATTTTCATCTTATTGTAGTGATAGAAATCACAGTCTTCGATTAGCAATGTGATTATTTTCATTGTTGAGTTTTTTTGGCCGCTCATATTTAATTTAAAGCTCCAATAAAAAGACGGGGAAAAAATTGTAAGTATTTGTAAGCATTATAAAATAAATCTATACTGAAAGGGATCAAAGGGGCTACTTCTTTCTGAATGTTACACCCACAAACAAAAAGGAGTATCCTCAATTACTCGTATAGTACTACATTAGCATGCAGCATAGGCGGATATTGGCTGTGTTATTTTAAAGCAAATAAGTTACTGCATATGCACAATATTCAGTCTAGATTAAAGGCTTTGTGTGGAATTATGGGTCGGAGAGAAGTCCTGGAAGGCTTTGAGAGGGTGTGTGCATAAGAAAATTTTATATTTGTCTTTGTTCCTGACTGCCACATCTCGCATGCATGTGTTACACAGACAAGCTTCATAGAAAGTGTAGGCCAGGCGAGATGTCTGCTTCTCTAGCACCAGACCAGGCCCATACCTTTATAACAGAGCCTTAGATGGCCTGACTAGCCCCCCTCTTAATTTACAGGAAAAATATTTATTTAAAACCCAGTCACTATGGTATCTTCTGTTGGAAAAAGCAGTATTTCAAGTTGTGTTTCAGTATTTGTCTTTTCTCTACCTTCACGCTTGCATAGTAGTGGTAAAACTGTTGCAATTACATTACCTGTCTCCATGCGACAATCTAGGCACTGATCAGCAAACAGTTTTTAGCTTCGATTGTACCACTGCCTACTGAACAAAGGTCAAAGATTCAAACTACATTGATCTTGGACCAACACCACATATGCTGCTTGATGTGATGAATTCTACTCGGCCACAGTGTCATGTAGCGGTGATCTGTTGCCTGTGAAAGTTGGCCAGAGGCAGCTGAGGCAATAAGGAACTGCAATCTTTCTATCATCTGTTTGTTTACACATTTGGTATAGTTGTTTGCTTTCCCAGAATCTCTTGATCCTACAGGATTTTATTGGCTAGCTTCTTCCTGTAAATGGCTGCAAGCACAAGCCTCTTTGATATTTCTGCTTCATTTTAATGCATTGACAATCTGTTTAATCCACTAAAATTATTTTGGCACCTGGGTACTAAAAATCCCACTCTATTCACTGAATTGCAGTTGTTAAAAATGTCAAATAGCTGTTCAAATTGTTGTTAACTTGTGAAGTAGTGTGTCATTTCAGCAATCAGTGCTTCAAGCAGGAGCATGAGAGGTGATCTTTGGACCTTGTGCATTGGCAGGTTGTACTTTCAAAGTAGCTCTTTATCAAAGTATGGCCACCCACCCTTCACTTCTCCTGCACATGAAATACAAAACAAATTGTTGTTTCCACATCAGCCAGCCTATAGTTTGATCTAAAGGGGCTGGAAGGCTAAAAGATGGAGGAACCCTGGCCTGGTCTCCACATGTTTTGTACGTCCCAGCGAAAGCAGTTAGGGAAGGGCTCAGAAAGTGACTGGAAAGTACCCTCTGTTCGTTGCAAGGGTTTTAAAGAAAGTAGCTCATGTTAGCTGTGTAAAACCAAACAAGAATTTACATATGTATGCCAACATGAACCACACACAAACAGTTGCCTAGGTCAGTGCTTGGTGTACATGCTCTTGTCTTTATGTTCCCTTTTTACAGTTATTCGCTTATTTCCCCCAAGCATTGCTATTTATTTAAAAATGCAATCAATTGTATATCTCCATATTAGACTTAAATTAGTTTTCAGATGCTTTGATATCAACATAAGTATACATTTGCAGGCATGGCAACAAACCTCAGGTTACTGATCAGATTTTTACATCCATGTTTAGATTTATGATTGCAGAGTTCACATGCTTGCATGCCTTGAACATGACCTTAGTCTGTGTGGGGTTTTTTTCCCACTGCTTACATTCCTGTCCATTGACTTGACTTCCCTGGTTTCTCAGGGATTCAGTTCTGACTTAATGGAGTTCTTCAGAATAGCACTGATTCTAAACCTATTAGAGATGAGTAACCTTTCTGGTAACATTTCTGTGTGTTTGGTTGTGTCTCTGCTACATTAGTTGGCCTTTCTCAGCCACACCCGAATGTGTTTTAATGACATTTTATTTTTAATTTTAGAGTACCCCTTAAATGCAAGCAAAGGCATTGGTGACCAGTCCCAGTCTGGTGACCTTCTCCACTCCCTCACTTCCTGCAGGTTGGATAAACAAGCTATGCTTCTTTGCTTCTGTCTTCCTACAGCCCCTCAGCATGAGCTACAATAGCTCCAACTGTAGTCCAGCAGAGACCGGTCACATGCCCATCAGCACTAGATCTAAAAGAGGTTACATTTAGGTCGTGCCTCCCCCAGAGAGATGTCAAGTGATGTACTATTTTTGGCATTTTTCTTTATGCGTCCTTTGTGTTGTGTGTGTGTGTGTGTGTGTGTGTGTGGTATCTGCTTTGTCATTTAGTGACTTTGCTCTTTCACATTTCTAAGCCTATCTGGTCTGCTTTAAATCCTGATAGAATTTTAGAAAGGATGTTCTCACTGTGGGGCATCAGGGCACTTGAACACACAAAAGATTGTCCCTTTGGGCCCCAGAGACACTCTGTATACTTGAGCGGTATGTTATGGTTAGAAAAGTGTTTCTAATGTTAGACTGAAAGACACAGTGTTCACTTAGTGCTTCCTTTTGCCTTCTCCATCCTTAGCTACACAGCCTAAAGGAATAGACTTTTGGCATATGTGGGTGCCATTATCTTTGTGAATATAACATGACTTTTGCAACTTCTATAAAATATGTTTTCTAATCCCATTTTAAGACACTGATGCATGCTTTGCACCAGACAGTGTAGGCTGACCAGCTCCCTCTATTTAATGAGATACCTTTTAGTTTTACCTTAGTAAAAACTACTATTCCAAGCCGACACATTTCTGTGCCTTTAATTTGGATTTTGTATGTGGCCAGCCATCACTCGAATACATGGTACAGTAGTGCGTGTCGTTCTGAAACCGTTCATGTGGAGCTCTGATTCAGGGTCAGCTGGCCAACTCCACACACCCAGATCACCCAGTCTGCAGCCAACTCCTGCCTTAGTCAGGAAAACTGACCCAGAATAGAGAGGGGAAATACTGCGGCCATCCAGTGTGTAGGGGCTAAAAAAAGCCTGCTTCACGCTTTCCTCTTCCTGATCTCCGGTAGGAGTGGTCTGGATGGTTTGTTGGAGCTAGGGGCTTTCTTCATGTGTGTCTTACATACTGCCATTTAAAAAAAAAAAAGTTTGCACTTAAATTAACATCATATTCTTCTCTATAGCCATTAGTGTAAAACTTAGCAACTTATGTGTATGTACATGTTGTCTGGAAATAAGAGTTAAAATAGATAGAAATCAGTAAAATAGAATAGAAACTGGGTTAAACTTATGTAATGTTGGGAAAACCTTCTTTTTTATTTGTATGGTCTTATTGGAAGTAATTAAATAATGTTAGCTACATGAAGCCACATCAGAGCTTCCCTAGGCTTACATATACAAATTAGACACATTGCACACTGTCCCTCTAAACAATTTTTTTGGAACTGCTTCATGCTTCAGTAGGAAACAGCTGAAGGGTTTACTTCCACCTGGCTGATTGCCCCTGTGTGTTTTGAACCTTTTGGTCCTGTAAGGCATTTGCAGCTCATTGTCCACTGTAAGTTCTCAATGCCACCTGGTCATCTCAGAAGATATGCCTCCATTTCTCCTGCAGCTCATTCAACACAAGGTATGGAAATCCTGCATAGTACAGAAGTCCGGTAAAAGCTCACGGTTTCTCAAAATGCTACTCTGTCCAAGGCTTGTGCTATTACTTCATCACCAAACACTCAAACACATTGCATGTTTCCATACAATGGAGTATTCTGGCACTGCTTAAATCAAATAAATTTTTTTTTATAACGATCCCTTTGCATGTGACCAGTCCTGCATACACATACTGTATACTGACTCAAATTACACAGTAAAGTCCAGATTCATATTTTTGGGTCTTCTCCTTGGTTCCACATCCTGTGGTGATGGGAAAGTCTTCATGACCGCAAAGACAAAAGGGACATTGGAAGCTCTGTTGGTGAGTCTCTGTCAGGTTTCATAGATCATTAGAACGATTCCCAGCTGATGGTGATGTCTTCTGCTATTACAATAGAGGGAAGGAAACAAAAGCCAAGACCGCAGAGGAAGGATATAATGGTTCCTTCCTTTACATTAAATCTAGTTTTTGTATCAATTAAGCTGCAATGGACAGGCTTCCTGGCCATGAGCTGCAACTTCTGGATGTGGCTAGAAATGTGTTTCATGCAGGTCTGAAGTTGTTGCTCCTGCTTCAAATTTTTTTCAGTATTTATTCATTCATCCATTCATTTTCTCTCTGTTGGGACTTGAAGGTAGTGGCAATAGGTTAAGAAGGTCAGCTAAGACTTTGCTATCCATGGCCACAAATTCTAGTTCCTCTTGGGGGATCATCATATGCTCTAAAGCCAAATATGAGTCTTAAGTGACCCAGTGGCTGGGTCTTCCCTTGATTCTCCGTCCAGTGGGACATAGCTGATACTGGCATTGTATCTGATCCCCACTCTACATTTGCAGGTGGTGAGCCAACAACCTGAATCCATGTCGCAGTTTCAAGCTGAGCCTAGCCAGCTTATTAGCACCAGACCCGGCTGTAGTGTCCACAGGTCTTTAGAATCACTATTTGTCCGAGTTATCTGTTCAGCAATGGTGGCCATTATGCTACTGTGTGGCTGTGCAGTATTATCCTTATATTGTGCTATGGCTCTACAAGTATGACCTTTTGGAACCAGTTCTGGTTATAGGTCCCTGGGCCATTTTCCTGAAGTTTCTTGATCATAAAAAAGAAATATTGTTCATTACTGTACTCTCCATCTAAAAGTTTGTCTTGGGTGATCCTGTTTTCCCCCACATCCAGCTTCTCAAGGCTACCAGTGGAAGGACATGCTATTTTCAACATTGAATCATGTTGTGGCTTTTGGCCTCAACCCTGCCACAAGGAAACTGAAATTACAGGTCATTCTCCTGCAAGCTGGTGCTGGTGGGTGTGCCAGGCACCTCCCCATCCTCCACAAAAAAAACCTCTTTCAACCTCTGGACAGATGTGGAGGCCTCAGGGCATTGCCTTACCAATAGCCTGCTTTGATGGTCTCAGATGTTGCTTTTGATTTCCTCTTGCTAGGCTTTGTATCGATCACAGTAGCACACTGAATGAATCTGCCTGAATTCATACTAAACAGTGTACCCTTTTTTTTTTTTCTCCTCGTTTGTTCAACTCCGAGCTATGTAAGATGACCTGTGACAAATTGGATACATGTCCCCTCCGTTTTGTTTGCCGTTGTGTTTGGTGACCAGACACCCCACTGAAAGCTCCTAGGATGCATGTGTCCCCATGTGGGCTCTTTTCATATTCAGATTTAATGCTTTCATATTAATCATGCTAACCAGACTCACGATCCCTTCTGCCTCTCCCTGTAATCCTGCCTCCCTATTGAAGGTTGGGGTAATTCTGCTATTGTCCTCTTTTGTATGGCTTATGTTGTGTTTCCACATTTACCCACAAAGCACAAACATCTGTTCTCTAGACTCTGCACATTTCTTTCGTGATGTAATGCTCCATGTCCCTCTGTCACCCTCTCTCTTTCTTTTGTACTGTGCCTATTTCTGCATGTGCCAAGCCTCCACCCATTTCTATCACCATTTCCAGCTTGTGGGTTCCCTTTTTTTGGAGCAAGGTTGGATATCCATTTGCATTTAGGATCACTTGGAGTATTTTAGCAAGATTTTGTTTTGAGCAGCATGATGCGATACTAATGATCATGAATAATGATTAATAATGAGGAACAACTGATTCATTTGAATTGTTTTTGATTAGGTATGTGTTTACAGAGACTCCTGGCTGATTCTATGTCTCTGTTGGAATCAGGGCCATTATGTATGTAAAAATAATAGAAAGGACCCAAACTTTGCAGTGGGTATATAATTTTAGCATGCGGCAAAAGTTCAGCAAGACAGACACGTTTTATTGATGAAGTTGTGAGCTCTTTGTTGCTTTATTTTTTTGAGTGAGCACCGCTTTGCAAATGTGATGTGCCAGCTCTGTAATCATAATTTTTTTATTATTGTAATCATTATTAATAAATTATCAATTTTAATTCAAATTTACGTAGTTTATTTTATTCTTGGGGTTGTCGAGTTTAAAAAATAAACTATTAAATGCAATGCACAGGACATCTGATCAGAGGGGTTGCATTCCCTTAAAGCAGCCCACAAACAGCAGGCCTGACCTGCACAAGACATCATCAAACTGCTGGAATCATGTGTTGTGGTCAGATGAGACCAGAATTGAACTTTTTGAGCAGGCCTGCCTTGTTCATTGAAAAAAATTGGGACGGTATGCAGAGTCAAGCACCCACACCCACTTTAAACTAAGGTAGTGGCTAAATGATGCTTTGGGCTTGGGTTTTTTGTTGTTGTGTTGTTTTGGTGCATTAACTTAAGTAAAGAGGAAGTCTACATGAACAAACATGAAAATATAAAATAAGTGACTTCTGATAAGCAAAAATGTTCGCAGAGTTGATACTGGGTCACCTCTCTGGCATGGAAACAACAAGGAACACTGTCTCGTTGTTATATAACAATGACCATAAGAACTGTAAATGCAGTATCGAAAATAAATTTATTACCAGCTGAAGTATCATGGAACTTCAAACTAAAATGTTCTCAATACACAATACACCAGGTTTAATGATGATCTAAACTGTCCCTCTGGTGCCTTACAACAGGGGTCCC
>JAQQZR010000035.1:12216096-12248390 GCA_030068235.1 Notoglanidium macrostoma | reverse complement strand
TATAACATAAACATATATACAGGCAGCACAGGATTCCCTGCAGACTTGAGTCTCATGTGTTTCTAAATGTTTTACAGAAGGGGAAACTACATGCAACATTTCCCTCACAATCAGGGCTATTATTAGTGGTGGTTCTGGAACATTCCTTGGTAATGATCGTAGAAAAGTACAGACAGAGGGGAAAAATGGGAGACCCAGTGAGTTTGCTGCCTGGCCGAGTAGATTAAAGTGTTGCGGCATGATGGAAGTGAAATAAAATGTGATCGACACAGAATGTGAGCCGTTTGAGTCTGATGGTGATTGTTAGCGCATACGTCATCACTCGTATGTACTCTTCATTGGCTCAGAGCTATTCTCTACTAGTGGCATTATGTTTGTACAGTTACAGGTGAGCAAATTGATCGCAATCATTTATTGTTCTACAGCCTCCTCAGTGTGGGACAGTATGACCCATTTTAATGTTCGTTCCACCTCTACAAACTGTAACTTAAAATCTGAGAGTTAAACATTTAGAACATTGCATCATTGAGTTCTCATGTGAATTAGATGAGGTTTATATGCTCCTAATAATCAAAGTTGAAAGTTACTCACTGTTGTCTGGGTAACTGCATAGGTTTAAATATGTTGTTAGGGGTTTTTTTTTTGTGAGTGATTGTGTGAGAACTTTATAAAGTATATGAGCAAAGAGAAAACCACAAGTGAAGCAAAATGCCATCTCTTGATTCAACACATTTGTTGACTGTTATGCAGATGCAACCTAATTCTGTCCAGGATTACCATGTGATGTTGTTTAGCTGACATATGGTGTGCACAAGCACTCCTAACCCTGCATTTCCTCTCTTCTCACACATAAGATTTTCTATGAGGTTGGGAAACATAATACTGATTTAAAGCTGAGCCTTCAATGATTGCATGTATTCAGAGTACAGTTCTGTGCAAAGACAAGTTAAACCTAGCATATTTATGCCTATAGTTTTGTTATCTCCAAGTATGTTTTTTTTAATTTTTTTTTTTATATTTTTTTTCTTCCAGTTATGCCCTGGCAGATGAAGCATATCGGTCTCTTCGGGATCAAGATAAGGACCAGTGCATCCTCATTACCGGAGAGAGTGGTGCAGGAAAGACTGGTAAGGCTAATGTGAGCCCTGTTAGATTGAATATACTTTATTTTTGTTCTTCCAGCACATGGCCATTTGCAAAACCAGAACAGTATTTGATTAAAAGGGGACACTTTTTGAGCTGCAATTTTCAATAGATGCTTTATAAAATTTAGTTTAATTTGTGCTGTGTTCTAAGTTGTAGCAATTGAACATATACACAGTACATCATCAGCAGTCTTGAAGTCAGATACAGAACTGTAAATGTTTGCCAGGTGTAGTCTAGCATGAAGCAGATGCGGTTATGAGTTATTCATTGGTATGTTTGTCACTTTTGGCCTTATAATGGCCAAGTAACTTTCACACATGGTGACCATCTTATTCTCTACTAAAGGCCAGGGCTTGTACGTGTTTGTGTTTACAATTCTTAATTCCTCACTAGTCATAAACTTCCTCAGTTCATTTGTTTTTACAAACTAATGATGGTTCTGCTGAAATATGGGCTCTTCCTGCCCGTCAACTGTAGCATGCTCGTTGGACCACAGTGGGATGATTTCAGGCGTCCTGTGATGTAGCAGTCTACCAGGTCCAGAGCACGACTTGAAAGAGTGGATGAGGTTATGCTGAGGTCTTTCAGTTTGAATATGCTCCACTTTATCCTGTCACTCCAACCCTGGCTCAGCTAAGGTTTGCTTGGGCTTGCTAGTGAGCTGCAGGGAATGATGTCAGCATTTATAGTGTTTTTCCCATTGGTTGATGATGGATTCCTAATTCAGTATGATGCTCTACCAGGACATCTGCTGCAAAAGCAAATAATCTTTTTAACATGACTTACCGTTTTACATGTAAAGGGAACTTGAAAATGACGTGCTCTGCTAGCATGCATATTTGTTAATCTTACGTTAAATTACCTTTTCTTTTTTTTTTTTTCATTCATCACAACTAACTGGTTTAGTTGGAGAATGCAGGAAATGCAGCAAGCCAGCAATGAGATGATTTGGGATTTTTGTAATCGCTTTATCATTTGTGGAGTTTAAAGGCTGATGAAAGTATGTAGGTTATAGAATTAATTTATAAGTGTGCTTCACTGATAACCAAAATCTGTTCCACAATTAATGAAATTGCAGGCTCCTTTTTTTTTATTCTACTTTGGTCAGGTAAGCCGCTCGTCCATAAAGGCAAATGCTGTATGCCAGCTGGACTTTATCTTATGTTTGTTATTCATAGCTCAGAACATTTTCAATTCCATTGAAATATTAATTATCTGCTTTGAGTTACTAATGATTTAAATTAAATGCAGTTTGACTGACATAAGTTGATATTCCATTAATTTGCTTGCCTTTCTCGATAATGCGGAATTATGCCACAGCATGCTCACGGTCACATTTAGCTCCAGAGAGTTATTATTGCGCATAGTTGTCTCGAATAGGAACAGCAAAAAGTGCTTAAAGAGGCCCATTGGGGGCGGAATAGTGCTGCCCCATGGAGCATCAGGGGAGGAGCAGCGTACACGCGGTTCATAACGGGGTTGCCACTTTGGGATTGATTAAAGGTACTCTGAGGCCACCATGATATTGTTTTATAAGAAATACAATTGCATTTATGCATTCAACTTCATCCATTTTTTAAAAAATTATTTAAATCCGCATGGAATGATGAGCGTTAATAATCTATAAACTTAGTACAGATTTCATCCTGCTTCATGTCCCGGAAGATTCCCGTACCAGATCTTTTTACTATTTAAGTCTGCCATAAGATCAAATGTGGCATAATACAGACATGGAAGAGTAATTGTACCCTGGCTTAATTACATCAGAGTCTTTTGTTGAACGCTGGGTCTGGGATTTGGCTCTGTACCACTTAAATGATTGTCATTTCATTATTATGATATTAAATGTGGGCTGAATGAGATTATCTTGCTTTGTATGAGAGGAGGAAGTGCGAGTCTGTAGTGTTTCAGGGTGGGGTGGGAAAGCTAAGCTAACTGAAATGATGTAAAGGGGATTTTGGGGTGCAGTCTTGTCTCGTCTGGAAGAGTGTGGCCTCTGACCTCTCTTGTTGTACTGTGTGTTCCAGAGGCCAGCAAGCTGGTGATGTCATATGTGGCTGCGGTGTGTGGGAAGGGCCAGGAGGTGAACAAGGTGAAAGAGCAGCTGCTGCAATCTAATCCTGTACTAGAGGGTATGTATAATGCTCCGTTACCTTCATCACATCATCTTCATCTCTTTCTTGACTATATACTTAACATTACGTTTAATTATTAGATTAGGCTGTTCGTCTTTGCATGCAATGTAATTTCAAATTCATGTAGCTTTTAGATAACACAGATGCTATAACAAATAATACTCAAGCAAAGTAGTTGGAAATTACCATTAAATTAAAATAATACATATTTAATATGAAGTATATTGTCCTTTAGGTTTTATTTTAACGGTTAGCCTGACCACTCAGAAGTGACCATGTGCTAAAAGCATCTGTCAACCCTAAGCACCAATAATAAGTATCAGAGCCTCAGGAAATTGCATCTGATAGAATAGACATGGTCATTCACGCAAATGTCTGCTCTACCAGGTGCACATTTGCGTTCAATAGGTTTCCACAGAGGCAGGTTATCTAGCTGCCAAAGCAAGAATTTTGGCCTGTTGCATCTTAAATTGAAAATGTATTGGTTCAAATGGCTCTGAATCTCACCTCTAAGCAAGCAATTAGCTCAAAACGTTCAACTTGACACATTTGAAAAAGGGGGTGTTACGACCTTCTCGCCCTCTTTTTCCTAGTATTGCCCCTCCTTCAGTAGACTGAATTTGACTGGTAATGGAGCACAAAGCTCTCTGCTGCCTGATCGCAGACAGGAATGTGTGTTTTTAACGTGGGGCCGTGCACAGGAAATGCCCATGAGCGATGAAGTGCCCAGCCGAGTTCCACATCTGTGAGAGTTTAGCTGCTGGCTGTAATGATCTCCACTCCTGAGGCTCGGCAGACTTCCTGCCCTATGGCCTCACGCCTGTACTTGCTCTAGGCAGCCAGAACTGAAGCAGTGTACTCCAAAGTCCAAAAAAGATCACTTCCAATTTTAACACACTGGCTCCTATAAATCATGCTCATGAAGTTATAAAGAGTTTATTTAGAGGCTAAAATCACTATATGAGCCATAATCAGTTGTAATGTAAAAGATTTAAAAAAAAAACTACTTGTACAAGCATTAGCTTTACATTACATGGCTACTAGTAGGGAAATTTACTACACTTTGTGACTAACTTGGTATGTGTTTTTTCTTTGTAGCTTTTGGGAATGCTAAAACTGTGAGGAATGACAACTCCTCTCGATTTGTGAGTATCTGTCTGATTTCTGGCAGTGTGCTCTGTGGCCGGATCATTGCATTAAGTGTCTTTCGTTTACATAAGATTAAGCTCATGTAGAGTGTTGATACTTTTAACCAACCCTGCCAAAACAGCTTTTTTTCTCCCCCTCTAAATGTTTTTTGACTGTTAATATATTTTGTAGAGAAAAATCCAGGAGTCTAAAATGCTATTGACCGGAATCATCCTTCTTTTTTATGGATTCTTCTGCCTGACATTTGGTTATGTTTGGCGCTACTGCTCTTTATATAGTTATTATTAGTGAACAAGGAGGATTCTAGTAAAATTCTAGTTGTAACTTTCCAGAAAACTACATCAACATGAATAAAAGTACGCATCAGCACTCACTGGGTGTTTCTGCAGACGGTCCATATTTCGGAGCAATGCACAGAACAACTTGCACTGAAAGATTACTGTCAAGGCACAGCTGTGTGTGTGTGTATAGCGTGTGTGTATATGTGTGTATATATATATATTCTGTATCTGTGTATCTGTATCTGTATTCTGGGTGCGTGTGTGTGGATGAATGTTGCCTGATGAGAGGTCTTGGGAGCTTAAAGATGCTTTTCCTTTCCAATCCTTTCCCGTGGATAAGCATTATGCAATGGGCTATGTCTGAGTGATTGCTGAGAGAAGATTTCAGCAAACTGAAATCTATCTAAAATCTAACCTTGATAAATGTGAGCTAAAAAAATCAAGGAATAAATATAGCCATAAATTCCGCAAAGAGGTAAATCATGGTCATGTATTATTATTAATAATACTGTATCTGTTTTGTATCAGTTAATGTTTCTATTGCCGTGGCATGTAAATGCATTTAGAAGGACCATCCAGAGGGGGAACAAAAACATTAGATTCCAGCATGCAGATCTGAAGGGACATGGAATTGTGCAGAAAGTGTTCTCACGCTCACTACATGCTTTTAAGGGAGTGGGGGGTTGCGGGCTGTTTTCAGATTCCTTCTTGATGTCATCTCATGATTCCAGACTTCTTCAATTAGTCCAGAGCTCCAGAGTCACTACATTTTCTGAGCAAGAACTCCACAAGCCCATTAGCTACTGCTGTCAGCTTTTTTAACTTGTAATTTAATGTGTCATCTTCTTCTGCACAGTGGGGGGGAAAACAATCAGTTACTTCCCATGGCTGGCAAAAGGTTTTATTGAATTTGGCTGCAGATATTCGGGCAGTAGCTTTGAAGAACCGCTGGCTGGGGGGAAAAAAAAAGAGAGCGTGAAAGACACTTCCAGACAGGAGGCTTACTGTTACTTTATGGTTTTAAGTTAGGATAGAGTGCAGGATCTTTCATTTTCACACTTTCCTCACTTGTAGTTCATTACTCCAGCTAAAATTTATAGTCTACTTTATGAATAAGCCTGACCAAGAGATTGAGATGGGGGAGAAACCATTTCTCTTACTTGCTCTCTTGTGGAAGTCTTGTGTTTTTAGTATAGTTCAGTCACTTCGTCTTCTCTGCTTCTCCTTTATTCTGCCATTAAAAGCCACAGTGGAGACATGTGGTTCTTCATGTTCAGCCTGCCACTATGCATGTTAAAGGCTTTGGTGCAATCTCATCACAGGGTGGGACACACTGGTCCTTCATATCTTATTCTGACTGTGTATGGCTAAACTAGAAGCTAGTTTAAAGATTTCATTCATTTCAATCTATTTGTAGCTCCTTATTGTTTTATGCAAATATTTTCTCTATCCACAGGGAAAGTACATGGACATCGAGTTTGACTTCAAAGGGGATCCATTGGGCGGAGTCATCAGTAACTGTGAGTATAATTACAGGATCGATACTGGGTTGGCCCATTGAACAGTACCTCACTGATGCTCACTGTCGATTACAGAAGCTGTGCTTTTTCCACAAAAAAATCTGATCTGTTCTCTGATCCAGCTGTGTGGTCACAGTGATGGCTGCAGCACACAGCAGTGGAGCTCTGCCCTGCTGCAAACCACCCAAAGTGTGTTCTCCTCCTGCAGTTATGCTAGTGGGTTGGGACACACAGACAAATGCAGGGTGTGCTTGAAAAAGCCTGGGCTTGGATTAGCCTTTCCTGCACGTCTTACTCTGTCTGACACATTCCCAAATCATCTGCCATGGATACAATATCCACACAACCAATTTTATGCAATTCTGCATGCCACCCTTTGCTCCATTGTTGTGTGTTAAGGGACTGTAAATTCCCTGTTACTGTCCGCTTAGAGAGCCAAACTGAAACTCATTTGCCCAAACAATTCTGCATATGTTGAGCACATTCTTATGTGTTTCGCTTTATTCCACAAACATTACTAATGAAATCAGTAGTGCCCTGATGTAATAGATGTTTTGTAATCTGAATTGTGTTGGAGTTGAGTTGGCATGGCATGTCCCTGTCCGTGTGAGGCTGGAACAGAGAGCGAATAAGATCAATAAACCAGCGTTTGTGTTTTTTCCAGTGAAAGTTCACGGCACAGCCAAACTTTCTCTTGTTCTTTCTCTACTCTTAATCTCTGCTCTTTATATCTGTCCTTCTGGTTCATCAGGTCTGCTTTATTGCTTTCAGTTTTCCATTGTTTTGACTCCATTAACACACCCAGAGTCTGGCACTTGGAAAATAAAAGACAGTCGCTAATAGGTTTCTGCAGCATACTTGGTCAGTAGCATATTATGGATTAACATTAAGAATAATAAAGATTAGCACCTTTGTTGTTAGCAATATTTTATGTGATTAGATGGAATTGAATTGAAATTACCTTAAGTGTGTTGTTGGGTTTGTTTGTTTGTTTTTTTCTGAACTTTCATAACCCTCATTCTCGTTCTTCCTTTACTCTTGTCTATGGCCACATTGTGTGTGATGCACACTCAAAATGAAAGTGAGAAAAGGCTCATAATGAGTTTTGGATTACAGGTTAGTCTGGAGAAAAGCCCTTTAATAGACCCTTTTATTATTAATAAGATGGCATGGTTCAACGCACGTCTTCTCTCTAACCACTAGCACTCAGCCTTTGAGGAAATGATTAATACCAATGATCAGACCGCAATAAACACGAAGTGTAAATATACCAAATGAAGTGTATGATAAATTATATAAAGTGATATTTGTGCACTGTTTTTCTTATAAATGCTGTTTTTGCTCATAAATTGACATGCTATTGCAAATTTCAAGTACAATTTGCAACACAAATCAGCACATATAACACAATGATGATATGAAGGGGTATATATTTCAAATCTTTTTGATATATTTTTTCTTTTTTTGGAGTTCAAGTATTGGGATGAATCCTTGCAACAGGGATACAGTGTACCTTTGCTAGTCAAAATTCAGATTTGAATAAACATGATGATTAAACACAATCCCATCGCTGAATAGACAAGATTGAAGACCTTATGATCGCAGTATTGGCTCTAATAAGCTCAGTTAGCGTGTGGTCAGGCACACTTCCCATCCTTCCAGATAGATCTCTCCTGTGAGGTTTCCTGTTCCAGCGCAAACACAATGGACAATAGGAGCCTACATACACTGCAGACACCTTGAGTATGCAAATATTTCCCTCCCCTGGAAACAGATACCTTGAGTGATCTCAGCTGTACTTTGAAGGGGGTGGCCTCGCAGAATATTCAGCTGGCCAGTGGAATGGAAAAAAAAAAAGAAGTTGCGCTTACCAAGGTTTTACTGCTTTTTCTTTCAGATCTTTTGGAGAAATCGCGTGTTGTGAAGCAGCCAAGAGGAGAGAGAAACTTCCACATCTTCTACCAGCTGTTATCTGGAGCATCAGCAGAAACGCTCCGTAAGAGACAACAAACACTTACATGTTCTTAGGCTTGTTACATACAGCTTTACATATGACCATTCTTATGCATGAGTTTGCGCACAGGTAAGGTAAGAGGAGATTTGTTTGTGTGTTGTTGGTTTTTTTTGGGTTTTTTTCTTTTAAACAGAAGGGAAAATCCTGAGTAACTGGGCCAGCAGCTATTGTTCTCACTTGTTTTACTGGACCATGGCCATTGTTGACATGCTTACTGTAAGAGAACAATGTAGCGAGCTTTAATTTCAGACATCAAATAGCTGGAGGACTCTGGGGGCAGTGTGCCTTTGTTAATCCTAGTTGGCCATAAGTATTTTTGTGGGGTATTTAATAGTGGAATTGAATGGGAATTGTGTGTGTCGTCATAGTGGAAAATCTAGGAGGTTTGGGCTGATTCAGATTGTGTCGGAAAAAAACGACATGTTTATGGCTTTTTGTTTGTTTGTTTGTTTCTTGTCCCCCCAGAAAAACTGAAGTTGGACCGAGACTTCAGCAAATATAATTATCTTAGTCTTGATTCTGCCACAGTCAATGGACTTGATGATGCTGCAAACTTCAGGACAGTAAGGGTGAGTTATTCAGTCATATATTTTTAAACACGTGCAAACACAAGCACACTAGATCAACAACAACATGGATAATCTTATCAACAATTATTTTTCCATGATAGGTATGTAATAGATGAACTAAAGTTAACATTAGCTAATTACAGCTACACACAGCGCAATCAGTAACAGCTAAAATACAGACTTGGACTGGGAATTAACACTCACTAATGATTTGATCGTAGCTTAGCTTTTACCTTTGTGAGTGATTAAAATGGATTCACCAATTTAGACCAATGTCCAGAACACTGAGCAGGCTATAGGGGCAGGTGCCACTCACCATAATAAGCCATGCTCTTGGGTTTATACAACTACTGTATCTACTATATGACCACATACTTAGGTAAGAGAAGAAAAACATCTGGCTAATAGTTTGCTTATTTTACTAGTTTCAACCACAAGGGAAAGGGATTTTTTCCATTTGTAGCAACAGGTGAGAAAGAGAGCTGGACTAATAGTTAGCTACCTTCTAGTAGTTATCATATGTGGTTTAGCCCCAGGATGGAACTGTGGCTGCCTCTTTTTGTGTTTCCTGCTGCAAACAAGTGCTGCAAGCCTGATGTTCAGTGGCCACAGCTAGGATTACTTAGCTTTTGATTTCCAAAGGCAGAAATGACAGCCGTCTATATTCAGAATCAAAGAACTAAACCGTTATTATAAGAAAATAAAGTAGTACTTTTACACCTTAAGGCTAAGACCATATACTTTTTGACAGCTGACAGAATGTAAAGAGAATAGAATCATTCATCATCATAAAACTTGAACTGTTTAATCAAATACCATAAATCAGCTTTAATATTGAATAATCATGTGAAAAACTTAAACTGCAAACTTTCATTGTTTTTAGATTATTTGATAATTTACCAAAAACAATAAAAGTTTTTGTGTGGTTTGTTTTTTAAATGGCTAATTAGATGTTCCATGGTGTGAGAGTAGATCTGCTCTTGTCCGTGTTATTTAAAATGGGGTCTGAGATCTTCATAGTGAGTGTCTGTAGTAGTGTAATATGAAGCAGTTTTACACGAAGGGAAAAATTAATTTACCTGATTAATCTTTCTTAACAGAACTTTACAAAAGCATGTAGTGGGTATATCCTACCCAAAGTTTTAGCTTTGGCCTCTCCTTTCCCTTAACCCAATTCATACAGTAGAATGTGATCTGTCTTGACAAGATTATATTGCACTATTTCTTATCATTTCACATTGTCCTTGTTTATCATGTTCTGTGCTGGTCATGATCATTAGATGTCTGCATCCAGCAGAACTGGTTTGAATAAGTGACTGCTGCAGATAATGCTATGCAGTTCTTCTGAACAATAGTTCTAAGCCCAGCTCTGCTATGAATTTGGGAAAAAAACAACAACAAAAAACATAGATCAGCTAGTTCTGCCCTCCGAGTCTCTGTCTTTGCCCCTTGTGGCTGAGAGATCATATCCATATAATTGGTGAATACTTACTTTTTGTGCTTTATGATTTATTCAGACTGTTGTGTCTTCAGGAAATAACAGTGAGTCATGGTTTTTTGTCGAATGGCTGTCAAAACTACCAAAACAATCGTAAATTAGTTTTAGTAAGATGTCCACAATACTGCACACAGCGGAAAACATTCATTTAACATCAGCTCTG
Organism: Notoglanidium macrostoma; assembly: GCA_030068235.1. NCBI lineage: Eukaryota > Metazoa > Chordata > Actinopteri > Siluriformes > Auchenoglanididae > Notoglanidium > Notoglanidium macrostoma. Next base: position 12,237,915 of record JAQQZR010000035.1, on the reverse strand, counting down.
TCTTGCTTCACATTCTGACATACCAGATACACAGAAAAAGGACTGGCTATATTTACTGAAGGCTTACTCTATGATTATTGTGACATGCTTATCCTTATCTTATAAGTTAGGATATGAGTGGATAGTCAAAACTGTATAAATTTGTTCTCCCCACCTTATTTGGTTATGCAACTGGTTTTGCGGGGCTCAGTTTAAACTTGCTAGTAATGCTTTTAATAGGATAAAAACAACATAGAGTTCCTAACTTATTTGGTTAAATGCTTTCTCCTTCTCGCAAATCCTCCTCTCAAACCTAGCTAAGGGTCTGATCCTTACCATGACTCCCTTTTTTTTTTTTCTTTTTTTTTTTTTTTTTTTTTTTTAACCCTAAGATTTCCTTTATCAGCCCACGGTTTCCATAACCATGTGAACGGCTGTGTGTATTGACCACAGTGTCTAGCATAGTCCTATCAGTACATCGTTTTTACCCAACAAACTGTGTTCATTACTGTTGTCAGTTGGGTCTGCTTTGTTACTTGATCAAGTCAAATCTATTATTCTATTATCTGAGCTGTAGTGACTGGGGAATTTTTGTTTCTCTTATGCAGAATGCCATGCAGATTGTGGGTTTCATGGAGGATGAGGTGCAGTCAGTGCTGGAGCTGGTGGCTGCTGTGCTCAAGCTGGGCAACATAGAGTTCAAGCCTGAGTCACGTGTCAACGGCTTCGACGAGAGCCGGGTTAAGGACAAGAACGGTGAGCATTTTACCCAGTGAAAAAGCTTGTTCATCCTTTGCTTTTGCCAGTGCAGATGGGTTAATGCAAACTATAGTTAGGCAGAAAAATCAGATAAAATTATTCTGTTATGTAACTGACCCATGTGTAGTACTTTACTCTGTCTGTTGGTACACCTTGTTGAACTCTACTGCCATCTATTGATATTTGCCTTGGAGGTTTGAAAACCTGATACTGTTTGTATTTGGGAGTAATTGTGGAACACAACCTAGCTCTTAAAGTTGATTATGCAAGCCATAATCCTGTAAATAGTAATGACTATTTATAGTAATTTAATCGTGTGAGTAGTGGATAGTAATTTGCATGTTTTCATGATTCAAATAAACAAATATTTTTGAATTTTTTTTAAGTGTCTGTATGGACTTAATGGTAGTATTTTGTGAGGAATGCTATCCCTCTTGAGTCCTTTCTTCCTGCAACCCCGATCACTACCTTTACTTATAGTAGTTATTTGTTTGTAAAAGGATTCATTTTTTTTGTAGTGCCTGAAGTTCTCAAGTGTATCTTGGTCTGATATTGAAAAGATCCAAAAAACCTCCTATAGGGCCAACTTGAGAGGTTTCCTGCTTAACTTTTTATGTAAACACTCGAGATGCAGAAACCCCACCTTCGTCAGGACTAGTTAGTGACTGGTCATAGAGCCATTGTTGTGTTATTTTGTTGCTCTAATAGGCTATAGAATACGAGATTAATATAAAACGTTAATGTCTCTAAATATAAACTGTACTGTCTGGTGGGGAATGATTTCCATACATAAAGTTTTGTTTAAGTTTTAATGTGCTAGCCTTTCTGATCTGTGTGTAACTCCTCTGCACTGTTCCTGTCGCAGATCTGAAGGAGATGTGCGAGTTGTTAGGCATTGATCAGTCAGTGCTGGAACGAGCCTTCAGTTTTCGCACTGTGGAAGCTAAGATGGAGAAAGTGTCAACAACACTCAATGTTGCACAGGTTGGCTTACCTCACATCTCTTACCACACATTATCTCAGTTCCTCCTTTGCATTTACTAGCTCGTACATGGTACTTTTTGTATTCATCTCTCCTTGGGGCAAACAGACACTACAGTAGTGGAATCATTCCTTTAATATTGTATCTTGAACTATTTATCAATATGGATCCGTAAACAATGTAAATGCACACATGAGACTGTCAGAATCTTGTTTATAAAATTTATATTATTTCCACATTTTAAATGCCATTCAGAAAAATAGTATGAAGGGTATCGGTGCATCTTAGCTGCTAGTCCTGAGAACAGAATTGGTTTAGTAAGAGGCCACTCCACAGAGCTGGAGCATTACTCTGAAGGTCAGACTCTCTGCTTGCAAACATCCAACAAGATAAAGCAAACACAGCAGGAAGTTGCACTGAATTAAATTGCAGGTCTAAACATGGAGGTTTTTTTTGTTACCTTTAGCATCATCGTGTTCATATTGCAAGAACCTGTAGTGATTGTCATCTCATTGACACTAGCCAGATGATGTTCTATCTGTGTGCTGTTAGCGTAATGTTATCTAGAGTTTAACCTCTTCCTGTATACTGCTGCCATGTTGACATGTCAGTGGATGATCTTACACAGTCGAGGCTCAGTGCCAGCTCTTGAGACTCTTAAAACTCTTCAAGTTTTATTTTTCCCTTTGTCTACAAAGCTTCTAACCTTTCACTATTTTTAATGAAAATAATGAGAGATTGGTTATTATTAAAGCTTAAGCAAGTAACTGGATATTATCTATTTTGTTCTAGGCCTATTATGCACGTGATGCACTTGCCAAAAACTTATATAGCCGCATGTTCAGTTGGCTGGTGAATCGAATAAATGAAAGCATCAAGGTATGGACCCAAAGTTATTTTCTACTCATTCTATTATCTTTATTGCTCAACATTGAATAAACACTTTGTCATCTTTTATTTTTAGGCTCAGACCAAAGTAAGGAAGAAGGTTATGGGGGTCCTGGATATTTATGGTTTTGAGATCTTTGAGGTAAGGTTTACGCTGGAGGAGTCACCTGCTTGTAGACTGCGTCTGTTCAGACTTGTTGGCTAATGACCTAAGGGAACAGTAACAACGAGCAAGACCTGTCTGGTCTTTATTTAATTAAATATGACGTAATAGAGCTAAAATGCCCCCTATTTGCACTTATCAAGAAATATCACCACACACAATCAAGTCACTTATAAGAGCAGTACCTCCATTATATCAGCAGTTCTTGTTCAGTGTTTAACACAACGCTAAACAAGAAATTACAAATTCATTATACTTCTCTATGTAAATGTATATATCATGTCTTAGGTTGCCTTGAAAACATGAAAGTTATTCTTCTCTTCGATCTGTACACAGTGTTAAACGTAGTGTTTTCCAAGTGTCTTTATTACCAAATATACTATTTTGTAATGTTGTAAATTCAGCTATGCCATCTGGTGCCATTCAAGTTTACTTATGACAAGCATGCCTAACAGGAAACGGTTGTATTCGCTGCTTATTGGTTTGCTTGCAGCTAGCAGTATGTCGGCACTGTGCTTGTTTTAACTGGATATAACAATTACATTCACCTGTCTGTAAAATTCATCACTATTTATTTGCATTTGTCCATTACATTTGCCTGCTGTCTGACTATGTTCCTTTCTCCTTAATGTCATTATCGTTGTTTGTTGTTGTGTCTGGGACAACAGGATGTTGTAAGTACTCCTCTGAGGATGTGATGTGGCAGTGTGCATGCTGGGATTGGAGCCTTTAATCCTAGTCTTTAATTTAGGCTTTCTCTCTGTAATTTTATACTGCAGAAGTGCATGAGCAGCCGTGAGGTGCAACATTAGCTGCAGTGTTGGCAGTGTCAGTGCACTGTATGTATCGGACATTGCATCATTGACTGTAGTAAAGTTGCACCTCCGGGTCTAAGGTGCTGAAACACCCAAGATTTGCAGTGTTTTTTTTTTTTTTCTTTTTATGTAGTTGGCATACAGTGAAAAGCTAGTACGACCATGGAGCTGTTTTTCTTTTGCACTTTGAAAAAGCAGCTGTTGAACTCGATTTCACCATTACTTAGTCAGCTTCAGGCTGAGGTGCCAAAAGGCTATGTTTGTACGGAGGCCAGCTGTAAACTGGTAATGCCAAGTTAAACAAAGAGATGACCGAGTCTTTCCAGTGTACCATATGCAGCCTTTTGAATTAGCTTTGAAGCTTTCGCCCCTTTGCCAAAAGCACACTAGTGGTTTTTGGTCTAACATACACCAGGTTTGTTTCTGAATGGCAGAGGTGAACACACAAAAACCTCTCATAAAAAGAGACAAAACAAGCCTTTTGTAGCATGGAACAAAATTGAGCAAATTGCCAACCTGATCATCATCTAACTTGTAACAAACGAATCGTAACTAACACAGCCATTGTGTAACCTTTAACAATAAATACTAAGCTAACTGTTGTTGCTTTATTAACACTTCACAAGAGACTATTGAGATATTTGTTTGTGTTAGTTATACTACATTCTGGTGGTATACATTTACAATTATACAGATACAACTTATTAGAAATACCAAGGTATATTATTTATTTACACTTAATACAGAAAAGATCGATAACTTAAAAAGAACAAGGAGGCTAAAGGAGTACGGTGACTTGCAGCCAGTCATAGGCGGTTCTAGTTCACTCGGAAGGTTTGCTGTGCTTAATGTTTTGGCTGCTGTGTGCGTCTGAATTATCCGCATACAAACACAATTTGAATGGCAGACACATTGACCCTGCATCTGGTTTGTCCTATAGGACAACAGCTTTGAGCAATTCATCATCAACTACTGCAATGAGAAGCTTCAGCAGATCTTCATCGAGCTCACCTTGCGTGAGGAGCAGGAGGAGTACGTGCGTGAGGTAAGATAAGGTTCTTCCACCATCACACAATAACTGAAATTTTTAAGATGAATAATAATAATAGTATGCTTTAGCCATAATTGCTTACACAATTACTAGTCTTCCTATATAGAACTGAGAATGAATGTCATCTGGGACAATGCTTCACCTAGGTTTATTGTAAACATTATTTAACAGTGAAACCTCAGAAGTAACTTTATGCCCGGCTTTTATTAACCCTGATACGTTAACACAGAAATGAACATCCTCTTAATTGCCTAATCATTTCATCATCCTATCTACTTCTTTGTTTGAATGCTGCTCGCTCCTGCTCTGAGAATTTTGTATAGAAGTAATCCCTCAAAACAGCATGGGTAAACACACTTGTCCCTGAGGGCTTATGGGCTGTGTTTGCTTTCTGAGCACTGAATATGTGCCTTAATGCAACCATGACCTCCACACTGTAATATTCAGCTCTCTGGACTTGCTCCAGGCCAGAACATGGGAAAATACCTCCGTGTTGGAGACTGGGGAAGAAAATGCAGTGATCTGGGGAGAAGTCCACCCAGTCCACACTGTAGATTTCCCCTTCCACTACTTGCCCTCCCACTTACACTCCCTCCCTCCTCATGAAGCTGTTCACATTGCCAAATTAGCCTACAGCAATTTTCCAGCTCATTACATTCACTGTCGACCCATGTTGTGGGCAGTTCTTGTTACTAAATCCTGACAGATGGTGCGCTCAAATGATTTCATTTAATTGATAAAAACATCATCTCCTTTATTTCATACCCAACAATACATATCATTTGTGTGGATACCTGGTATATAAAAAAAGCCTAAATGGCTTTACCCCTTAAACCTCTAAGGTTTACGTGTGAAAGCTAAGAGATTCTACACTATGGCCAAAATTTTGTGGACACCTGACCATCACACCCACATGTGGGTCTTCCTGTAACTGTTGCCACAAAGTTGGAAGCACACAGTTGTCTAGGATGTTTTTGTATGCTGTAGCATTAAAATTTCCCTTCTCCGGAACTAAGGGGCCCAAACATGTTTCAGCAAGGCAATACCTCTGTGCCCAAAGCAAGGTCCATAAAGACATGGTTTATCAAGGTCAGAGTGGAAGAACCCCATTGAAGAACCTCACTGAACACCTTTGGGATGAACTGGAATGACCTTCTTGCCCAACATCAGTGCTTGACTTCACTAATGCTCTTGTGGCTGATCGGGCAAATCCCCACACCCATGCTCCAAAATCTCGTGGAAAGCCTGCCCAGAAGAGTGGAGGTTATTTTAACAGCAAAGAAGGGACTAAATCTGGAATGGGGTGTTCATACTGGTTTGATAGTCAGTCGTCAACACACTTTTGGCCGTGTATAGAACGTAATAATATGTTAAGAATACTCACTATCACAGCAAAGAGCTGAAAGAGAGATGGCAAATATTGATTCTTGTTTGTGTTTAATTACAGGGCATTGAATGGACCAACATTGATTATTTCAACAATGCCATCATCTGTGACCTCATTGAAAATGTAAGTCAGGCTGAATTTGTTCTAACCAGAAATACTTTCTTTGTTCATTTGTTTGTGATGTTGACGACGACTCCTTTTTTTTTTTTTTTTTTTTTTTACCCCAAAATTATATATCATATTCAAAATATAGTTAGTGAGTTAGTTCATAAGAACATACTATTATCCATTCACTCAGTGCTTTTTGGTGTATGACATCATTCCCTGAGCAAGCTATCTTGTATTTCATTTGGTTTCTAATCTATTTTATAACCCTCAGAACCAGAATGGGATCTTGGCCATGCTTGATGAGGAGTGTCTGCGGCCAGGGACCGTGACGGACGAGACCTTCTTGGACAAGCTGAACACTGTTTGTGCTGAACATCAGCACTTTGAGAGCCGCCTGAGCAAAAACTCAAAGTTCCTCACAGACCACAGCTTGCCTCATAGCTGCTTTCGCATCCAACACTATGCTGGCAAGGTTAGGTACCCACACACACATAGTCCATCACTTGATGCAAATATTTCCTCAGCTGACACCATCATTTGTTTGACTTGTGTGTTATTGATATGTGACTGAATACAAAACTCATGTTGGTGTTTGCTTGAAAAATCCCATGAGTCACCTGTTAACCCTTTAGAGAAATTTTTTGAAATATTAAAACAGATCTGGGCTGGAACTTCCATAAGTCAGCTTTAGTAACTAGTTCGTCACTCTAGACAACTGGAAATACTGCAAATATGTTTTAGATAAAAACCAAACCATGGGAATCTGTTCAATTGACTAATTTCTAATTCCTTGTTTAGGTGCTGTACCGGGTAGAGGGATTTGTGGACAAAAACAATGACCTGCTATACCGAGACCTGTCCCAGGCTATGTACAAGGCCAACCACAGCTTGATGAAATTACTTTTCCCAGAGGGCAACCCTGCCAAAGTCAACCTGAAGAGACCTCCTACAGCTGGATTCCAGTTCAGAGCTTCAGTGACCACACTGATGAGGAACTTACATTCCAAGAACCCGAACTACATTAGGTAAAAATGGCAAATCAGCACCCCAACACAAGTGGCTGAGTCAAGACATTTGTTTAATAGCTTGCGGTTAAACACGTATTACCACACAAGGAAGATTACTGAAACTTTGCCTATTTGTGTTTCCAGATGCATCAAACCCAATGACAAGAAGTCAGCCCAAATCTTCACAGATTCACTGGTGTGCCACCAAGTGCACTACCTGGGCCTGATGGAAAATGTGCGTGTTAGACGGGCAGGATATGCCTTTCGCCAAGCTTACGAACCCTGCCTGGAGCGCTACAAGATGCTCTGCAAGCAGACCTGGCCCAGTTGGAAAGGCCCTGCCAGGTTAGGCCACCTGTTACAAGGACATGTTATTTGGACAGCTTTAGAATATTTTAGGTCAACGGTGTAAGAGCACATGCTCACTGGCATACAGTTCTCCTGACTTCAGCATAAAAATGACCACAATAATGCCAGTCTAAATTTAAGCCTGCTGTAATTGATTTAGAAGACCACGTAATGTAGGAATGTGCCGATCCAATATTCGGTATCGGTCATATCCTGGAATAATTAATTGTTCAGAAATCGGGAAGAATAAAATAAGTAACACAATTCATTAAAAATCAAAGAAATGCTTGATAAAACTTGTGACATGCTGTAAGCAGACGCATAACGTTCTTACATAGGAGCAGCTTGTGTAATGAGATGAGAGCTGCTGCTGTGTGCGAGATCTGTCAGTATGCCATCAGCATTGTGTTACTTTATACTCAAAGAAGAAAATGGCAAGACCACTGAATATAATTTATTATGGAGTGAGATCATTGTCTTTTATATGAGATACACAGATACGAGGTTAAACCAAGAAAAACATATACTACAATGTGCAGAATCAAGGAAACCGAGCAAAAACGGCGACAACTGCATCAAGCATCATCAATATGCTAAATCTGAATACATTTTCATGACCACTAAATGATTGTGATTTTTGCTTTCCACTGTTAATTAGTTATTTATGTGCATATTAAAACCCATGATAGATTTTAAGCAAAGTTTTTTTTATTACTGTAACGACTTGAATTTGCAAACATGAAGTTTGCAGTGTTTTCATTTACAGTCATAAAATATCTCAACACGACGCTCCTCTTTCTCTCTGCTATTCCATGCCATCACACACTCACTCATTCAGCCTACATGTGTCTGCTCAGTGCCACTGAGTCACATGATGGTACAACAAAACGCAGCAGAGCAGGGGAGGAGGCGGAGCTAAGTGTGCATGCAAGATGTGAAAGGAGCGGTGTTTGCACAGAAGTGTCTACTTTTTGATGAAATGGGAACGATGTACTGAAGACAGAGGAGAGAAACTGAAACTAAAGTATTGATCCCAACATGCTAGTATCAGTCCGATACCGATACCATTGTTGGTACTGATTCTATTGATATTTGGAATATGTATATGAAATACATACTCGCTTCATAACTATAACAGGAAATTGAATGTTTTAGATACTCAGCTTTAAGGTTTTGCATAAAGTTGCACTTAAAATTTCAGGATGAATGTTTGGATGGTGCTGACCAGTCACATGCTGCTAAAAGTGATAAAGTTTAAATAAAAAGAAGCAGTACTGCTGAACTGAGTCACGTTTTGGGTGCAATGTATTTCTTCCTTATTATGAGTATAATATTTGTTTCACAGTTTTAGAATTATACTTTTGAAATTTGAGTGTTACGGTTTGCAAAAATACATCCAGACATTTTTTTTTCCAAAGTATTATTTTCTGTTTTGTTGTTTAATAAATGAGGCAGAGACTGTATCGGATTTGTATCGGTATCAGCAGATATCCAAATTTACAATGCCAGTATCGGACATTTACAAAAAAAGTGGTATAGTCCCACATCTGTTAAGTATCCTGATTATTATCGCTAAAACAGATGGTTTGAGAATCAATATATACATGAGTACGAAGCTGGAAAAGGGAAATAGAGTGGACTTTTTGTTAGCTAAAAGTGCCATGCTGTTATCAAGATTTGCAACAGCAATGGATTTAACGCATTTTATTCAGTAGTATGTAAATCAAAACTCTAACTTTGATCCAAACATGCTGTGTCTTGTACTTGCTTTGGGGGGAAAAAAAACTTGCGATATCCGGCTGGTAGACGGGTATGTCAACATGTCTGGCCTGGTTATGCTGTTTATCTAGGGCAACAATTTGACACTTCTTATCCAGAGACAGGGCTCCTTAGAGCCCAGCTATATCTAGACATGTTGGGACAGAATTCCCACACATCACTGCCACCAGGGATGACTCGCGCTTCATTGAAAAAGAAGATAACATTCTGAATCATATCACATGTAAGAACTGCTTAAACAGTTCTGTATCTTTCAGTGGTATGTAGGCATCTTTGTTCTCTTGTGCAACCTTTGTACCTGGGCCAGACCGTGTTGTTTTCTGCATTTTTCTTTTCCCCATCATACTACCAGTACCCCTAGTTGCATCATTGTTTTGTCTATTGCTGATGTTTGTCTGATACTGTCGCTCCTACTGATATGAATACGTTGAACAAAACCGTGGGTGAGTGAATCTTGGCTTGTGTGAATGCAGGGAAGGTGTGGAGGTTCTCCTGAAATACTTGGCGGTACCTGAAGAAGAGTACTCCTACGGGCGCTCCAAGATCTTCATCCGGAATCCCAGAACTGTGAGTCCTGAAGTTCTCTTAACTGTGTTTTTTCTCTAAAGCTTGTGAAATTCGATAAGCACATATGAAATCACAGATCTTAGTTAATAGGAAAACACAGACCAGAGCTATGCTGAAAAAGATTCATAAATAAGATTAAGGTAACAGGCTCTAAAATTTAAGCGTGTTCATGCTACAGAATTTTGAACAGCTTTTCAAACCGGACGTTGTTCTTCTGTAAGATCATCATCCGCCCTCCACCAGAAAAAAGATGAGGTCAAACACATGGTTTCACTTATACATTCCTGTTTGCCAGTTAGCATTGGAAAGCAGATTGTAGTTAAAAGGCTTCGATGGCGTGAAAAAAATGACACTGTGCTGAGCCTTGAAACAACACAAATGGCTGAAAATGTTCAGAATGTGATCTTATTCATGCACATTCCATCTCTGTAATCTTTGTCTCCAACTGTCCTTTAAAAACTGTACCAGAAAGTGATCGTGTTCAGGCTCCTCTGGTTGCTCTTGTAACAAATTCCAGTTCTGCAGATATCTGAGAAAGCTGTAGTATTTAGCTATTTGTTGTACACGAATACCAGGATTAGTATATACTTGTCAGCCGTTGTCAGGATAGGTCTAAATTTTGAAGCTGTTAGTTCCTGTTTGGCCTGGATTTATGATGTAGGTTGCTGGACTTTTTGTAATTTTCACCAAGAATATCCATTACTTCTTGATATGAAAGAAATGTGTGTTGGGTTGGTAATACATTCATGCTCTATTCAGCTCAGTGCATTTGTATAGCTATTTAAAAAATTAATGATCCTTTAATGAGCAACCCAACTGTATTGGCGAGAAAAACACTCCCAAAATATGGCATAAGTAAGAAACATTATGAGAATCAAAATGGAAGTCTATCGTCTACTGGGTGATGCTGGATAGTGGGATTTTGGTATAAGCTTGTGATAAATCAGTCATACACCAGGTTGGATAAGGCAGGTCCGGAGTTTGACAGGACCTGCAAAGTCCATCCATACACTTATTTACTTATTTGGGTCAGGTTTGTGGTGAATCCTGAGCCTGTGTCAGAAACACTGGGCATAAAGCACTATGAAACTCAAGGCACTATGCGCACACTTGCTGTACATACACTGTTACACACATAAAGCCTGTTTATTGTAGCCAATTTGGCTACCAGCATTATTTCAAGAGTTGAGAGGAGCCTGAGCCTGGAGAACCTACACAGAAATGTGGAGAACAGGCAAACCGGGGTCATGTAGCAATGCTACCCACTGCATGTCCGTGTTTTATAATGTTTCCAATTTCTAGGCCTTAAGATTCTTTTGTTATAATGAAATCATGTTCAATGTGGTGCTTTTCTCTGGCTTAATAAATATTACCATAGTGACATAATATTTGTTTCAGGAAATTATTATAATAATTCAGTCTCATGTTGGTTACTTAATAAGACTCTTAAGATCTTGGGTGACTGATCACTGTGATCACTGTGTGAATGATCATTGTTTCTGTGCTGGCATTTCTGTTCATACTGTGGTTTTTGTTTTCTCTCAGCTCTTTTTCTTGGAGGAAAAGAGAAGGCAGTGTCTGGAGGACTTGGCTACACTCATCCAGAAGATCTACCGTGGCTGGAAATGCCGCACACATTTCCTGCTGCTGAAGAAGAGTCAGGTGGTGGTGGCCGCATGGTACCGCAGATACGCTGTAGGCTCATCTTCCTTTCCATGCACAAATTGCATTGTCTTGTCTTGTTGGTTTTGACTTATTTATCAGTAAATGTATTGCTGCTTTAAAAACAGCACTTCCATTGGACGTAGCACAGTATTTTCTTGATGCTTTTGATTACAGCAACAAAAGAAATACCAGAAGATCAAGAGCTCCTCCATAGTGGTTCAGTCTTTCATCAGAGGATGGAAGGTAGGAATAAGATTCGGCATTACTCCGTTTCTCTCTTCGGGTATTTCTGGACAACATGTCTCTGAGAATTGTGCCGTTATTGCTTTTACCTCATCACTCTTTCTCTTCCAGGCCCGCAAGATGCTGCGTGAACTGAAATACCAGAAGAGATGCAAAGAGGCAGTGACCACTATTTCAGCCTATTGGCATGGAACACAGGTACTGAGTCTCATTTGGAAGCATATTAATTACAAAAGGAAAACTCCAGTTGGGCAAACATCTCATTTTCAGGTCAACATCCACCAAACTCCACTGGCTTTTGCCAACTCATTACACAGTTGGTTTAGAGAGCAGCTCCAGTGCTTTTCCTTCTTAAATTCACTATTGCTTATTTCAGTGCTACAATTACCGCTGTTTCTTTCACGCTGTCTCTCTCACTGTCCTTCCTCTCTTCCTTATTCTAATCTTTATCCTCCTGTGTGTGCTGCTGCCTGGCCTCATCGGCTAACCCCTGCAGGCTCGCTGGGAACTTCAGCGTCTGAAGGAGGAGATTCGGAATAAACGCGCTGTATCTGCCATTTGGGCAGCCTGGTTGGGAATGAAGGTATTTAACCAGCCGGCTAGTTAGTTTCTGAGGCATTCCGATCATCCGTCCAGTGAAACTGTGTTGTCTAGCCATCCACTAACTTCCTGTAGTTGGCTGTCTGACTAATTTTGTTTTGCTCATTTGTAGGTTACATTTTGAGTTGGATTCTGGGAACATAACGTCTTATTCAAACCTTGATTTCTGAATTTACATGGTGGTTAAAATGATAATGCCATTTAAATTTAAAGGAGAAGACTTTAAAACTTTGATGTTTTATTGTAATTACTTCTTGTACGTATTGAGTACACATAGGGTAAGCCTAAACATACTTGCCTAAATTTGTGATGATCAAAGCAAAGCTTGAACAATCTTAGTCACAGAAAAAGGCATTATCATTGTCATCCTTTGCCCTTTGCAGCCGCATGTTATCTCTGTGCTCCATGCCCTTTTTGCCCCCCCAGATAAGCAACAAAATCCTTTTTAAGTCAAATTTTATGCTTGACTATCTTGAGTTGCTGCATTATGCAAGGATAGTAATGCAGTGTCAGGATTATTCTACCTGAACATACATTATAATCAAAGACATTATAATGTAAATGTTGCAGCAGACTCTTTATAGTTTTCTGAATACTTAGTGCTGTCTGCTTTTATCTGCTTTCTTTTAATAGTCTTACCTGATCTGTGTTTCTAACATCTTCATCTTTCTTTACCTTCCGCTGAAATCCATAAAAAACATCACCTAAACAAGGCTCGGAGAGAAGTGCGGCGCATAAAGCATGAGCGTCGGACTAAACACGCCGTGTCCGTCATATGGGCCGGCTGGCAAGGAACTAAGGTATTATTGATGTGTGTGTGAGGGTGCTGTCCGTGATTTCCGTCATTCCATCTCCGCATGGCACTGAGGTTGAGAAGACCATGAGCCTCGGTGTCCTGGATCGCATCCCATCTCATCTCCTAAGTGCTAAGAGTATTGTGTCATAGCTCACATTTACGTAACCATAACCTATAGCACATATTTACTCAGATGAAGTTGCAGCTTAAGGATCCAGTCTTGAGCCTCTTTGCTCTGGCAGGATTTAAGCTCATGGAGGCATGCTTTCAGGTATATGGGCAAATTGCCATCCAGCAGGCAAGCGCTACTTTGGGCTTGTCAGAGTGACTTGCGTGCACCCAATAAGCACAAACGCATGAGGTATATAATTTTAGCATATGTAAGAGTCCATTACATTTACCACATTTCTGAGCATGAGCTGACCAAGCAGTTTCATTTGTCCTTGCTTGGTTTTTACCAATCCATTTTTCAATGTATGTTTGTGTTTTTCTGTGTGATGAACAGCTTGAATGTCTGTTAGTGATGTATTTTTTTCTCAATTACCTCAGTCTCTTGAAATGAAATGGTGTGATTCAGAGGGATAACCTCACTGATTTAAATGCATAACGTCTGCCTAGCACCTTATCTGATAGTCCTGGTAATGGAAATACAGTGTAGCTTTGTGCGAGTGCCCACCCGTTTGCTCCTGCTCTGAGCTGGTTATGTGCCTCCTCTTCATACTGCTCTACTGTTTTCAACAGCTTCACTCTCTTCTGCATTCCTCGTCCCTCTCCCTCCTTCTCTCACAGGCACGCAGAGAGCTAAAACGGCTGAAGGAGGAGGCCAGGCGTAAGCATGCTGTCGCTGTCATTTGGGCCTACTGGTTGGGACTCAAGGTACCTGCCAACTAGTGCACTGGCCCTGTCCCATCATGAACCACTCTGTCAAAGGAAATGAAAATGAAAACTCTCACTAACAACCTTCCTGAAGGTGTCACTGTCCAATGAGAAAGCTAGCCATAAAACAGACAACGATGCCATTCTTTTCTGTAGCAAATGTCTGCTTAATAAAATGTAGATTTGCCTAGTGTAAACCCTTTTCTGCATGCCTCTGACTAATTGCAGACCAGTACAAGGCGATGAGGTCGTACTAAAGCTGCTACAGTGCTAGGGGCTCTAAGCAAGGATAAACCAAGGACTCTGATAATCTAAACTCAAAGATTAATGAGTTCCAGGTTTTAAAATCAGCTTCATTTGTTAATTTAACTTTTAAACTTGATTGGCATTTCTAGGCATAACACTCTATACCAACACTAAGCTAGTTGGGAACAATGATATAAAATTCTTTTCACATTGTGCCTCGACACGCATCTGAAAACAAACTTCTTCCTTTACAATATAATTTCCTTTTGCACTAGAGTGCATCCCATGCCTTAACCTATGCCCCACATCCCACACACTTCTCTCTCAGACATGTTGTGGGCTGTAGTCTGGTCTGCTTTGTTTAAAAAGGTTGGGAACCCCTGGTATACAGTATGAAAGGCCAAGCTGCCTCTGGGCTGACCTGGATTAATGTGTAGAAAGAAAGGATGAGATTTTAGGTATATGCCATGAGTGTGCACGGTCAGTCATGCTTCATGAAGCAGATTCAAATCTGCTCTCATAATCCAGGGCTTTAGATAAACCACTTCTGGATGAATCTTCAGAAACGATGACCTTCACTGACACCAACGTGGTTGCCTGGAGATTTTCCCTGTCTGTCTATCCGTCCATCTGTCTGCCTGCCTGTTCACATCTGTATATGCACTTGTCCTCCTGCCTGATGTGTGCATGCTTTGCTGACTAACAAACTAACTTGGTATTACTTGCTTTTTAGCACTTTTGCTTCGGAGTTTTTCCAAATGTCTTTTTGTGTGATGACTATTTTATTTTTGCTTTAGCAGTGTTTCTTTAGGAGAAGAAGCTGTTGTATGATTTACTGAAAGAGTTCTTAGTATTTTTAACTACTTACTTGCTTACTATAACCACAGGAATAGCAGTATTACTGAATTTGTTGGAATGTCCTCTGGCAAGGACCCAGTGTCATTTTTTTCACCCATGCATTTATTTGTATGTGTATCTCCCTGTTTTCTACTAACAAATGTTTTAAACTAACCTTGTTCCCTGAAAGGATCATTGCACAGATTTTCATCAGAATGGCCGAGCACGCATCAGTGTGATTAATTGCAAGTGATGGATTGGATCCTCTTTATTTTCAGGTCCGAAGGGAGTACAGGAAGTTCTTCAGAGCGAATGCTGGCAAGAAGATCTATGACTTCACCATCCAGAGAATTGTAAGTCTATTAATAATTGTCCTGCATTTACTTTCTGCATTATTGAGAGATGTCTGTGTTTAAACACGCACTTGGTGTGCATACATTTATCTACAGATGCAGAAGTATTTCATCGGTTTGAAGAACACATTGCCTTCAATGTCACCAATTGATAAGAGCTGGCCATCAAGATCTTACCTGTTCCTGGAGGGCACACACGGGGAACTCCGAAAGATTTTCCATCTATGGAGGGTCAGTCCTCTTAGTCAATCAACAGCAACATATTGTTTATTTAGAAAACACTGATCTTGCCATTAAGGCTGCTCCCTAAGACCAGGCATTTAAATTGTGTATTTAGTTTAGTTTAATAAATGCTTTATAATTAGATCTGTGACTATATCTGCAAATCTACTACAATGTAATCATTGTCTGTAAAAGTTAAAGCATCATTCTCTTTTGCTTGTTCACATGCATGAACATCACATCCATGTGGATTACATCATTGTTCCAACAAAGTGGACTGTAAATTCTGCAAATGGTGTTCTGATGTACTACATAAAAAACATCAGTGTGGAAGACACCATCTTCTGGCAATGCTAGTTTCCATCTTAATTAATCAATAGGTGCACTAATAATGAAGCTGACCCCGTGCCCATTTTTCTTTTACGTACATTTGTCACATTCGGTGTGCTTACCAAGTTATTTAATGCACATAATATGTTCAATGTGTATGTATGTTTTCATGAACCTTTTGCCAGGAACGATTAGTCTGCTTGAGCTTTTTGGTCAAACAAGAAAATCCTTAATCAGGGACTAACCCTGTGTAAATCTTCCCCACTGCGTCCTAAAATTCAGTGCAAGAAATACAGAAGCCAGTTCACAGAAGAGAAGAAAGCCGTCTATGAGGAGAAACTGGAAGCAAGTAAGATCTTCAAAGACAAGAAAGCTCTGTACCCCAGCAGGTATGAGCAAGCATTTGCACTGTATTCATCTGTCACTTCTTCTTTTTTTTTCTTTCTAATATTGGACTACAAGATGATTTCTTTTTGTTCCACAGTGTGGGTCAGCCTTTTAAAGGAGATTATCTGGAGATTAACAAAAACCCTAAGTACCAGAAGCTAAACAGCGTGGTAGATGAGAAGGTGCTTCTTGCAGATGTAGTCAATAAAATCAACAGGGCCAATGGCAAGGTGAGCATCAGAAAGAATGGCCTAAAATCAGCTTGAGCAGCTCAGTGAGTCAGTGCTTTAAACGAGTATTAGGACTAAATAACCGTTTACTGCGGTCTCATTTTAAGGGTGCTTCCAGAATCTTCCTCCTCACCAAGAAAAACTTTGTTCTGGCTGATCAGAAGACAGGCCAGCTAAAGGCCAGCGTACCACTTCCTGATCTCGCCAGTGTCTCCGTCAGCACACAGAATGATGGCTTCTTTGCACTCAAACTCAAAGAGGTAAAGTCCTGTCACATTATGCTTTTGTACAATGACTGATGTTAAATATGATGATAAAGGAAAACTCTAACCGGAAGCACATTAAAAATGTTTATATAGAAATTGTTGTGATTAGCAGATCTAATGCGAATTTGTGGTTGCTGTATTTTTATTATTCCCCTGAGAAGAGGAATAAAAAATTTCAGAAATCTCAAATATAAGGGATAACAGTCAGGTTTCACCATTATCTCCTACAAATAAGAGCGAGAGCCTCTTTTCTCAGTTTTCATTTTCCAGTGACATTCAGTATCATATTAATGAGAAATCCAGGATTGGGAGTAGTGGAGAAAGTAAATGTTGGATTTAAAGATCCGAAACACAATGCAGCTCGAGGATGCAGAATGACAAGCATGATGCCATTGAAGGCTCTAATAGCATGAAAGTTGTATTAACATGAAACCTGACTTGATCTGATTTGCGGGTAATGTAGGAAACCATTAACCAAAGTGAAATCAATGGAAGAAAAATTAAAATACTAAATACTCTTGGATACAGTTGAAGACTATGCTATTTATACAGATTAATATGCAAGTTGTTCAGGGTGGATTTTTCCCTTTAAACTTCTCCAACATGTGTAATTTTGTTGAAATTTAGAAAAATTAATGCACTAACTAACACATTCCCTGTAGGGCACTGCATCAGCAGCCAAAGGTGACTTCTTGCTGAGCAGTGATCGATTAATAGAGATCATCACCAAGCTCTATCGCACAGGGGCTACTTCAGCCGACATGGACCCAATCAGTGTTGACATCTCAGATGAGTAGGTTTTCCACACACTGATTTTTTTTTTTATGCATACGGAATATGCATAACTATTGTAGTACTTCAGTAATTATTGATTGTCCCCATGTTGCTTGTAGATTCCTTGTGCAGTTCAAGCAGGATAAAGTGTGTGTCAAATTCATCCAAGGCGGACCCAAGAGCAGCAGTCAAGTGTCCTGCAAGCGTAAAAACAACCGGCTTCTGGAGGTGTCCGTTCCTTCCCCATAAGGCCCAGTCATCTTCACTCCCTCTCAGGGTGCCATTTCTGTGACTCTTCAAACCCAATCTTAAACACAGTTCCCAAATGACTGTGCAATTATGATGTTCTTGTAATTGCCATATCTTATATTTTCAAAGACTTAATCGGTTCATCTTTTTGAGACTCCTATATTTTATACAGCAGTATTTGGGTACATAAGGCAGACTTCATATTTACCTTGGGATTGAGATGGGAGGTTTCCTCACTGTCTGGGTGGAGTGCGTTAAATATCCTGTTTAATCAATGCATTAACAGCAACAGTTGTAATTATGATGCTATAGATGTCTGATGTTTTGCAGTGTCTGAGCATCATGTACATGTCGGTGGGTGAAGTGCTATACATACAGATTGCAAGTGACAATTTTTTTTTTTCAATTTCCAGATTACTGCTGAAAAAATCTTAACTTAGGTTGCACTTGTTTTGTTTACACAAGGGTAAAATAAGACATTTTGATTGGTTTATCTTTGAGTTCTTTTTTCCCCTAATACTTTTTAATTCTCACAGTGCACAATACTTTAGCTGGATAGCCAACGTTTTATAATTTTGCAACAACTGATCCTTTCTGGTCGTAATACATTACCTTTATTAAATTCAAAGCCAAACAACTTGCAATCTCTACAGCCTGAAGGTAAACTCAGTAAACCTTTTGAGTGTTGAATTTGATAAAAATGGACCTTTTCAAAAGAGAATATAATTTCATATACTAATTTTTAAAAATAGTGTGCATCTGTCTGTTGTGCAGAATGCAGTACAGCAACAGTCCAAGCTCATGTTCACAAACTGACAGTACACAACAACCCCATGTTTCATTGTCCAGAGGATTCTGGTTCTTCACTCTGCTGTGTTTAGGAAATATCTGTGAAACTGACATCTACAGTGCTCAGGAAGGCCTTACCGCAAATCATGGCATCGCAGTATCTCCCACAATTTGCTTGACAGGCATTCTTAGTTCTTTGAACAGTGTGATTTTAAAGAACTTCAGTGAAGCTATAGTGAACAGCCTATTCCATGCTTTTGGCATGCTGAACTGATATCAAGGGTAATCGATTAGTTAGTATGATGTCTAGCTTCAGGAAATGACAGAGGAATCTATGTACACCAGAGACTAAGCTGTGCTGTTTTCCCAAAAAAGTGTAGAATGAGGATGTTCCATCTTGCTTAATTACTCCTAAATGTGTACACTAGCCAATTCATAAAACCTACAGGGATGATTTTCAGGAAATCCCATTTTGTGTATGTAGAAGGATAATAATAGTAGCTAATATTTATTTACTTAATTCTCATGTTTTTCACATTCTCACCATTGGAATATGGGTGGTTTTACTTTACTTTATAGCTGGCAACTGGTATATGCAGTGATTTACTTGGGACTAATCCAGATGTTTTTGAGTTGAAAAGCATTATACATTCAATCATTTCAAATGGTGGAATGCTAACACAGTATGATCTAAACCACCAAAACACACACAGGCAAACTATATGTTCGGTTTAAGCTTTTTGTCACTGATCAGGAACGTGGGTGCTTTACTTTTAAATATACTTAATATAATATTTTCTTTTTATTCTTCAGTAGACATTTTGTGGTGTTAAGTTTATGAAGGTCTTAGCAGACATTTTGAAGACACAGCCCCTGGGAGAAGATTTAACATTTGCTTCTGCAGGTGTTTAATAATTTTCATGCTTTTAAGATGATTATGTAATTTTACAGTAAACAGTAGTCAAGAGGAATAGATGAATTATTGTTCCCTTTTCATAAGGGATGTATGGGGAAATTGTGCAAATTTACTTGTATGTTCTTTGATTGTGTACAGTCTTTAATGCAGTATACTATACTTAATCTCTTTTGTGTCAGGATGTTCAAGAGAAAAGAACTTTGTCCGTTTTCAATGCCTAATTGTCACTTGGTGTAGCAAGAGAACATGGAGGTGTTTCTATAATGACTAAATGCAACACAGTAAAAGCAGTATAAAAAGCAGGGTTTTTTTTGCTTTTAAATTAAAGCAACAAATAAATAAGTTCGGCAAATCAATGTGGTCTGATGTTATATTGTCATTATCAGATTTTTTGTTTGTTAGATCATTTGTAGAGGGAAATTCAGACGGACATCCTGGGGAGAAACATGCCTTTTCAATTAGCACAGTTTGGACTTCATTGTATTGTAGTTATGAACTATATTCTCTGTGAGCCAAATGAGGGTGGACTACACATCATGTGAGTGGGCGTCTGGATCCATCTTCCTTCCCACCCTGACAATTCTTAATCTAGAATTTGTATTAAAATCGTAAACCGAAGCAAAATGGTGGTTCTCACAAGCTCTATTTGTTCCTCTTAAAGACCATGCAGTACTTGGGGGCAGAGCAGCTGGGACCAGATGTTTTCCATCACATCTGGAATGTTGTCCTGGGTGAAATTCCGCATCTTAAGGATACTGCTGGTGGCACATCCCTGAGGAGCAGACCTTGACAGATTGTGCATGTTGAATGTAAAAATAGCACCCAATTACAGAACTACCCTCAGCAAGTTCCCACCAGTCTGCAGTCTGGGAACAGAGAGGAAGCTGAACCTCCTGTGGAGTTTGCTAAAGAGGAGAGATGAGAGGGAGGAAGGCAGGCACACCCATCTGGATGGAAATGTTAGGAAAACTTGTTCATATTTTCCCTTTTGTGCCATTAATCTTTGACCGTGTTCATTGGAGTCGAAGATATAGGCCTGTAAAGTTCTGTAACCTGATAGATTTCTTATGAGGAACTTTTGCATCTTTTTAGGTTTCATCAGATATTTAAAAACAAAATCAATAAAACCGTTTCCGCTTACCACTTTGCTAATTGGTTTTTTTTGTGTGTGTGTGTGTGAAAGTGATGAGTGCTGTTTGTTTTAAAAACTTGTCTTTCAGCAATTCATTTCCGCCTATTTATACTCTGACTTCTACTGCCATCTAGAGGGTAAAAGTTGTTATAAACGGAGTTTTAATAGACTATAGAGTAAGACAAAAATTTGCTGTTTAAATATACTGGCCATTGGATTCATACAATGAATAATTAATAATGAATAATAAACAACATGGAATATTTTAAACCCACCCGTTTTAGTGAACACTAATTTCATTTCTTTCACAAACATATGGTGCAAAGCTGCTGGAGAAATATAATGTAATAAGACACCTTTCAGGAAGCTGAAATATGCATATGGTCATAAACTACTCATAACATTTACTATCTGTCAATAAGATGATGACAAAAAATGATAAGGAAGTACAGTGGATAATACAGTATATTGACAAAAATGGACACTGTTACTAAGGCTAGCATTATTCACCAAGTCCAGTTTATATTCACAGGTAAAAGACCTGCTTTGGGCAAAAGAAGACCTCTAGGGCAGGTAAGGACATTGAGTCTGTGGGCATTAGCCGCAGTGGATCTTTAAATCAAGTTTGAAAGACAGAGTATAGACATTAAGCCTAAGAACTGTCTTTTATTATAATATCGTGGTTAAATAACTGATTTATACTCCAGAACCAATGTAGGTCTCAACCAAAGTGGATGATAGAAATATGAGTTCTCTCAGGATTTCCATTTCTATAGCAGTTCTATTTTAGTGCCCGTGTTATATTTATGTTACTCTTTCTCATGGAAGATGTTTATTCTTTTCTTTACCCCTTTTAATTTCAATTGTTTCTTAACCAACAGAAAGCACAAAAAATGCCACTGCCCAGAGCAGTTAGAATCACCACAATAACGTCTTGTGCACTTGCACGTGCCAACTCTGACCTTCCGGGGAGAAAAGTCACACAAAAGACCGAGTGAGTGAGTGAGTGAGTGAGTGAGTGAGTCATTCATTCATAAAAAAAAAGTATATACATATATATATATAAACAATATAT
>JAQQZR010000035.1:12194362-12205464 GCA_030068235.1 Notoglanidium macrostoma | reverse complement strand
ATGCTGGGATTGGCTCCAGCTTCCCCGCGACCCAGACGGATAAAGTGGTATAGATAATGGATGGATGGATGGATGGACAGTTTACGCCCTGAATTTTGCCTTACTCTACCCAAAGCACATAACTGCCTTCAGGCTGCGTAAGTCAAAGTCTTAAGTCAAGGGGAGAATATACACAAACCGAAAAGTGTGGAACTGCAAGCTATTTCTGACTTAAGCGCACAGGAGATTTTAGCCTTTTGTGGTAAATTTTTTTGGAAATCAAAGTAAACATAAATTAAGCATGGGTTAAGCAGAAACATGGCTAACTTGGCATTGGATTTGCACTGTGTGAAGCTAGAGGAACCTAATTGTTTCACAGATTATCTGTCTCATGTACTACTGTCAGGACAGAGTGACAATTATCATTATTTTTATATGGGTTACCTGCTGCAGCTTTAACTCTAAATACAGCTACTTGTACTTACTAATGATCTTACTATGCAGTGATGATAAATGAGAGCCCAGGTTTTTACCTTTGTAAAATAAAGGGGGAAAAAATGCATCAGCAGATTTTAGAACATTCCAAATGTAAAGCACAAATAAAGACATGACAGCATTTGACTGCACTTCGTTAAAACTGTTGTAATAAAATATGATGAATATATAATAGCTTTACTTTATGTGCTATTAATACCAGTGTACTTATTAATAAACATCAAAACATTTTTGTGACAGAATCATGTCGTATTTTACTATAACAGGCACAATATAGCCAAAAGTATGTGGGCACCTGACAATCATACCTATATGAGCTTGTGTGACATCTCATTCAAAAACCATAAGCAATAATATGGAGTTCACCCCATCTGTCTAACACACTTTCATTTATAGCTCTTTACAAGATTTTAGACTGTCTGTCATAATTTATGCCCATTCAAAAGAGTATTTGTGAGGTCAGGCATTTTTCAGATCAGGCAATTGATGCTAAGGACCTGTGAAAACCTACTTATGCAGAAATATAGAAAATTCACAAACTTTCAAGCACCACTGTGCTTGGTATTCACTTAAGAAAATCTACTATTGAAAAGCATTAATAACATAATTCAGTATGGGCTGAATTTTAAATCTATGCTGCATAAACAAGCAAATTTACTACAAAAAATCTTACCTTTTTCTGCAGGTAATACAGTCACATTGTCCATCCCTGATGCATGTATAGGAACTTTGATATTTATATTACTGTAACAAAATGTAAAACATACATAATTGTCTCCAAATCAATGATATTTAGTAATTACTGAACAATTAGATAATTAATTTTGCATAACATGAATTTTATTATTCTTTTTGGGTAAGAGTTATGCATTCACACAAAATTATCTCAGGACTTCACTATCAGATTCAATATCTAGAATCTGAAATTCTAACTCATATTTTCTCCGGTTTTCTTTAACAATAGATCAATTAAAGCAAATAAAAGTCATTTTTTCATTTTTTACAAATTTCCATTACTTACAAATTACGGACAAAGGTTTGTGTCATTGAAAAAAGTAACATATTCTAATAAATAATCACTTTTCAGATAGAAAAACTCTAGTCCTTCTTTTTAATTTGTATGTCAGAACTACCATTAAAATATACCTCAAACATGAAGGAAGCTATTGAAGAAAAATCTTGTGACTTGGACTTTGCTGAGATCAATTCCAAAATCTAATCAGTTTATATGCTGGTTAAAATGATAATTCCATACAAATCCTAAAAGCTTTCAACCACTCATTCTTGAACTAATCACACTAATGAGACAATATGAAAATAATTATAACTATGAAAACTAATGAGACAATATGAAAACATCACAAAAACATAATGAAGGTAGGCAGAGATTATCTGAAATGACAGAAGCAAGTCTCAAATTTACCAGCTAGTTTGTATACAACTATACAAAGTGTACCTGAAACTAAAGACGCATTTTCAAAGTGCAAAGGGTTATCACATCCAATATTGTTCAGTTTATTACTGTTTATCATTAAGCAATATCACACGAGCAAGACGGCAGTTATACTGAATACTGGCATGACTGTGATTTGGCCGTGGGCAGGAGGCCGCAGGTGCTGATGTTCAGTTTAGCCACATGATTGCGAGTGTGATATTGCTTTTATACAACAGTTCCACAGACAAGAAACATCTTGCAGGCTAGCTAGCTCACATTGATTTGTTAAATAAAGTTAAATTTAAAGTTAAAAATGTATCATTTGTCATGTCCACTGATTATTTTCTAACATTGTAGTACAGGTTTCAAACTTTCGCATACATTCAAATTGGAATTTTATATGGGGAACACAAATTCGAAAGAAATATTGTAAAAATTGAAGAAACAAATTGTAGAAATATAATTTCAATATTATTAAAGGCACCTTTGCGTTACAGCATTTCTTTACATGCACCTATGACTTTTGCACAGTACTGTATCTACCAAAAATCTGTCCAGACCCCAGTGTCCATCTTACCTCTGGAAGAACTGTGCTTCATATTCAGTAATGAGGTTCTTCTTGTAGCCCCCTTTAAAATGATTTATTCTTGTGTCACAGCTTAGCATTTTTGGTTTGAAGCAGTACCAGGGCTCTCCAGTTTCAGGGTCAGTGTAGTTGCAGAGTGGTTGCTGATTGAGTGGTAGGCATAAGTTGCACACTGTGGTCTCTGATAAGAAGCCAGAGCGGAACAGGCTTTTAAAAAACACGCGGTTGGGTTGTTCCTCTTGCAACCTCTTGAGCACCACCACTGCTTCACTCGGATGCACCATGGTGATTTCTACCCACACTATGCCAGCCCACAGCAGTGGGAACAGCACTGTATAGTTTCCATTATGATGGTCTTTCACCTGCCCTGCAACGCCAGCGCTGAGTTGGGGTGAATGTAGCCGAGCAATAAGGAAATCTCCACCATGCTTCTTACGCAGGCCCAGGAAGTTCTGCATATGAACATTAACCACAAGCTGACCGCCTATGTGTTGCTTTGCTGGGCCCTGAATCACAAAGTAGCTTTTTGAAGGGTCGCTGCTAAGCTCCGCAGACAAGCTTTGCACCGAGGGGCCTGGCCATGCAATGGAACTGAGCAGATATCGTTCTTCTTTTGCCTCTTCTGCTGTGGGCTCCTGGCCAAAGTGTGCACAGTAGGTGTGGTTAACCTCTAGTGGCCACACAATTCCAGGGGACTTAAAAGCTGAGTGGACGCTATTCTGTATTTGGTAGAAGGTAGATATAACCTGTCCACTCAACCTCTGAGAGCAAAGAAATAAGGGACATTTGAATTTGCATGTACAATCAAAGCAGTAGTCACAAATCAAGGCTTGATGGTTCCAGTTCTTTATAGATAAATTATTCAATTAGAAGTGTCCTCTAAAATATTGGGAACATTCCACAAAAAACAGTTCCTGTGACATTTCCAATAGTGAATTATCTGAGATACACTACAAATTAGAAATTGTACCTCAGTGCTTGACAATTATAAAATATATCATAATTTATATGAAATCACCAACAAATGAAGAATATTTGAAATTACAATTGTAGTATACTGATGTAATATGCAAAAATGTAACATCACAATTTTGCTTGTTTGCTAAAGTGTGCATCAGAGTTTGTATTATGTAACCTATTATTATGCAGTCCTAAAAAGTAGTAGAGCCATTCATTCAATACATGTAGCTAAAGAAAAGGTTATTTCCTTCTTCCATGCATAAATAGGGTACTCTTTGCAAAGCAGTGCTGTTTAACTAAAGTAAATCTATAAAAGAGATAACCTTATATTGAAATATGGCCCATAACTGAAAAACTGAACAGACCATTCAATCAATGTACATATTCATATGTAGACACAATTGTTGTCCTCTCCTTGTGTAGCACAAAAATTACCCTGAATGCACTGACATCAAAGGCAGTATCCAGCATCCACTTCTGCAAGGTTCCACTGGTAGAGAGCTGCCTGTGTGGACATGTGTGACACTTAAAGAGCTGTACTTACCTCCAGAGATGTGATGTTGCAGATGAGAATTATAAACCCTGATAGTGCCAAGAGAAAAAAGACAGTCACAAATCTGGGCAATTGCTCCATGGCTGGATCCCATTCTCATCATCACAGAATACAGTGCCAGTTAGCCATCAGCGAAACTCACAAAGAATAACTTTTACAACCTGACAGGGAGAATAAGACAATAATGGTCAAACAGGAATGCAAGTTCTAGAGGCCACAGGCCACACTTTGGACAAATTTGGTGAATTCAAGCCTAAACATTAATATAAAAATAATCCTAAAATTTATATATCATGTTGGAAAACTGCAAGGGCAGTTTCCTTGGGAAGTAGTGAATATTTAAAATTTTCTATTTGTACTCAGCAAGGAAACAAACAAAGGGATCACCTTGTGACCATGACTTCATTTGGATAGCCCATAAATGCTCCCCACTACATCAGGCTTTTCCTCTAGCAACCAGAGTGACTGAAGTGATGGCCTGGCAGGCCTCCATTCAGTCCTCTGAAAGTATTGGAATCACAATGCCAATTCTTTTGTTTTTGCAATACACAGATGATACTTGGGTTTGAGATCAAAACATGAACATGAGATGATAGATCAGAATTTCTCTGAGGCATTAATTTCCTGATATTTACATCTAGATGTGTTAAACAACTTAAAACATGCCACCTTTGGAGACAGACCACTCAACCACTCAAAAAAGTGAGCAAAAGTATTGGAACAGATAGTCTTGAAGTAAATGAACAAAAATAATACTTAAAATACTTAATTTACTTAAATAATATTTGGCTGCATACCCCTTATTTGCAATAACAGCACCAAGCCTGGGACCAAAATTATGCCACCAAATTGTTGCATTCTTCTTTGTGATGCTTTTCCAGATTTGTACTTCAGCTTCTTTCAGTTGTTTGTTTAGGGGTTTCTCCATTCAACTTGCTCTTCAGATCCCCACTGTTGCACAACAAATCCCCACTGAAGTGCAAGAAGATGCATCCAATGATATAGCCTTGCATTTGGCCATTTCTCGATAGTTCTTCCTGGACAAAGGATATTAGGCTACCTGTCTTAAATCCAAATCATTTTTCCTTCAGTGAAGACCCAGTTTGTAACAACGTCTTTTAAAGTACAAATATGGGTTATGATGTTGTGATAACATGCCAACAAACAAAGAATATCCTTATTATTAAACCAAATTCCAAAATATAGCTTAATAAGCCCATTCATGTCATCCATTTTAACATTTCAGATTTTAAACTCAGACGTTAGCTATTTGAGATATCAGAAATGATGTGATTTTTTTTTCAGAAATAATTTCTGACTTTTTTTTCTCTGAAATTCTGACTGCAATCTCAGAAAATACCCCCTCCCCCACTCTAAAAAAAAAAACACTTGTATGTGGTACACTTCCCTAAAACTTGTAGTACACTTCTCTAAACCCTGCTACTGACTGTTGATTTTGGGATTTTTTTCTCCACAGCTCTCCCAATGTTTGTCATTAACTACTGTCATTTTCCTTAGCCAACCTGTCCATGTCTGGTTGTTAGTACACCAGCGGTTGCTTTCTTTTTCACGACATTCCAAATTGTTGTATTGACTATGCCCAATGCTTGTGCAATGGCTCTGGTTGACTTTCCCTCTTTTCTCAGATTCAAAATGGCTTGATTGTTTCTCATAGACAGCTCTCTGGTCTTCCTGTTATCATTTTTTAAGAACAAATGCAGTATTCACAGTCAAAACTCAGGGTGCAAACCAAGCATAGCCATTCAGTAGCTATTCATTGTTCAAACAATCAACTTAACATGACACACCTGTCAGTCACATGTATTTTTGATCACTTGAAAAATGGGTTTAAACAAAAGATGCCATGTTGTAAGTTGTTGAACACATCTAAATGTAAGAGACAGCCATCTTTTGATCTCAAAATGTCTTCAGTGTATTGCAAAAACAAAAGAATTGGCCTGGTCATTTCAATACTTTTGGACAGAGATTTACGTCTATAAATGTGAAAATGTCCTAATAAATACATTGACAGCTGTTAAATACTATAGTGGTCTTGATGTGTTAGCTATTAAAATGGGATAATAAATCACTCATATATTTAAAAGGTTCCCTTTTAAAACCCACTTTGTCAAATAATTAAATATAATTTTGTAGCAATATTAGAAGAGATGTTCTATGTCAGATGTACAAAGAAAATGGCAACTTGATGTACCAGAAATTCACTCTTACACAATTCACAATAAATACAAGTGCACAGACTGAAACTTAAAAGGTTATACGGACTGTAATGTTATCAGGCAGCATGAACTCCAATAAATCAAATCAGGTGATTCGTTTCTTAACGTGGCCTGAAGCTGGCATACAGTGTCTGCAGCTACTGCTTGGTTCTGACAGAAAGTTTCAGTGTGATTTCCACTGATTTACTATATATATATATTTTCATGTCAAATAGATTATTTTCAACATTACTTCAGTTACACCTCCAGTATGTTTAAGAGACTAACCAAATAAAAAAGTGCTAAGGTGAAATTCCGGAAATCCTGGAGCGGTTATAAAATCTCAAGTTGTTACACCCTCCAAAAGCCAAGGCAGGCAGTGTACAAATAAGACTCTTGATCTAGTTTTGTCCTAAACCTGCTGAAAATTGATGCATCTCAAAATAGGTTGTGTTTGAATCTATAGCCATGTCATCTGTAGGTCATGATGTAATGTATGGATAAGCCTAACTATAATCTATTTTCACCAGTTAGTAGATGTTTCACGTGTTTAACTGCACATGATTTGCATTTCTCCTTATGTTTTTCTCATCACAGTCCTTGTTTGTTTGTTTACAGAATGGTGTGGCGTGTAAGTGACTTCTATTTTGAATTGCCATCAGGGCGCAAAAACGCTTGTGGATTTGCGTTATCCAGCGGTAAAGCAGATATATTATCTTTACCATTGTATATAGGTTATCATTATATTTCTTTAAAAATATATATATATCCGGAAATGACTGCATAAAATGTAGAGGTTTTGTTCTTTCTGGAGTGGTCATTTCAGTTAGTTTAATATTTTAACAAACAGATCTGTATTGCCGAATGTCTACAGAATATATAACCTGTACTCCCTTGTGATTAGCTCAATCAAATCAAATTTTACCGTATGCTATTTCCATATATATCCTCCATATCAGCAGCCCAACATCCACAACAGACAGGCTAAGTAGCAGTCCAAACTAACTGCCCATGATTACATGGAGCATAAACTTCGTTTCACGCTTCCATAGCAGGGCGATGTGTACAGGGGTTAAGGCACAACCCTGGATTTTGTTCTGCTATAATTCGACAAGGACACCGAGATGAGCTCATCTTGGTGTCAAAACAGAACCGTTTCCGTTACTCTGAACTGACGTAAACACCAGCACACGAGTCGGAACAGACCTCCACCTCCACCAGAGCAGACAAATAAGTTTTTAAGCAATTCAGGGTACAGAGCTTTAATAGAAATACTCTGAAGTACTGTTTTACACGGCCTTCATAAACATAAACATCATAAACAACCAAACGGAAACAGCTGCGAGATTTATTCCTACCTGGCGTGTTGTCTTGTCTTCCATCTCCCTGTCTACGAAGCGCAAACGAGCCCCAGGGTGGCAGGCGTTGTCTCTGTAGGCTGTGATTATTTCCAGCACTGTTACTTTATTGTACCTGTCGCCTCACCCGTTTATTTTAATATCGCACAGCGATGGGCAGTTCTCCAAAGCATCGGTCTCTAAACGATTCTATTGAAGTGACTCGTGTGAATCGATTCGCAGGCGGAAGGACTCGGTGTATTAGCTTTCATGCTATGGTTCACTGGGAAATGATGAATCAAGGCACTTATGGGATGGTTTATAGCAGGCCTATTCAACTAGCGGCCCGCGGGCCAGATGCGGCCCAACAACAGACGTCTTATTGTCATGAGAATGGACTCGC
Source organism: Notoglanidium macrostoma (assembly GCA_030068235.1). NCBI lineage: Eukaryota > Metazoa > Chordata > Actinopteri > Siluriformes > Auchenoglanididae > Notoglanidium > Notoglanidium macrostoma. The sequence goes on along the minus strand of JAQQZR010000035.1, from coordinate 12,197,500 downwards.
TGTGATTGGCGAGTAGCGCACTGTTGCCTCACAACGGCCGCACTCATTCTCCGAGTTTTCTTCACACAGACATCACAAGCACGTCACGTGAAACCGCGCGGCCTGACCTTTCCAACGGTGCTAGTCACTAGTTTTTGTGATAAAATGTTTGCGAGATAATTAGCGTTGAATGTATATAAAAATGAATGTCACTACAGCTCTGCGTCGTACATTCTTCTCTGTGTAATATCTCACGATTTCTTAACTCCCCTATGGCAAACTGCACAGCGGCGTAACCTAATAACCAGGAGATCCCAATGGCATTAAAACATTCCGTTAGTATTTTTTGCAAATTGTAAAGTCATACAGACTGTCCTGAAAATTCAAGATATAGGCTGTGTTGATGGGTCTTATAATAACTCAGATAAGAGCTCAAAAGCAAAGGTAGTAAAATTACCCAGCATACAGCCTACTCAAAGCGCCAAAGATCCTAAAGCAGAGCGTGCCTTTAATCACAAACAATCCCATTCCCACAAGTGGAGTGACGGTGGCTCTGTCTAAAGCTATGAAACGTCGAATTGACGACGAGAATCGCCAGTTTAAGGTAGAATGGACTGACAAATAGCTAAATCAAGGCAGTGCAACTTTTCCCACTGACGCATGATGATATGGCAGCTATCAGACATCAGGCATGAAATGATCTGGTTAGCCTGGGAGTTCTCAAATACTAAGCTACTGTGATGTATTGTAGTTTGTGTGGCAGCCGATCACCTGTCTGAGAGAAGATTTTTTGTTGTTTTGTTATGGATAGTGTGTTCGTAGTTTCTTTTCCAATGTTTGTTAACATATTTTGCTCTGACTTTATTAAATGTAGTTGGATAGAATTATTTTGCGGTGTCTAATTTTATGTGGCCCCCGAAAACCCAGTGATTTTTCCATTCGGCCCTCTTGGTACTGAAGTTGAATAGCCCTGGTTTATAGGGTCGTTCCAAACTTCATAAAAGGTCCATTATGGAGCCTTCAAGATGGTGTGATTATTATTTTTAATTATTTATTTATTTATTTTTGCTTCAACCATCTAGATCGAGGGTGCTGGATTTGCAGCAAAATGCCCTCTACTGCAGACAAGAGAGGAGTCGGTCGTTCTTCAGTGACTCATGTTGGCTAAAAGGGAGCTAAGGCGACCATGTTAAATAAGTTTGTGGACACCTGATCAGAACACTTGTATGCATTCCAGATTTAGTCTCACTTTTTTTGTTATAATAAACTTTTTTTGGGAAAGCTTTCCAACTTTTCAGGAAGGTTTTTCTTGCCACAGTCGCCACTGGCTTACCCATTAGGGACATTTAAATCTTCATCCGGATTTCTATTGCTGCTTCGTGACAATGCCCAATGTTAAAAGCAATATATAAATAAATTAAAATAAAATAATTCAGTAAATAATACTGAGGTCATTATAAAATATAATTTAATGTGCATTTTCACAATAATGTTGTCACATTTCAATTAGTTTTTATTTCCTAATAACAAATAATTTTCACAATGTTGTTTTTCCATTTAATAATGACACATTTATTTCATAATGAAACTTTTATTTCATTAGTCATGCTCAACATCAGATATAACCCTAAGTAATATGAATACGAAGAAATATTTCATCAGCAGCACAAGCAAAGTGTGTGTTTGTATGTGTGTTGTATAGTATAGTGTGTAAAGTAAACTTTCCATCCAGTCCCTATACCAGAGATGACCAGTCAATGCAAAAAGATAATGATATTGCAAAAATGTGTTGATTAAGTTTCACACAAAACGCTGCTAAACTTGTTTAGCTAAAGTATATTATATAAAGATTGGCACTGAGCCTTGAATACTACAAAAAGACAACTGATAAATGACAACTGCTGTATTTGTCAGGCTGATGATACATGCCAATGAACTGAATAAACCCCTAACAACACAGCAAACACGTAACCACTGGTGTAAAACTGATCAAAGTAAAGGCTCTATGAACAAACAAGGAACTGCATAACAAATCTGAATGACCACAGCAGTGCACCAATTCAAAGCATGAACTGCATTACAGATCCCAAAAAAGTGCAACATATTTGATCAAATATTTTAATAATATATATAATAATATATTGAACACATTTGTCTGTACCTGAATAGTGTGCTTGCATACAGCTTTAGGAAAGACACACTCATTCTCTCATTTTTCTGTAATTTTTTCCTCTATAGGAATACATGCAGTTTCGGAATCAAAGTCTTCCTGCTCTGTCACATTTCGTCAGAGGGCCAGCAAACTTACAATGTCCTCTTGGGATAACTCACCCAACAAATACATGAAATCAGCTATGACTCACACTCATCTTTTTCTTGCTTTTCACCCATCCCCTTTTCTCCCACTAGCAGCAATGCATTTTTGGCCCTATAGGAATATATAGGTCAGCATAAGTAACCCCAGGGCAGACTCAGGACACACTGGAGAGATGCTCTCTCTTGGCTGGCTTGGGAACGCCTTGGTATCCCCCTGGAAGAGCTGGAGGAGGTGGCTGAGGAAAGGGAGGGAAGGCATTTCTGCTTAAATTGCTGTTTCCATGTCACAGACCTGGATATGCATGGGAAAAGGATGGATGGAAAGAATACACTGCCCATTAGAAGCTGTCCAGCTCAGTCATGATTCATCAAACAGCCATAAAATATAAAGGACCATTATGTAATTTATTTACTGTACTAAATCATAAACATGCCGAGTCGAAACAAGTCAAAATACCTGGCTTCTGTGACAACAATGCTATAACCAGTATATATTTTTTTTAAATTTCCTTTCTGTGACAGAACATCTGTTTGTTTTTTGGCCTGTGTTATCTTGTCCAGTTGCAGTTACCAGTACCATTTTGACATCCCGGGTTGCCAGATACGAAAGAAATTCGAAGTCAAACATAGAGTGCTGCAGACATGGAAGCATGCAAACAAGCTGGCACAGATTTGTAAGAGTCTACCCAACCTAAAACATTTCAGCATCCTTCTAAAAAGGAAGAAATCTTTCTCCAAGACGCTTTTTGTTATGTCCAGATAACTAAATTTTTGTCTCATCAGTCCAAAGCACTTTGTTCCAAAATGAATCTGACTTGTCTAAATGAGCTTTTGCATACAACA
>JAQQZR010000035.1:12161694-12179712 GCA_030068235.1 Notoglanidium macrostoma | reverse complement strand
ACACACACACACACACACACACACACACACACACACACACACACACACACACACACACACACACACACACAAAACACTTAACCCAGCTATTCTTGCTAACAGCTGGCTCGTCCTGTCTCCAGCTCTGACTCTTACATTATCTTTGTTAGACAATCTCTGTACCAGACCTGAGGACTGTCTGCACGTTTGGGTCCTCCCTAAGGTTCTGATTAGCTGGAATTAAGAACAAATAAAAAAATAACAAATAATATTGGACATTTGGTGATTTATCCAGAAATTGGAGACTGAAGTTTGAGCCAGAAAAATACTATGTAATTTAATAGTAAAATTCTGGTTTAATTAGTCAGAAATAATACACCTGCATGGTCTATGAACACATGGTTTGCCAAGGGTGTCAAGGAAGAATTCGGGTGACCTTCACAGAGCCCTGACCTCAACCTTGCTGACCGAACACCTTTGGGATGAACTGAAATGCTGACTGAACCCCAAGCCTCCTCACCCAACATCACCTCTGGACCTCCCTAAGGCTCTTGTAGCTGAAAGGGCCAATCCCCACAGCCATACTCCAAAATCTGGTGGAAAGCCTTCACAGAAGAGGTTATTAAAATGGTAAATGGAGACTAAATCTGGAATAGTATGTTCAAATACCACATAAAGGTGTGAGGGTCAGGTGTCCTTTTTGTCCAAACCTTTGGCCATACAGTGTATGTTCATGTCTGAGTTGTTGGTTGAGTACCCCAGTTAGTTCTTTTAATTATTAGATTAGCAAGCACAGTAAACATTTATACCGCTAGAGGGAGATGTGAAACCACTGTTTAAAATAAACCATCTTTTAAACCTTCTTGGTTATAAGTTATTGTGTAAAATGTTTGGCGCATGATGAGTTAGTCAAACTTGTTACTACAATAAACAATAACATAATCACAGTCAGCCCTGGGCTTAAAAAAAGTAGACATTTAGTTTCTTTGTCCTGGCTCGGTTGGTATTTTATATTTTGTTGAGCTGTTACAGACTGTAGGCGTGCACATTGCATAACGCTGAGCATTCTTATTTGCTAGCAACATTTGCTTTTCGAGTAGGAGTAGCACAGTCTGTAATTATAATGCTGCCATATAATTTTAATATATCGTAACTGGCAGGCTGTCAGTTGTCTTTTACTAAGGAGTTTAATGACTCAGTGGTGGCTGCACTCTTCTTTCTTGTGATAATATCGAAATGAAATGCAGAAACTTGATAGAACAATGTCTGCGCAAAGCTGCGCGCATTTGATGCTCTTCAACGCTCTCCACAGCACCGTGGACATAAACATGCGCGCTGCTCGCATTTCATTGGTTGTTGCGTAAGGTCTGGCCACAAGAGAACAGAATCTTAAGCAGTTGGCTAAACAACATTTCTGTTATATATTTAACTTAGCTTGACAGGGAGGCAGTAGGTCGTTTTGTCGCATGGGTGTAGGTTTTGCCTGATTTCCCACGCACTCTCTTGTCCTATATGATTTATTATTGTTGCGATGAAACACGAGTGAATTAGTGCTCTAACAAAAAAAAAAAAAGAAGAAGGCGCCGCTAAGCTAACAGCTAGCTAATGAAGTGCTTTCTACTTTCCGTTCTCTCAATGCTGCTTGTCTCCAGACCGGGGGAGCTTTGAGAGCACCATGTCCTGCTCTGGGAACTTGATTTGGGATGTGAGGAAACGCTCCATCGGTTACAGCGATCCTAACGCTTTCCGAGCGAACTATTTAGGTAAGAAGGCAGCGATGTTTTTATTTCCTTCCCGACGTCATTTTAACGCTTTGTTTACGTGTGGCGCTGACAGCTGTCACTTGTGTAGAGAGCTGTAGGTGAGAATGGACACGTTGTCTTAGGGACAAGCTTATAGCGTCGTTGATTTTCCAGCAAAATTGTCTTAAGGATTGTTGTTGTTGTTGTTGTTGTTGTTGTTGTTGTTGTTGTGGAACACAACAGCTAATGTTACTTCTCAGGCTATAATATAGCCAGGTGTTGAGTAATCATTTATTAAATGCTCCTACTGGTAGTAAGCATGACAAAGACATGCTTTATTACCATAACCTTTTAGAGAAATATGAGATGCATCACTGAATTTGATGCACCCACTTAATTGAGGTCACAGTTTTGGACGATTGGGAGTTAGTGGACTAGAATGGTCAGGTTTAAGTGAACCCTTAAACAGAATAGTGATTAAATTCGTTACCCAAATTTGCTCAAGTAAGCAAGTGTGATGCTGATGTGTCAAGTTAAAGCATTGCTAATACCTTTAACCAAGAATTGCTAAAAATCAATATTGCAACAAAACCAGCTTTTATTTCACGCCTCCTGACTGCCATGGCTGGTAAATATCCGCTGGATACCATCTTGTGCTGGTGCATATGCATGCCATGAAGTTCCAGCAAAATCACAAAGTGATCATCTGCCATAATATTTACTATAAATACCATTGTTGTACAAACCAACATTCTCATTATTCTTCGCAAATACATATGTCGAGGTTCATGTATGCCTTACGGTGCTATCCATGTAACACTTTGTAACTATGGTTGGGGCTACAGGTACCCCAGAAGTGGACAGATTGGTAGCTCAGGTGCCCAAGACATGTAGATATGTAGCTGAACTTTTAGTTCTTTATTCACAGTCTCTTGGCATGTTGAATAGCATGTTTAGTAGGTGGTTAATTTAATGATCACCATTGTTTGTTTGTTTGAATTCACTCATCCAAAAACAATGGAAAAAACCTTTGGTCATTATTGTCTGTGTGTAGTTTTACATGTTCTCCTCATGTTCATGTTTCCAAAACATGCAAGTAGGTATATTGGAGACACTAACTAACTAACTAACTAACTAATTAATGAATTAATTGCCCTTAGCTGTATATGAGCGTGTGCATAGTGGCCCTGCGAAGGACTCGCATCCCTTCAGAATATTTTCCTGCCTCATGCCTGGTGTTCCTGGTGTTGGCTCAGGATGTAAGAATAAAGCAGTTAATGTAGTGGAATGAGTGAATACTGCTTGCACAACACACCCTGATTGGTTCATGTACTTTTCTTGATACTGTCACATGCACTACGCTTTTCCAAATCCTGCCACCTGTTGCATTGTGCACGCAAACCAAGGACGTGGTCTGGCTGTTGGTAGGAACTACTTTTGATAGCCATATTAATTAATTTGACAGATTCTTCATTGTTCCTCATGACATTCATGATATCCAGGTGATTCTCACCTTCCCTGCTTAGGAGGGATAAAATAGAATGACGGTTATGTATGTAACGCTTGTTCTATGAACACTAGATGATCCTTTTCATTTGTGACCAGCCAGTCTGGTGGCACTTGGTGAGAAGTTTCTGGGGGAAAACAACTGTATAGCATTTATGAGTGGCATACACTCACTCTGTGATGGTGTTGAAAGGTCTCTGTGTGCATGCTCACACAGACACGATGATATCATAGTTCACCAGCTATAGTGGGTCTCTGGTGTTATGTAGCTAGGTAACACTTTGTCCTTTATAAACTTAAAGTAAAACTACAATCAAAACATCAGCGCTGGCTGAGCACAGTGAGGCTACTAGTGCTGATGTATAGATTCATTGCTTAATAAATAGAGGAATGGTGTGTCTGTTCTTTTATATATATATATATATATATATATACACATATATATACTCCCTACTAGGGCTGGGATGGTATACAACATTCCTGGTATTCTAACTATAATCACAATATCATAGCTGTCCTGTCCCTATCTCATTCATATAATAAATATAAAAATGTATTCAACCACAGTTGTCCTTTCTCTTTAAAAAAAAAAAAAAAAAACCCTGACTCCCCTCTAATTTCAATTAAAGCAGATTTAAGTAACTTTAGGAGAATTTTGAGTCCTCTCTGGTTTTTCTTTTTCTCTTTTACTGTGCATCCATCCACTGCTCTGACTAATCTGGTAGTTGTGTGTAGTACGTCAGTGAATTCTCAGCCATTCAACCCATTTATCATAGTCTCAATATTACCAATTTTTAAAAAAATATTTATTTATTATTCACAACAGTTTGATTGTGACAATTACCAAGTACCAAGTGAAAGATTTAAGCTAGCTTCAGCAGTTAATCCAAGCTTACGCTTCACACGCATGAAGAGTCAAGACTACAGTTTCTCGTGATGTTTGTATGACACGATCTCAAATCAAAAAATTTTAATGACAGAATTAATCTGGTGTTGCTAAGCTACAACATCAAATCTCATGCCCAAAAAGGTTACTAAGCCCATTATCACTATGGCCGTAGGCCTTATTCTAAATCATGTTCACCTCGATGCTCATGGTTACAATACGATTCTCAGCTGATCAGGTTAACATTGAAGAACTGGAAGAGTAGATGTAGTACGTCCACAAACCACCGTCTTATTTCTCCACTTTCTGTGAGTTCTGTGCCACTAGAAATTAGCTCAAAATACAAGTGACACTCTGCTCTGTCATTCCATGTAAAGGGACTGAAGTGGGTTGGACTGTTCGAGAATGTCCTTATTGGATATAAACTTCGTTGTCAAGTGTTTTTTTTTGTTTGTTTTTTTTTTAAATAGAGAAAAAAAGGTAACATTCATTATGAGGTTCCACACAGATCCATACTTGGCCCTCTTCTGCTTTTGATGTATATACTGTCCCTGGGCCAGATCATTAACAGATACGGTGATGCACAGCTTTACATATCCATTACCCCAGATCACTGTATTACTCTAAACACCCTGACAGACTGCCAAAAAAATAAAAAATAAAAAAATAACATTACCTGGATCAACAAAATGGCTTTAAACCTAATGAAGACAAAACAAAAGTCCTTTTTTGGTGCCAAAAAAAATGATCAAACTAGGAAAGTTGGGTGTAATTCTTGACTCTGATCTATCTTTAAACTGTAACATTACAGAATCCGCATGTTTTTCATTTAAGGAACATTGCACGAGTTAGATGTTATATATGCTAAGAAACTGGCACACGCTTCTCTTGTCTTGAACTGATGATTGTAATTCACAGTTTACTGCTTTGCCACTCGTCAGGCTGCTGCACGTTCAGAGCGCCGCAGTACAGGTTCTAACAGGCACACGCAAATGAGAACATATTACACCAATCCTGAAGGCATTACATTGATTCACAGTCTCTTTTAGGAGAGATTTTAATGTACTGCTAGTAGTTTTTTAAAGTCACGAATGGATTAGAAGCATCGTACATTATGGATTATCTGTCGCCTTATGTTCCACACTATTTCATTAAGATCTAGTGCTGCATGATGGCTAAATGTACCCAAAGCCAACAAAAAGCAGTGGTGTAGCAACCTTCTGTTATGGTAAATGCTAATTCTAGAAACATCTACACTCTTCGTATTTTTTCTTCTATTTCGTTTTACTTCAAATAATTTTTGGTTTCTTCTGTTTTTTTTTTATTTTTATTTTTAATTAATTCTTATTTTCCTCATGTTTCTTAGTTGATTATGTTTATATATTGTTATTATTATTGCTGCTCATATTATGTCCCAACTATATTTTTTTATCTATTATATTATTAATATCTTCCATGTGATGCAATTTGAGCCAAGCTTTATATATTTATATAGATATTATGTTTTTATAAAACAAATCTTTTTTCCTGTTTTTCTTTATTTTTATGATCCACCTTTATGATATGATATTTGATACACATGACAGCTTTAGTAGTCTTAATTTTAAATAACAAAATAAATGTGTCTTTAATTTGCCTTTATGCGTTTACTTCCTATGGAAAGTTCTCTACTTCCTGTTATATTGCTAAACTTTGTTTTTTCCTTCTTCCTTTATGCTTTGTTTTGAAATTTGATTTCAAGATCTATTATTATTATTATTATTATTAAATTAGGCCCTTAGATAACACATCTGTCTCCTCATGAGTGAGCTCTGTTTATTTGTTGTTTGTCTAATCAGTCAGCTAGACATTTGCTGCAACATTACAGACTTTTGCTATAGGGTTACACCGTGTTCACAACATCTGAGATCTGGTAGAAACATTAGCCTAGTTAGTTAGGTAGTGTTCAGGCATATCGTGTGTGTGTGTGTGTGTGTGTGTGTGTGTGTGTGTGTGTGTGTGTGTGTGTGTGTGTGTGCATGCATTCTGTATTTAGCATGGCTAGGCTTCCATGTCCTAAATGATAGAAATCAAGCCCGTGCTCCACAACACAGAAATGTGCATTGGGCTTTAAATGGAGTCCCTAGAGTATACACTAATCGCAGCAAAAGTTGCATATGAGTGAAGTTGTCACAGTTACTTTAAAATGATCAAAAGTAGGGTCATTAGACTCGCCGCAAAAAAAAAAAAAAATAGTCTCCTGAAAACTGAGTTAAAAGCCGACTGTGTGGGAAAAATTTGCAAACCAAATCGAGACATGATTTAGTTAGACTGCCAAGTAAACACAAAGCACCTATTTTGCCAGTGTAGCTCTCTGTGTTTTCAGTGTTCATCAATGATTTTTAGCATTGCTTGGTTATACCAGGCGTAGGTTCTGCTGCGGTGTTCGGTATAGAGTATGTTTAGAAGCTGTAGTGTGAATCAGGAAGACATGACTTGACAGGACAAGAACTGCATTCTAGCTTCTGCTTTCATTTGGATTGCAGCTTGCCAATTCAGTGTCAATATATTTAGCGCTACAAGTGTTCTGTCAAAATGTGGCATTATCTCTGCAGATGACACACAAAGCTTGCGAGAACGTCCTTCCATTACAAACCACACTTTTAGCTTCCTGCACCTTCGTAATTGAGGCAACACAAGTGTACAGATGCATCTGAATAACTTGGCTTCAGCAGGTTATTAAAAGCCATTAGAGGTGTTCACTGAAAGAGGCATCACATTCTGAGCTATAGGTCATTCAGATGATGGGGGGGAAATGTACTGCACATTATTCGGTCTACACGGTATTTCAATTCTTTAAAGTGTGCCAAGGCAAATAATGGATTGCTTAAAATTAGGTTTATAAAACATAAATTTCACATTTCAAACAGTCTTATTGTTGCAAGTATCTTTTACTATTAGCTACAGCGTCTGTGATGTTACAGTGTCATTGACAGAAAGAATTGTTTTTGGTTTTCTGCCATTTCTTTTTTGCCTGGCTGAGCTGGGTGAGTCTGTACTGGAGGTAGATGACATTTAATCCTATGTGCAATATGGTTGTGAGCTATACTACGAATCTATTCCTCAGCCACAGCTGGTGAAGTGACTTTATAAACGCCTTTTCCTCTGCAGGCAGAAGAGAATTTGTGCAGCGTCTGAAGCTTGAAGCTATACTTAAAGTGCACGATGGCTGTGTGAGTATCAAAATCTTATCTCTCAGGTTTGTTTTTTATTTGATGTTTTCCTGCCATGGTTTTTTCTTTCTTTTTTTTTTTTTTTTTTTTCTTTTTTTTTTTTACTTATGAGTAGATTCCACCAGGTCTGTGTCAGATGTCTTCCCCTTTATCTATTAATGACATGAGCTAAAAGGGATGATAGTCACCAGGCTCTCACTCTCATATGCTGTGACGCTGCATTGCAAAACCTGGTGTGTTTTATAATGTCTTTGTAAGCATTTCTACACCTTATCATAGCTAGTCAGGAAGCTGACGTAAGTTTAGTAAAGTTGCAGTATGTCTATGTTCTTTCTGAACACTGTGTTGTACTGGCGGGAACTGAAAAGTGTGAAGGTTTTTAAAAAAGTGTTTGCAGTTCATTTACTGCCTCCTAGAAAAGATTAGCAAACTCAAAATAACTCCTAAGAGTTTCCAATTGGAGACACACTTCTGACATTTAGAGCAGCCTGTTTATAGTGAGTAACACGTCACTTGTGCGTCAGTGACCGATGTGATTCTACAGCATTACACTATTTCTCAAAGCCCTCATTAGACCAAGGATATGTTGCATCTTCTGCCATCATTGTGCAAATTTGTGCAAGAGCTTCTCTCTGAAGGAAATCGAAAGCAAGAGAGTGTGAAAAGTGAAAAGCAGAAATTAAAGCTTAGTTGACAGTTTTTCAGAAGGTCCGAGGTAAAAATTGGTTTGTGTTGTGAAGCTTTGTTTTGTCTTAACAAGTGTGGGGCCTGAGAAATGGAAGGGACAGAGGGCCACAGCTTTTGCACGTTAAGTTAATGAAATATTGATTGATTTCTTTTAAAGGCAGAGGCGTGGCTGAGGGGTCAATTGTCCTTTTCCCTGAATTCACTACAGGGCTGCTATTGTTCGCTCTCTTACTTCACTTTTCGACTGCAGGTTTAGAGCTGATCTGCTGTGGCACATTGGCTCCATTTCCTCCAATCCGCTCATATTAGTTGTGAGTGGACATCAGTGGCCGATATCCTGAGTGGTCCCTGTGTGAGTTCAACAGATATCTGTTTCTCTGATTTGAAATAGGTTAATACCATATCTTGGAATGACACGGGAGAGTACATCTTATCAGGATCTGATGACACTAATTTGGTCATCACAAACCCCTACAACAGAAAGGTAATTTTAGGCTTGCATGATATGTTGAACTATGAGGTAACCTACGTAGCTGTGTAACTTAAGCCAAAATCTAGACTGTCCAGTATGAATAATGTACACATCTTAATGTGTTACCGGTCTACCAGAATAATCACGATTTATGCAATTAAACAGTGCTTAGATTTGAATCAATTATAATTAATTATGAATAGATTTGAAGTGTTATAAATGCATTTCTATTTAATTGAGCTAGTACTGGTCCGAAGTGAAAACTACTTGAACATATCCGTGTAGTGCAGTATAAGAATAACGCTTTGTATTCTTCTCCAGATCTTGAGCAGCTTAGTGACGTATCTTACCACTCTTTCCATTCTTAAACAGGTCAAAACAACAATTCGCTCAGGTCACCGGGCCAACATTTTCAGTGCGAAATTCATGCCACACACTAACGACCAGCAGATTGTGTCCTGTTCAGGAGATGGCATCATCTTCTACACACACACAGAGAAGAGTCCAGACATCAACAGGCAGTGCCAGATGACCTGCCACTATGGAACAGCATACGAGGTATGAAGATGGTGCAGTTGATATTATAGTAACACTCACAGGAGATGTAAATGAAAGCAGCAGGAAACATCAAAGAATGGCATTCCATTAAAATTACTATTCGAGTGCTTTAAACCATTATAGCGCAAAACATTAAGGCTTTATTTACTGCTCTGTGTGTGTGTGTGTGTGTGTGTGTGTGTGTGTGTGTGTGTGTGGGGCTGCACAGTGTGCTCCTTGCTATAAAGTACAGGTGCTATAAAGAGTGACACTTGAAACTGTGCACTATTACATTCCACATTTAAACTTAATTTAATTTCACAACCTCCGCAAATGATGGTGAGCTAATTTATGGCATATACTGTATAGCTAGATATATTAACTGTCTCCGTATCACACCACCATTTTTCATAGTTTGTTGGCTGCATGCTGATGATAAACGACACTGTAAAATTCAGAGTCTTTATTTGGGGAGCGAGTGGGCTCACTTTGGATTTTAAGCTTTGCAGCTGTAATTAGGTTTTAATCAAAATCAGGTTTGGCCTCATTTGATGCTTACCATTCAGAGTTAAACTACTGAGTCAAGCTGCTGTACACCATGATACTGGGCTAAAAATAGGGCACGGTTATGTGTTAGCAGTGTGACTGTTATACCATGATTTGCTGACAAGTGTGATCCTTATGCCTTTTTGAAATTAAAAGTCAAAAAGTTCTTGAGCACCCCCATTTTTTGTTAAACTTCAAAAAATGGCTTAAAGTTAAATAGAAATGGAAACCCTATTTAACCCTAAAGTATGAAAAGGGTATATGTGAATTAAGAAATGTTTGTGCCTTTTAAAAATATTTTTGCGGAAAAATCTAGTTCTAACTGGAGAAGGCCGATCTGGATCTTGTAGCACATTATATCAGTCCATTCGTCTTATAGCTGATATTAACATTGCCTAATATCAACTTTGAGACAAATATAGCCTTAGAGTAACTGGTTCAGTGCACTCGCCTAGTTTAGAATCCAAGTGTGAGCAATGAATCAATCTATAAAATACAACAATGTTTTTGGCATTTGATGGGATACATGTGTAATATTGTTTTCACTTAATTGCCAATAGTGTGTAAACTGTAATTAATTAAAAAAAAAAAAATTATATATATATATATATATATATATCCATGTGTTAAAAGAAATTGCCAGGCAATGTATGTTTTCTCAAAGCTGCATCTGGCAGAATAAAATGTCTGTATATTACCTGCAAGTCTAAAGCTATTCCACAGTGAGGCCATCTTGATGATCCTGTACAACAGTGCATTAAAAAGCTAAATGCTCAAAATCTCCTAGCAGCCACACACCAATTGCATGCTTTTCCCTGGCCATGCTAGACATGCAATTCTTGTGATTACTATTAAATAATACTTTCAGAACAACAAACTTACTATTCAGATATTTAATACACTCTCAGAAATTATGAACCATCTCTACAACAGTTCTGTAAAAAGTCATTATTGGTTTATATCCTGTTGAAACCTATGGAGAAATTCACATCTTCGATCTGTCTTTTTACTCCTTCTCTAGATAATGACCGTTCCAAATGACCCGTACACCTTCCTGTCCTGTGGGGAGGATGGCACAGTTAGGTGGTTTGACCTGCGCATGAAGACGAGCTGCACAAAAGAGGACTGTAAAGATGTAAGAAGATTTGACTTGAAATGTACTTACATTTTACTTTCTTTTAATACTTACTACATTCCCTTAGTAACATTAATGGTCTTGTGAATGTGTACTTCCTCCATATTAGCTGAAATATTTGTAATAAAATGGTTTCTGAAGAAAAACGTGCTCAGCTCTTTTGGCAGCCAATCTAGCTGCATGTTCCTGCATTATTATATCTCTCACATCAGAGTTGAACTACTGAGATTGCCCCAGGGAGAGGTGCAGCTCTGATCTGAGATCAGATTCATGCATATTAACCTCTATCCTTGTCCCAAATTAAGAGGCGCACCCAAACTTCTCTTGCCAGATCTTGTGAGGAGGCAACAACCTCCACTCTGTATTTCTCAGCCTGCTATGATTATGCAGTTTGACTGAGGTGAAGATTGTTTTGTATTTGGACAATGGTATTGGTTAAATTACTACTTGAAGATCATATTTTGTTAGAGACTATGTTACAGCTGTCACAAAGATCTGTATCACTCTGAGCTAAGCAATTCACCCCCTGTTTTGTCTGAACTCAAATATTTGGTGATGTATTATTAATGAGGAAAACGTCTTGAAGTCTCGAACTCCTATACGATACATTTATGGGATTGCACAAAGTTTGGAGTAGAAACATACAGTGTGTTGTCTTCTCACTCCTATCTTCAAGCATGCTTATTGTGTGAATTGGAGCTTCTCCAACAAATCGACCAGACCTTACACATTTCATATTTTACATATTATAAATTCATATCTTTGCCCTCGTTCTTCTTACTCCCTAATATTCATACTTATTTTGTTTCTTCTTCTTTTATGTCGTCTTCTTCTGTTTGGCTGTTTGTAATCAGGACATTTTGATTAATTGTCGGAGAGCTGCTACCTCGATAGCCATTTCTCCCCTTGTGCCCTACTACCTTGCTGTGGGTTGCTCAGACAGTTCAGTAAGAATCTATGACCGACGAATGCTTGGTACTAGAGCTACAGGTGAGAGCTGAACTTTTGTTACCATCCCAAATTACATTCATTTCTGTTACATGCAACATATAGCAAATTCCACTAACCATTTTTTGTAAGTGGCTCATTTCAGTCAGCGTCATGACATAAATGTCAAATTCAAATGCTTACTTTAGTGTGATGTTTTTTTATCACTGAGTGTTTGAAATTGTTCCATATGCCATGGTGGTTACAGACTATATTATAAATTTACATTAAAGGATAACTGCAATTAACAAGACATCCCAATACTATAAATACCCGTAGCGTTCCTATTCTAAAGCACCCTATATGAAGTGCTTTGAGTCGTACTTGAGGTTCTGTCCTCAGTTTACTCCTAAATGCCTTTTCCAAACAATCCGTTTGGTGAGGAATTGCTGCTGTTTGCTGTGTAGTATAAATCCCTACTCCTTGTAGTAGTTCTCAGTAGCACATAGTATTTCAAAAGGTGTTAAATAATTTATACCTTAAACAAAAAAGTTGCAACATTTTGTTTATTTTATACTTCGCTCACTATGCACAGGTAACTACATGGGGCGAGGGACAACAGGTATGTGTGTGCGATTCGTCCCTGCCCACTTGTCCAACAAGTCCTGCCGCGTGACATCCCTATGCTACAGTGGCGATGGACAGGAGGTTTTGGTCAGCTACTCCTCCGACTATATCTACCTGTTTGACCCCAGAGACGACCAGGCCCGAGAGTTGAAGGGTCCGTCTGAGGAGAGGAGAGAGGAGGTGAGGAGTATAAGCAATATAACTGTCCATCTGCTAAGGACATGGAAATAACTCATGCCTATGTGTGTATAGGGAAGTAAGACAGGTGAGGGAGATTCCCCAAAGAGAGTATCTTCCATAGGTATAATACTGTTGATTGAACACCCCCTGATGTGACTATTAATGACCTGTGTGGATGGTATTTTTTATTAGGTAAAGGTATACTGATTGAACAATTGAACAGTTCTGAGATATCTGTAAACTAATCAGCTTAGGACTTCTGACCTTCAGATCATGAGGCTGGACTCACTAGATCCGGTGGTGTATGTGGGATTAAAGTTCAGGGGGGAGGTGGTAAAATGTGCTGGGTCACTGATACAGGGTCTCTCAGTCTTTCTGTGTGTGTAGCAGTGCCTGGATTCCCCCATGCTCACATTCCTTTCCAAACAGAGCTGCAGACGCAGGCTATGTTCCATTGCAGGGACAGAAATAGACTAAGCGCACAATGACAGCCAGAGTTAGAGAGGAGAAACCCTCAGGTCTCTCATCAAATTAAATTCATAGTAAGAACAGGCAACATCTAAATGTGATTTTTTTTCTCTCTCTCCGTGTTTAGCCTACATTTTTAGCTTTTGGACTTTTCTACCTCTTATGTACCTTTAGCCGTTTCAAGCTAATGTCCGCAAATGTTTTTGTGTAAAAAAAAAAAAAAAAATCTAATTTTAATGTACAAATAATCCAAATTTTAGGCAAAATGAACCATAAGAAAGACGTTTTGCCATGGCCTTCTTGGTCTCCACACCTCATTTCAAGTAGGTGGTATATGACATGGCAAAGTTAGAACAAATATGTTTGAGGCTGTTATAAAAGGAAAATGGGGGAAATTCAAGTTCTTTACAAATACTACAGGTTAACATTATAAAATAAAAAATATATATATAAGAACAGCCCTATCATGATTTGGCATGACCTATATAGTATATGTATATGTTTATGTATATGCTATGTATTGCTATTGCAATATGCTCCATTCAGTTTGTGTGTTGTTAATATATAAAGTTGTGCCAGCAACAAATTACAAATGAGGTCTGAAATCTGGGTTAATATCTGAGAGCAATTTCTCATTTTCTTTTGAAAGAATAGTTCAATTTGTTCTTCCATGTGTGGCAGAAATAGGCTCTGTCAATATAGCCCTGTTATCTGTCTTGCACATTGCATTATGTTGGTCACTATCCGGAGTGCTTGTAACTTAAATTTGAGTCCTAAGAGTTAAGGTTCATGACTGAAAGATAATCAGTGTGTTTGAATGTTTGGCAAGGATCCAGAAGAATTAACAGTTGCACTCACAAGTAGGAGCCCAGTCTCCTAAGTCTATATCATTTTCACTTCATTCTGTTTTATCACTCATATAGCTTTTCTTTTATGTAACTGTTTAGTATAATTTGTAGCATGTCCAGAATTTAGGACCAAAACAATTTTGACAGTGATCGGCCATTCTTGTGTTTCCTGTAGCTAAAGCAACCCCCAGTCAAACGATTGCGCCTGAGAGGGGATTGGTCAGACACTGGACCCCGTGCTCGACCCGAGAGTGAAAGAGAACGAGATGGTATAATAACTGTGTTCCCCTCCACCAGCACATGCACAGCATACTTAACACACACCAATCCAATTGACAGAAATTGTTCTCTATAAATAAAAGTGTTAGCTTATGTACCAAAAAAAACAACTTTCTATGGATCTTTTCTTTTTTTCAAGAAATGTTCTCACTGTTTGCTCTGGAATAACTAATGTTATATGTAAATCTATAAACAGTTAATAAAAGGTGTTTAGCAAGAGGGATTTATTGCTATTTGTTTCGGTATCTTGCATAAGTTGTTTTGTTTATTAAAACACAATTTTACTTGATGGAAAAAATGAAGTATGCCAAATGATTAAGTCCACTTCATGGCTACATCAGTAATGTCTCATTTAGACTTGGAATAGGGTTGGAATAGGAATATCTCCATTTGCAGCCGAATTTCTGCTCTGTATCTTGCAGGCTTCTCTGCTCCTCAAAGCAACTCGTGTCCATATACTCCTTATTAAGATACAAGCAACAATCTTTTGAAGCACCATTTAATCCATCTTGCTAGTTTTTGTTCTGAATATGAATAAGGCGTGATCTACTTACTCATTAGCTTCTCTGTTCGAGTTAGGGCTTCTTATAAAAAAAATTAAAAAAAAAAGAAGGAGAACTTGGAGTGGATTTCCTCCAGGCGCCTCTGTGGTCTTGAAGTTTTAAGGTCATGCAGCATTTTTTTTTTTCTTTACCTCAGGAGAACAGAGCCCCAATGTGTCTCTGATGCAGAGGATGTCTGACATGTTATCACGTTGGTTTGAGGAGGCCAGCGAGGCCCAGAGCAGCAGAACCCGTCCACAGACTCGGCCCAGAGGTATGACGTGCATCACCATATTCCTATCAGTTTTGGTTCTGACATTCATGCTGATTGGTCCAATTTTTTTTTTTAAACCAGGTCAAAACATGTCATTTGTATTTTAACTTCTTGTTCCATGTTCTAACAGACATTTGTGGTATATCTAAAGGCAGTGAATTCAAAGCCCAATAATTAATAAGATAGGGAGAATGCTTGAAATTACATGCATTAGATCTGTTTTATCTATGTTAAGATTGTTTGCAACCTACTCTGCAAATAATCCATTATGTTGTAGCATACATTTTGCCTGATGTCTTCCACAGGTGTGGCAGCCCGGACGCTGGGGGCAGCTGCAGCTTCAGATAGTCCCTCTCAGGAGTCTCTGGGGGCTGAAGGCCCCATGGAGGTTGGGTCCGCTACCTCTGACCATGCAACCCCACCTGCCTCAGACTCAGCCCCGGCCCCAAGCCCGGCCCCAGCATCATCCTCATCCTCAGCTTCGGCACAACTCCTCCCCAAAACCATCTCCTCCTCCTCCTCAGGCTCTTCTTCCACTGTGACAGTCCTGCCTCCCTCCACCTCTTCTTCTATGGACAACACTGCCTCCTCCTCTTCCCTGCTGTCCTCTCCAGACTCAGAAGGGCAGAAGAGCCAGGCTGAGGTGATGACCACCAGTTCAGCCACACCTACCCCTTCCACAGAGCCTGTTCTGTCTGGTAAGAATGCTTCGACTGACAGTTCACCACTGTTACATGTCAGTATTGATAACATGATCTCTGTAGGTTAAGGACAAGTACAAAATATTTGTTGTAAGTATGCAAACACTGTTGATGAGCCTCATTTTGAAGATTGATTTTCAAATCTCCATAGCCTCAAACGGATTGAATCATAAAGCCGTCTTTTCTCTAGTGCTGTAGCCACATTCAACTTCATTGAAAAACCAAGTGTGGGATTGTACATTTGGTACTACAACTAATTTCACAGTGCAAAATTGTCAAATAGTTCTAGTGTTGACAATATGTTTAAAGTTTTTAAACATTAAGTACTACTTGTGTGGAAATCAGAACCCTCAACCAAGGGTGCTAAAATTATTTTTATGAGTCAAGTTGAATTTGACATCCTAAGCACTGATCCATAGGCCAAATTCTCATATAGCCTCTCATCTCAGCCTCTCAATAGCCTCTCATCAGTGTGTGGAAAAAGGAATACAAAAATAAACAGACAAAAGTGAGAATGATGGATAGTGTCAGTTTCTCCAAGGATCACTGTTGGAAGTTTTTAGAAAATGGTACCTTTTTGAAGTGTCCGAAGATCCATCTAGATGCTTCCAATAAAAAACTAATACTATGCCAATATAATATGTGGAAGGCGTATTCACTAATATCACAACCTTATGACCATCAAGTTCACTGGACTCTGGAACCTGAGTTCTCTGATCGAATAAACACAAAAGATGGGTAAAATTATCATTACACAAAAAAAGAACCTAAATAAGCATGGTGCGGTCTCTGTAGTGGGGCTGCTTTTCCTTCAAGATTAAGTGAATTAGCCACAATTTTAAGATTGTCAATTATTTTTCATAACCTTTTCACCCCAACTTTACCAAGGGTGCTAATAGAGGTATTTGTGTCATACCGTTGTCTCAATCTCTTAATTTTTACAGAATTCACAATTTTGTTTTCACAATCTCCCATCTGTGTACTGGTTTTACAATACCCAGCATGAATTATACAGTCCTTACCCCATTATTCAATCCTAGTTACTAATGATTTATATGTGCTTACCACAATTGCACTGAAACGCCCTAATTTCCACCTCACCGCGGCTGTAGTCTTTCAAAATATCCTTCTTCCTTTCACAATTGATCATCAGAAAAGTTTTTTTCCGGTCCTTAAATGGGGAAATCATGCACTAGTGAGACTACAATGGCTTTGCTGAAAGAGGCAAATGGGTGTTATTTCAATTCAGAATTCAATTTGTTGAATTCTTCTTGTTGTTAATAATTTAAGACCATTCATTTTAGGGGAATATTGAGGGGTATGTTATCTGAGTTATTATGAAATTAAGACCACATTTTCTGCTGACTAAGCCCTTGTAGCGCTACTCTAATTCTGTCTTTAGGATTTTAAGAAGGTTAATGGCAGAACAGAGAGTTGTAGTTAAATCCTTTTTGTGTGTGTGCTTGGTTGGTTGGTTGGTTGGTTCCTTTAAAGATGAATATTATGTTTTCAAATTGCCCACTATAAGGCCTCATCTCTTGAATGTTTAACTGTATGCATCTACAGTTGAGGCCAAAATTTACATATACCTAGATTAAAGATATTCAAACTAAATTTGTCAGAACTCCACACATTTCATGTTACTAAACATTGCCTGTGTTAAGTCCATTAGGATAAGAGGTAATTTCCAAATAATTGTTAAGACACAGATTTATTTAGACTTTTGTTTACCATATCCAGTTTTTAGTGGGTGAAATGTTAGCATACACTTTGTTAATATTTGGTGCCTTTTACTTGAATCAAATGCATGGGGTAGCCTTCACAAACTTACTACAATACTTTGGTGGAATCTTTGCCGTTTCCTCTTGACTGAAGTAGTGTAACGTTTTACACTTTTTACTCAGGTTTGTGGGCTTCCTCTCTCAGCCACACTTTTTCAGTACAGTCCACACATTTTCAGCTTTGGAGGCATGTATAGGATCATTATCCTGCTGAAAGACCCAGAAGCAATCAAGTTTTAACCTTTTGACTAATGTCTTGAGTTTTAGTTTCAGTATTTCTAAATAATCCTCATTTCTCAAGATGCCATCTATTTTTTTTTCCCACACAACATGATTCTGCCACACCAGTTCATAACAGTTGGAATGGTGTTCTTTGGATGAAGCCTCACTCTTTACCCTTCGTACATAGCACTGCTTATTATGACCAGAGAGTTAAATTTTTTTTTCAACTGACCAGAGAATAGGCTGATGATCACCTGTAAATTTCAGTCTGGCTTTGTTATGCCTTTTAGGGCTCTCTTAAGGGTGGATGTCCACACCTTGGTATTGATGCCTCCAGCTCCTTCACCGTTTCCTTTGTTGTTGTCTTGGGGTTCAGTTGAACCTTTTGGACCAAAGTTTGTTCATCCCTAAGAGTGAATTTGTGCTTCCTGAATGAAGCAGTGTCTGTGTGGGCCCAAGGTTTGTAC
>JAQQZR010000035.1:12111580-12147154 GCA_030068235.1 Notoglanidium macrostoma | reverse complement strand
ATATATGAGAGAGAGAGTGATAAAGACAATGGTAGAGAATAGTTTATATCGCATTCTGAAAGAGAGATTGAAAAATGTAAACTGATATAATTATTTCTTTCACTGTTATCATCTTATCTTTTGTCTCCTTCATTTTGTCCTAAAGAGAAGGCAAACTTCACACCCAACTGTATGTTGTAGTGTACTGTATGCTGGCATGAGCTAACATTAAATAATTCCCAATTACTTTGTTTTGCCACAGTATTTTCCACAGAGCCAATTTGTCACAAGAGTCATAAATATCTCTTTGCATCAATGTGCAGGAGTAATCTAGCATCTGGCTCCAGAACTGGTAGTGGAGGACAAAAGCCTACTCAAGCAAGGGAGAAACAGGAGCCTGCAGCAGGAAGCCCAGAACAGGGTGAGTCATAATTTCAGCAACAGCAGCAATAGTCCATACTGAGAAAATATTCTGTTTAAGAATATCAACTGTCCTCTTGTTCCTCCTGGAACTATGAACTGGCACGATCACAATCTTTGCCACTGCGCTTCCTCTGCAGCATTAGCAGAGTCATTGCCAGAGCAGAGCGAGCGCTCCGAGAGGGCCTCAGGAAGCTCTCAGGGAAGCACACTGCTGCAAGACACAGTTATTTCAGAGAATCCACCAGCAGCAGAAGGTTGCAAGAGGACCGAACCAGGTGGGGAGGGCACTCGGGGTTCGACTCAACCCTCACGCAGTAACCAGGACTCGGATGACAGCGATGATGACCCGATTCTCATCCCCTCAGCCAGGTACAGAGGAGCTCAGGGACAAAGGTATGGGCTTTTATTACTTATTACTTGGGTGAAGTACAATTGCTGTAGAGCTGCTGATGTGAAAGAATTATTCATGTATTTTTCAGGTTTTACATTTAGTTATATTATTTGTTTCAACATAGTACACCTAAGAAATAATTGTCAAAGTAAGGAAATGTATGCATTTTAGAAAAAAGTCTGAAGTTGTTTTTCTCATTAGGTTTAATTTCAGAGGCTCTGCAATAGGTGATAGGATGATCAGGTATTGTGATGAGCTCATTTCTAAAATAATCTAACTACAAGAAGTGAAAAGTTTGTTGATTTTTAGTACATTATTCACCTTGCAAATGTGTTCGTGGTGGAGTGGAATTGAGTTTTTATTTATTTTAATTTTTTTACAGGGACTAACTGTAACCTTATTTGCTTAAGTGTATTACAAAAATGTGTGGGTTGGTTTTAATGGTACTTCAGTCAGTGACTAACCCAGCAAATGAGTGGTATGCATGTGTTTGGAAATATGCCACATAATCAAGTAGTCTTGTAATCAATGCATTTGCCACAGTGAGCAGCGATACTTCTACAGCATGGGCACTGAATATTTATTTAATCACCATTGTATTGATTTTGTTACTATAATGTGAAAACACAGCACAACTGATTTAAAAATGATGGCCAGTTTTGCCTTGATTACTATTTAAATTCAGTCAGAATGCTGCTAACTGTCATGACGTCAATGAAGTCTATATTTTATTCTCTGTCCAGGCGCTCAGCAGCAGCCCGTATCCAGGAGCTCTTGCGCAGGAGAAAGGAAAGACGCGAGATGGAGGAGAACGAGACCCAGAACATCAGACGCCCTGCAGTCAAAATGATGTACAAGGGCCACCGCAACTCCAGGACCATGGTGTGCTACTGTACAGTGCTGTGCAAGAATAACTAATATTGACAACAGGATAAAAGCTATATTGTGATTTAAAGTGGGCAAGGTTGTGTATAAAAATATTAAGTCAACTATCATCTGTATCTTTCTGAGTGCAGATAAAGGAGTCGTGTTTCTGGGGAAATAACTTTGTCATGAGTGGCTCGGACTGCGGCCATATTTTCATCTGGGACAGACATACGGGAGAGCACCTGATGCTTCTGGAGGCTGATAATCATGTAGTTAACTGTCTGCAGCCTCACCCTTACGACCCGAGTGAGTATCACAATGCTCTTCTGAAAACAGGCTAGGAGAAACTCAGTAAAGAAATCTAGATGTTATGTTATCTACTTTGTCTTTTGCCAGTTCTTGCCTCATCTGGAATTGACTATGACATAAAAATCTGGTCCCCACTTGAGCAGTCACCTTCGTTTAACAGAGACCTTGCTGAAGAGGTACAGTAAAGCTCTTTTGATGATTGTTTTCTAGATGAGAGCAGCAAGCCAAAAACAAAATGAGTAAAAGATGATGGGAAGTGCTGGAATAAGAATATAGGAATATAATCCACTGTGAGGTGGTGTGATGCCAACCCTGAAGTGGATTTTATTTTTTTTGTATAACCATGTATCCTAAAGTGTTTTTATTCTCTTATTCCACAACGGTTTCTCTGTCTGTGCTCATTAATTTGATTTAATGACACATTTTATAAGCAATACTTTTTAACCCTTTTAACACCTTTTTTTTTTTTTAAATAGTCATAGTAAATGTTGTAGAATAACCACAAGACAGGTTAGTTCCTATTACAGCCGCTATAAAAGTCATTCCCTCAGCAGCCTCTTTTTTGCTCTCTTTAGAAGTTAATAGAGCAAATCATAGCTTGTGATGTTAATGAGAATCCAGAAAGCACTTTTGTTTTCTTCTTTTTAAACAACACATTTTGAAATACATTTAATATTAGCTTTAGATTATTTAGCTCATCAGCCCTACAAGTCCATTTGAAAAATAATGTATTAGAACAAGCACATTAATATAAACCTATATTTTAAATTGCAGCTGTGCTGTTATAAAAAAAATTGTCAGCAACATCTGGCCAATCAGGTTCAAGAGTAGTGCTGTGGTATAAAATAATGTTAAGAAAAAGCTCATGACAACTCGTTTTCTACAGTGTATGTGGGCCAAGATGATCTGTTTGTAGGTGCACTAGAGGGCAGCAGAGCTTAACCCACCTCTGTAGGGTCATGATTATCAGGCTCAGGAAATGTCATAGTAGGATAAGGAATGTGAGGGACTTCCTTGGCTCTGTGCCTGAGACATAAACTAATGGAACAGCTGACCATAGTTCCATTCCAAGCTGTTGTGAAAAAGCTCTGTCTTATACCAGAGGTTAATAACATTCAGAAATCCGAGTCTCCGTTTCAGGCTGCTGTTAGGGTATCACTAAACAGAAATGCCACTGGCCAATAAGACATAAAGTACATTTAAAAAAAAAAAAAAAAAGTTTTATATACTGCATTATTGTCCTGCTTTAATGTAGTATCTCTGCTAGTCATTGAACTACTCACCATAGCAGAGATCCTTTACATGTGGTATGATTCTGTTGCAGGTGATAGCTCGTAATGAACTAATGCTGGAAGAGACAAGAAACACCATTACTGTCCCTGCCTCCTTCATGCTTAGAATGCTGGCCTCACTCAATCACCTCCGAACAGGTGAACTTCACATTCCACACTATTTGAGTACAGCTGTTCAGTGTTGTCTGTCTCTCAGGTTCCAGCTTTTTGGACAAAAGGCTGATTTGTACTTCTGCATTAATGCATACTTGATTCTTTGCATCGCGATGCAGTGAGGGGGGAATCACATTGCAGCGAGTACTTTCCATCTTCTATAGATGAGCTCGTGCTCTAAAACTGCTTTTTGAAAAAAAAAAAAAATTCTTTTTTTAAAAAACAAAACAAAAAAAAAAAAAAACCCTTAACAGCAAACAAAAAGTGCAAAAATCCCAGCTTAAACATTCACTGGTAGTTTCTCAGACTGGTGTCTTTACTAAAAACTTCACCTCTATATGATAAAAACCCTTGGGCTCACTTGGGTTATAGTTAATCATACATGGTTTCTTTTTTTCGCCAGTCACTTTTCAAAACAAAGCTAGGTTCATGTGATCTTCTAGGCTGTTTATTATTCGTACAGTGAAACACAGAACTCGTGTTGTTTTTGGTCCTTCTTCACTGTTTAATTCAGTAAATTCTGCTGTGGTTTGTGACCGTGCCTTCCAGAGGACTCACTCACATTCTTGCAGGTAGAAATACTTCATCTTGTGCGAGCATTCGCACGTAACGCCCTGGCATGCATGCAGACGTGTGCATGCAGATGTATAAATCAGCCCTAAGCGTGACAACATTTCAGTATGAAAATACAATTGGACAAACCAAATTAGACAAATTCATAACGTATATCTTTAAGTAATTGAAAAACATGATGTTTATTTTATTTTTTGTATGTTTCTTTAAATCTCAGACCGATCTGAGGGTTCTGGACAAGAGAACGAAGATGAGCAGTAGCTCTTTTGAGATCCTCGCCCACCCCCACCCACAAAACAATCAGCGTCTGTTGCTGATTTGTACAGACTGTGTAGAATATTCCATTGTTAGATCCATTTGTAGTATTCATTTTTTAAAAGATGACTATTCTACTGATTACTTCACATGGGAGTAAATGGTATCTGTGAGGAAAGATGAATAAATTGCAGTATATAAAAGTATAGCTATATAATAATATATAAAATGTGACCGAGGTAGCTAGATCATGGGTGCTTGAGAATATTTAAATGCAATATTTCTGTTGTGCTAATGGTCTAGCTTTGAGCAGTGTTGTGTGAAATTTTTTAGTTTTATAGACCTGGAGTTATGCATGTCAAACATAAAATCATGCTTTAAGTTTTTGTTCTTTAAAAAAGGGTTACTATAATCTGTCAGTTTTCCTTGTGCGGGTTGTCTAGACTACATTGCTTTTTAAAATATGATTCCTTTTGTTCTTCCAGCAACCACTGATAGAATCAAATACTTCATAAGGTTTCAAATGCTACGGTCGGCATTGTTTTTGAGATGCAAACATGGATTCATTGATGTGCTCTAGATTTGTAATTGAAATGTGAGTGGGTAGGTATTTAAAGAAGACCTTTGATTGAAATGTTAAGCCCACTGCTGTCTTTTCAAGTGGTGATGGATGGCAGAGCAATGCTAAAAGTGTTTCTCTGCTAACAGGACAGATGGTATTTGTTTTGACAGCAGGTGGTCAGAGTGCACTGCTAAACGACCACTGATTACAGGGAATCAGACAGAATGGCTCTCCCTCAACCACTCCATTCCTGTGTTGTTTTAAACCAGTCATTTCACACCATATAGGAATTTGAAGCGCCTCATACTCAGCCACCGGTTTCAGAATCACGAGAAGTTAAGGTACATTCAAAGTACACAGGTCTAGAGGAGAATATGAATATTTATGGTATTGGATATGCTGTGGTCATTAAGGACATGGAACAGTAGCTTTTAAATGACATATAATTATATAATAGTATATATAATATACTATAAATAAACAGATAATCAATCTTTGGGATTGTAATAAACCAAATACAAGAAATTCCTGTCGTTTGTGTTTTTTTTTGTTTTTTATAGGTTTTCATGACAATATACAGTACCATTAATATTGACTTTGGTATAAAACATTCCACAGGAATTCTCAGACTAAACAGCAAACTATTCTTTGTTCAATTGGAAAATTTGGAGGTCAGTGGAACATCTTCCTTATCCTAACAGTAGCCGAAGAAGTGGAACCTGACCTCAAGGCAGCACCTACCATCGAAGTGCAACTGCACTAATAAGACACTGCTTTTCTTACATTTCAGTACTACTGGAAAAGTTCCTATTGCAATGAGTCACAGGCTTTTACAGCAAAAGCATCATGTCACTGGAGGCATACAGCTAGAAAAACCTCCTGCTTTGAGAATGAATACTAGCATATAAACAACTGCTCATAATACTGATTATAGCACACCACATTACATGATTTGTACATTAGAAACATCATAGCATAGTGGCACCAGGCTACTTTCTCTGTATAAAACAGGAACACAAGATTAATTTGTTTTAAGACCCAACATTCCATACAAAGTCAATTACACAAAGGAAAACATGTATAGCATAACAATTATACTAATCATAAATTACAAGGTCCCCCTCAGAACTAGTTATATATAGTGGTTACAGCTTCCTTGCAAGTTGGAAAAAACCAAGGTGCATGGACAAAGTACTGATTACAAGTTTCTTAAGTTGTACCTAATTTCAGTACCACCTGTACAAACACAGCTTAGTTAACTGAAAGTAATACAACCACACATCTCTCCACTTTGCTACAAAGAGGAATCTCCTTTACAGTACATTTTACTTTGTAGGCACAGGTCTCAGTCCAAAGTTATTTAACCAGTTCATATTTCCTATGTTTAGGGTTTATGTCATTGATAAGCAACATTTTTAAATGTTTGGAATGAGTACCATAAGAAGACACTGTACCAGAAAAAGGCTGCATAGTGCACTGTGTGCCAGCTCTATACTGTACTTAAAGTGCAGTGTATAAACAATTAGACAGATTCATCATCTTCATCATCTTTGACTATTCCTTCATCAATGCTCTCCATCCTAAGTCTCTTTCCATCTAGATATCGAGGTCCTCTTGATGTGTTGCGTACCATCAATAAACTGCTAGTAATTGTCATGCTCTCCCCAAAAAGCTGCAGCTTGGCATCATTCTCTATGGCCTTTGCCAGACAGGATGCAAAGCTGTCAAGGGATTTATGGACATCGGCAGTAACTTGGACTGTTGGGAAGTCACCTGCATAAAGATATAATTATGGGTAAGACATGGCTTGCAACAAATGCACATGTTGCTATATAACATTTCTCAATGTTGCTACGACACAGTATATAAATACTATTATTAAGGAACCTTTATGTGACACTAGTTTTCCTAAAGATTTCTTGCCGATACAAATGTAAAAAGGGTTCAAATACTTTTACCAGGTTGTTCCACTTGGTCCTCAAATGTAACCGAGCTTCTTCTTTTAAAGCCATTGTAGTGGGTGAAATGGGAGGTGTCAGATGAGTAGTTATCCAGTAGCATGACGTCTGTAGCTGAAGGAGAAAACAGTGAGGATTGCTCAAATACCTAAAATGTTACATAGCATCATCAGTGTGAAAATCATGGGCAAGTGCAGTCTCTGTGTGTTGCACATACATACCGGAGTCTTGAGTATAACTGAACCCAGTATCTCCAGTGCTACTGCCAGGCCCTAAGAGCTGCCCTCCTCCAACTAGCATGGCTGTCAGGTGTGGAGACATCCCCAGGTCTGAAGGAGACATTTAACTGAGACATCAGAATGTTTAAGCATTCTACAGTTTAGGGCATTTAAACACATCACAGCACTGAGAAGAATGCAACAAATGCACAATCTCAATTTATCTCTGGTGACTAACCAGTAATCCGATTCGAGATGCTGAAAAGTCGTGACGTCCTCTGACGTGTCACAAATGACTCTCTGTAGTAGCGGTCCCCAAAGCACATGCCAAGCAACTCTTTACGCACAGTTTTGTTCCACAGCCCATAGATTAATGGATGGCATGCTGCACTGGTGAAAGACAGCCAGGATGCTAGGGTCTCCAGATGTGGAGAAATACTACCTTTTCCCCACAATGCCTCAGTTCCAATCACAACCACATAGGGTCCCCAGGTGGCCAAGAATGTCCCCATCACCACCAGGATGGTGATGAAAGCTTTGCACTGGTTGCCTGAGTAAATGAGGCTCTTGCGGCTGCTGCTAGACGAGGTGGAGGTGTTGGAGTTCTTGCGACCATTCTTCTGCATGCTAGATTCCTCCTGGGCAACCACCACAGTCCCACAATACACCTTACGTGCTTTAATGCGAGCTACGCGGAAAATAACACTGTAGCACACTAGCATAGCTGCCAGAGGAAGCAAGCAGCACCAACTGACCCAGAAAGATGTATAGCTAATTTCCTTGTGCCAAGCTGCTGTGCAGGTCCACTTGAAGTCATCAAACTCAAACGCCGACCAACCAAAGAGTGGCGGCAGGCAGCCCGATAAAGAGTGGAGCCAAATGTAAACAATGGCCACTGTAGCCCGATTTCCTGTTATCTTCATGGGGTAGATCATAGGGTACAATACAGCATAATACCTAGGATTAAGAACGGACAGTGGTTGGACATGTGAGTCAACGGTTTTTGAAATTTAAATTAAAATATTCAATAAAAATACTGGATTTCAAAAAAAGAAGAAAAAAAAAAGCAAAATGAACAGAGAAGATTTTCTCTCAACTTACTCACAAATACACTAAATCCAGACTTTTCTAATGTCATTAAAAAGTACAACAGACTGACTCACCTGTCAATGGCAATGGCTCCTAGTGTGAGCATACTAGCGGCGCTAACAAGCAGATAAAGCAAGGCTGTGAAGTTGCACCACACCACCCCAAACATCCATTCTCGCTGCAAAGAGCTGGCTACCACAAAAGGGAGAGTGAGCACTGACAGCAGCAGGTTGGACAAGGTCAGGCTGAATACAAACTTGTTGCTGGGTGTCAGCAAGTATGGCTTCTTATACAGCGTCAGAACAATAAGCAGATTTCCCAAACAGATGAGCAAAGCAATGATGATGATTGAGGTCGACTCCAACACCATGGCCCCGCTGGCACCCAAAACCTCCACCGCTGTGCCATTCCTGCTGCTGTTCATCATGGAAGGTTGTTATGCACCTGAAAGAAAAAGATCCGATTAGGCAATGATCAGCACTCGCACTTTGAGAGCGATCTGTATTTAGTATCAACAGATTTAGAGGAAATACCAAATTATTCAAGTAGCTAATGATTTCAGTGCAGATTAGTCCAGCACTGAGATGCCAGCCAATGTAGTTCATAAAAATCCACAGGGATTACTGTGGGTATACAAAGCTGCTTTTGTTACTGTAACCCCAAGCTTTGTGATTATTCTGCTTATTTAGTGCTCATTTGTCCCAAAACTTATCAGGCAATTTGCTTGCAAAACGTTCTCCTGTATCACAAAGCTTTTAAGGGTCAAAATCACACAGAATGGTTCCCACTGTGCACGATGGAGAGACCTAATTATAACATACTACATAATTTCATGGTGGATATTGGCATTATACAAAGGAGACTTATGAGTTGGGTAGCTGTAAATGTACTTAAATTTTAGCTTTAAAAAATTTAGTGTTAAAAACTTTTACAATTTAATGTGGTTAGACTCTCATGTTGTTTACACATGTTGTCATTCATTCACCCATTCCATCTGATATTCCTGGGTGGGTTTGTGGTAGTAGTCGGCTGTGAAGTTCTTCCCAACCTCTCTTATCCCTGGTCAAAGGGTCCAGCTCCTCCTGAAGGATCCCCAGATTGCTATCGCTCCAGCAGGCCCTGGGTCAACTCCAGGGTCTCCAAGCAGAGGGACATGCTAAGATCATTCCTAGTGGGAGCTGTCCAAGGGGCATCCTTGTAAAGTGCCTGAACAACCTCGTCTGGCTCCTCTCAAGTTGTATTAGCGGCTCTACTCCAAGGCTCTCCCGGATTGTCAAGTTTCTCACCTTATCCCGCAAAGTATGCCCAGAAACCCAGCAGAGGAACCACAGTTCTGCAGCTTTTACTTGCGACCTTATTCTTTTTTCTTCACTACTCACAGCCAGTGACCATAGGTGAAGATAGACTGTAGACTGACCAATAAACAGACACCTTCATTAACAAACAACACAAACTAGAACAGCGACAGGAACACTGGCCCGATCCGTTCACCAAACTCACACTCTATTTTTAACGTCACATGCAAACATTTGGGTGAAGTGTTCTCAAACTGAACTAAAACTGATTTCATGAGGAGAAGACGGTCAACCGGACAGGCAACCAAAACAATGCGTTAAACTTCCGATATGTCCGAAACAACTAACCACTGGAAGTGATACCACATAACAGTTATCCACAAGGAAACGAAAAGGAGGAGTTTCACAGGATGGGCTGGGTTTGACATTTTAATTACATTCCCAATTGAGCCACTTAAATATACTTATTTCTGTGGTTTCTAGAAAACATCCTGCAAGCTATAAAAATGGTCAAATGATGCATTGTCCAGATGAAAACAGTGGTGGCAGTCACTGAGAGTAACTTTAAACCTAGATTTTAAATTCTGGATATATTTTAAGATTCCTGTAACATAGTGGCAGTATAATGTCGTGAAGGGTGTGAATTTTCAGCATGCTGTTTGCATGATGTAACTGCTGGTCCTGGACTTCTTATAGCTCCTAAACAAGTCTCACAGCTAATCGAAAAACTCAAGCAGTAAAACCTAGACACAAAAGTCTGTCATTTGAGGTAACATTAACGTGTGTGTGTGTGTTTTCTTACAAATCCAAATTATATAATTTCATGCATCAGTAATAAAAATCTGCAAATAATATTACTTATAGAAATACCTATCATGACCTATTTGAACTATAGCTAGTGTTAGCGAGTATTTAACTTTTTGCGTGTACTTAAAAAAAATAAAAAATAAAAAATAAAACACTATATAAATAAATAAATGGGTTAGCAAGTTAGCCACTTTTGCTAACGTAGCTTTCTGGCGCAACACTGTGGCATTGTACAAGAAAAGAAATAACGCGATTTACGTTCGCTCCTGCTTCTTCTTCCATTAATTATGAAAACATACTTTAACATTTATTTCATTTTATGAGAACAACAGTATCACAACTACTCGTACCCTTTCCAGCACTGGTCTCCCGGTGAGGGAGAGAGAGAGAGAAAGGTGAGAAGTTATGTGCAGATGGAAGTAAGGTTAGCTAAGAAAGCTAGCTACATTGTATATAAAGGAATGAAAGTTTCTCCTCAGCAGGGTCAGCTAACGCAGGCGCTTACAAAGTCTCCTCACCTCGAGAGAGATGCTTCAGACTCTCACCGTCCCGTGAGAACATGGCAGAAGCCGGGTTTGGACTTTTTTCCCATGAAGAAATTACCAGCAGTGTATGATATCTGAATGCATTTTCCATGAGAGAAATCCTTTGTGGTGGTCGGTGCGGATAAAGAAGAGGGCAGTCCTTGGGTTATAATGGCGTCTGAATCCCAGGGTTGAAAACTTCCCTCAATCCCTCTCCCCTTCCCACAGACTCCACAAAGTAACACTCCCCTAACCAAACCCGGTGGACGCTCCCTCTCAGAGTTATCTTTTATTGGACTTTAACAAGTACTGTTACTGCTTTTGTACCCAAGTATAAAGAAAAACAAGCTACAATAAAGCTATTGTTTCATACTCCAAATTCCTTAGCTATATAAAGCTATATATAAGCCTAAGGTTTTATCCCAAAGTGAAATAACCAATTGATTATGTGTTAGTAAGAAAGAATCAACAGATTACCACTATACATTAAACACTGTCAGCACCATGAAGTGGGTTAAAAAGATTCATGTGTGAATCACAGCCAGTCCAGATACCCCCTCCCCCGTGTGGAGATCCCCAGTCCTGGGGTTCAATCCTAAACAGCTTCCTGCTGGAAATGAAGTACACTACAAAGGGCATAGAAAATGTTATTTCATAACCTTAGCTAAGAGTTCTCAGACTTTTTGCAGCCAGGGACCCCATTTAACTATAAAGTACATTCAAAGTACATATTTATTCCTTGAATATTCCTTAAATATGTATAAAAATATTTTGATGATTTATTAGAGATGCAAAGCTTTTTATTCCTGAACTTTGCATGGATGGAACACATAAGGTCCTAGTTGACATTATTTATAGCCTGACTGGGTTATAGATTAAACTAATAATTATAAGAACTCAGTAACATAAAAACAGTGGTATGAATTCCACCTCTGTAATAAAAATCACGGACCCCATGGCTACGTGCCCCACATCCCTGGGTCCCAGGACTCCACTTTGAAAACCATTGGCCTATGCCATGCCATAGCCTCCTTTAGAGAAGCATTATGTTCAACTGTGTCCTCGGATCACAAAAATAAGACTACCATTTTCTCTGATCTGCATTTTAATACTAAATATTAATACAGAATTATCAGTGGCAAACTTTAGATACAAATATAGGAAATGAATATCCAAAATGTTTGGCCTTAATACAGAAAGATGAAACAAAGATCTTTACTCAAAATCACATCCTAGTAGTTCAATCCTCATGGTGGCAGCGTTCTGCCATTTTGTAGGAATAATTCTGATAAATCTGGAAAATATTGGAGGGTAGATATAATTTTTCACATGGCTATTGTTATCAGAGTTTCCCATGAATGTCTGCAAAAAAAGGGCAAATGATTAAATCAGGCGACTGTGTAAAGTGCTGTACTGAAAAACTATTGTTTATGCATGTCTGATGAGTTACCTTTATTTCATAGTCCTCGTTATCTGAGTACTTGGTCCATTTCTTGCCATCATCACTGTACTCTAAACCATAAGTGGTTACAAACATCTCTGTATTCAGTGACTTTGCTCCCTGGGTAACAATTCCAGTGATCTTCTTGACATCCTTTAGTTCTATCTGGAGCCACGGATGCATGTCGTTACTCTGTGAAGGGAAACATCAGTATGTAGAAATATCAGTATGTAATGATTGAATGGCTTTAGGTTGGGTGCAAGCATAATATGATGTGTGTGCTAGGTACCTTGGCTTGCCAAGCATTGCGGGATCCTTGTTTATCAAGACGGGCCAATCCTGGATGCCACAAACCAGAATACCAGTTGGAAAAAACAGAGCTGGCTGTGATCTGATGATCACTTATCTGTCCGCTCTGCATTCCCAAGGGTACAGAACATCCTGCAAACATGCATATTCGTCCTGTTTTAGCCAGGGGTTGACATACAAAGAGCATGTGGCGAAAATATTGTGCACAATTGTCTGTCACAAATATACAATTGCTTGCCTATTTAGATTCTAGAACGTGACAACAAGTTATGCAACAGATAAAAAGCTATAATAATAAAAAAAAAAATTCAACAGATAACAGGTTTTCAGTGGAACTGAAGATTTTGCTAACCATAGGTGCCTAACCTGTATGAGTTAATTTATAATATTTTTGTTCAGTTTAAAAAGCTTGTAGCTACTGGCTTACCACTTCAAGCTGGCGTAATGTTTAATGAAAGATCATTAAGTGAAATCTTTAGAATGGAGTAAACATGTAATTTTAGAGAAGTGGCTAAATGACAGCCCCTAGCTAATGCTGAGTGGTACAGATTTTGCCATGCTGAAAGAAAATATGTCTGCTGCACAGAAGCTAAAAACATGGAAACATCCAGTGCTTTGATTTCTGAATTTGAATAATTAAAGGCATGTCACAGTTTTCTTATCTTTTGATTAGTCTTAATTAATCTGCCCAAGGAGAAGCAAGGCATTCACATTTTTGTAAACAGAATTCACAGTGAAATTATTCAGAAGTATGATGCCTGCTTGTCTACTGAGATAGAGTCTGCTTTGGGAGAATGGACACACTTAAGCAAGCTTGGAAACACCTGACAGCCCACTCTGTTTATGATCTGGTCAACATTATTGATACCAGCAGGTCAGACTTCTACTCTCCTTCTCTTTCTTCTTTATTCTCACATGTGGGGTTGATGTGGACAGGTTTGGCAAGGCGGGGTACACCTTGGACAGGTTGTCAGTTTATCAAGGGGCTAGGTCAGACTGCTACTCTAATATTCAGCAAATGTCTTCCTGCTTCCTTTAAGCAGTGCTGCTTGTGAAAAGGGATTTTCATTGTCAGTCTTATTTCAGGACTAAATACAAAAGCCACTTTATTTTGATGCGTGCAAGTTTGTATATGAGACTTTTGACCCCAAGCCCGAGCTGAAACACATGGCAGGTTCAATTAGACAAAAAGAAACTCATGTTAGGTTGAAAGTGGAAGTGAAGATGGGATGGATAACTTGTCACTTGTGTGCGTCCCACACCATCACGCAGGAACTACTAGAGTACTCATTAGAGTAATTCATGAAATACTGGCACCCGAAATACTGGTAATACATGAAATATATGTCAGCCCTTGTACTGCACAACAATTTATTTGAAAATTCCAATAAATCTTGCTTCCTGAAAAGTTTTTGCTGATTGTGACAGGTACGTACTGGGTACGCACAAATATAGTTTTGGTTTTACTGCATCACGTAGGAACTCTGAGAAATAGGCACTTATATGTTTATTGACAATAACGGATTTAGTCACATTTATGTTTCGCATAAGCTATTAAATTCAACAGAATTAAAAGTGTTTTGCTCCTGATTTTCTTTTGTTTATCTGGTGCATCACGTTGCAGTGTCCAACAGCAGTCAGCAAGCATTGACGGATTCCAGTTGCCCTGGTATCGTTTGTCCATCCTAGCAATGTCCTTGTGAAACCTTTCAGATTTGCGGGGAAGAAGTTCAAGTGTGAGTGGAGGAAACGAATCTTGAGTGACATGTTGGATTTCGTTGTCTAGTATGCTTTGAGAAGTTTGTCTACCAGCTGAATGTAGTTTGGGGCTCTGTAATTGCCCAGAACATTTTCAACAATGTCTTTGAAGGCTTTCCAGGCAATTTTTTCCTTCCCAACTAACAGATCTTCAAACCGCTTGTCATTCATAACATGTCTGATCTGGGGGCCAACAAAAATGCCCTCTTTGATCTTGGCGTCAGTTATTCTTGAGAACATCTGTCTTAAATAACGAAAAACCTTCGCCATTCTTGTTCAGTGCTTTCACGAAATTCTTCATGAGTCCCAGTTTTATGTGAAGAGGAGGCAAAAAATCATATCACATTTTTCTGTCCTGGAACTCACTTTTTACGGAGTGGCCAGTTCTGTCGAGAATAGTGCAACTCTTCGGCACGAGACATATCGCCCGACACCAAAACGTCTATAGCATCAAGCTTAATTACTGTTATATTGCTACAGATACTATACTTTACTATACTTATACTATACATATGCATTGACTATCTATATTAACCAATATATCTATATTAATCATGCCCAGGCTGCACAAACTGTCGTTGATAAGTCACTTACGGGAGCGAAAATGTTTGGATACAAATATAATAAAAAATCAGGACAAAACTGAAGATTTCTCTGAAACGGTACGTGATGGGTAAATTTTGATGTGATATTCGTGATCAGCACCCAAAAGTTTATAAGAAACACCCAACAGTGTTCAAGAAGCAAAAACATTGTTGTGCAGTGTTATAGCATGTCTAATCTGTGTACATTCACTGTTCCTAAAATAGGAATTAGAATATTTCACACCTACCATCTAACTCGCATCCAAAGAACTCCATGCGAAGAGTTGGATAATTATATGAATGTGAGGGGTAAAGCCTCACATAACGGCTAATAATTGGTGGGAAGAATGTATTCTCCTTCACTTCATGGGCTTCCCTATTGCCTTCAAAAGTCTTGGGTAGTGGAAAAGAAAACAGTCAAAATCAGCATTTACAAATTTTGTATCTTTTCTATATATCTTAGTATACACTGAAGCAGTCACTTGCCTGTCTCAAAGGTTTGCTGTATCCCTTATACCAAATCCATCTTTTGCGGTCTGTGCTGTAGCAGATTGTGTAGTTCAGAACATAGTGAGATGTGAAAATCTGTTTGGCTCCCTGTGTCGCTATTTTACTGATCACCACTGGCCGTTGGAAGTCTACCTGAACAGCAGGACCAACAATATTCTTGTAATTACTTAGTAACACTAAGTAAACTTAACACTAGTGTTACCTAGTAACACTAAGTAAATTTATGGGGTAATGACTTAGACTGCCATTATATGATGATACCTGGATCCATTGGTCTGGCTTTGTTGTACTCCATGCATTGTATTTTCCTGTACTGTACAGTCTGGCCACATTTGGAAGCCAGTAGCCTTGAATATGGAATAAATTTAAATTGGATTGTTAATCATTGTTATTGTTAAGCGATCTGAATCATGCATCATATTATAAATGACTAGGGATGTGATAATACCTCTAGAATCTGATGCTGTTATTTGGCTGTCTTTAACAGCTCCAGAAATCAGACCAAGAGGGTGGTCACATACTGCAAAATAAAAACAGAAAGAATGCATTTGCAATCTAGTGATGGGAGGAATTTGAAAAGATTCCCATTAATTTATTCTGCTACCCCATTCACCACATTCATACAGTTCCCTCTGAAAGTATTGGAATGGCAGAGGCCAATTCTTTTGTTGTTGCTATACACTGAATACATTTGGGTTTGAGATTAAAATATAAATATGAATGAATATGAACATGGCACCTTTGTTGGCAGACCAACCACTTTTTAGGCGAGCAAAAGTATTGGAACAGATACCCACAGTCTTAAAATTAATTAAAGTAAATAACCCTTAGTAAATTAAAGTAAATAGCACTTATTAGGTTGCATATCTCTTGTTTGCATCAATCTGGCAAGCCACTGACATCACCAAACTGTAGCATTCTTCACTTGTGATGCTTTTCCAGGCTTGTACCGCAGCTTCTTTCAGTTGTTTGTTTTGGGGTGTTTACGAGGAGTGCCCCAGAAAACTCCTATCAGAATCTTATTTTTATGAGAATTTTAATGAGGACTCCATGACATAATACAAAAGAAGGAATCCTCAGACTCATTTTGACCCCAGGATTTCTCTGCTACCCCTAAAAATACCTTCGCCAGCAGTGCTGATTTATAGCAAAAAATGAAAGTTTTCCTGTTAAAACTAGAGTAATCATCTAGGATAGTGTTCATTAAAGTGCTTTAAAACAATGTTTAGGATTATTTCTGATTTCATTATCATTATTACTGATTTTTTGCCAAAATTGAAAGTTTGAACACTTTCACCTATTGCACCTTATTGGCCAGAGCGCAAAACTAACCTGGGCAACTTAATACCTGACTTGATATTATGGGTCACAAATGCGATCTTTAACCGTGGCTTTGTTGTTGGTACCAGATAGGCTGGTTTGAACAGAATTGTGCCAAAAAAAAAAAAAAGATCATCCTGTGGGCAGAGGGTCTGCAGGCTAAACACCTTATTGATGAGAGAGATTAGAGGAGAATGACCAAATTGGTCTGAGCTGACAGGAAGTTTATAGTAACTCAAATAAGCACTCTTTACAACTGTGGTAAGCCGAAAAGCATCTCAGAATGTACAGCACATCAAACCTTGAGGTGGATTGGCTACAAAGACACAGCCAAGAACAAGAACAGGAATCTGAGGCTATCCTGGTCACAGGACTGGACTGACTGGATAGCTGCATGAATAAGCCAACCTGTTCCATTAATTAGTGGGTTCTTTCTTTTTCAGAACATTACAAACTGTTGTATTGGCTATGCCAAATGCTTGTGCAATGGCTCTGATCAATTTTCCCTTTTTTCTGAGCTTCAAAATGGCTTGCTTTTCTGCCATAGACAGCTTTCTGGTCTTCATGTTAGTTCATCCTTTTTAATAACATGCAGTCTTCACAGTTGAAACACAGGGTACAAACAAAGAATAGATACTTCAGAGCAGGGCACACCTGGGCAACAAGAAACACTTGTCAGTCACATGTTCCAATAATTTTTGATCACTTAAAAAATAGTTGAGTTCAAACACAAGGTGCCATGTCGTAAGTTGTTTACCACATCTACATGTAAATATCAGGAAATGAAAGCTGAAACTATCATCTATTGTCTCATAATCATCTTTTGATATCAAATAAAATTTCTTTAAACGTATAGAAAAAACCCCAAAAGAATTTGTCTTGCCATTCCAGTACTTTCAGAGGTGAGTGTATGTATCACCATCTGCCCCTTCCACTCATGCTGCCTACGGTACACATATTTTTCAGTGTTCTTGCTCAATTTGCTTCTAAAACTTTATGCTGTATTGAATGAATTAAATGTTAGTTTTCTTAATTAGTATTCCCACAGCACTCTTCTGAAAGAGCTCACTGTTTAGGAAACATTTCAATATAGATTTCATTTTAATTGAAAATCTTTTAAAATATGATGTTAAACAGTGTCCAAATAGTTTGATACCATTGTCTAACACTAAAAATAGGGTCTGCATCCCTCTCTGCTGGGACACTCCGACCTCAGACTCCAACATCCAGAGCCCTGGCTTTGAGGGCCACATCTCCAGAGTTGCAAAACCTCCTGCATAACAGCACAAGAAATGCAAAAAAAGGTTCATTATTTCATTTCAGGAATGTAAAATGTACAATTGATGAAAAAATGCAAACCTGGTAAAAGTGGATACACTCCCTGACGATGGGGGTCATTATGCTTGTCAAAGAAGGTTTGGCCATGAAAGTGAATGCTATGGAAGTCTTTTGGAGAGCCCATGTTTATAAGATGCCAATTTACCAACTGATTAGAGTACATTCGGAGTCCTTTAAGACTGTATATAATTCCATTGATAGCTAAAATTAAAGAAAAGTAAAAAGACAGTTGTTAAGGTACTAGTCTAGAGTTGGTTGATTATTTCATACTAATAGTCAGAGATTTTGAGAAAATCAGCAGCAAAACACTAAATAGCTTTAATAAAATACCATGAAATTTGATATTGTTATTGAAATTTGGGTCCATCGTTGCTTTTTTGTTTGTCTTCTTGAGAATCTCCCAATTTTGCTCATAGTACCAGCTTTTGTTCTCATCAAATGTCATAAAAAGTAATATAAATTCTTGTGTGTCTACTGGATTTTTAGCCAGGATGCCCTTTCTACAAATCAGAAGCGGTCCAATCAGTCCAGAATGGATGTCTCGCTCCTGCATAAACAAAATCCAAAAATCATCTTCATGCTAAAAATACTTTACATAGTAGAAGTAAGGCTGTCCCATATTTGAACTTACAGGATTTACGCCAGAGTAGTAGGTCCATATTCGGCAGTCAGATTCACCATTTAATGGCCCCACTTTGTCATTTACTGTCCAAATATATGTAAAAGTTGTATTGGGTTTAACTGCATCATCATATTTGTACCAGTAAGGGGAGTCATCTTCATAACTCAGCCCCTCCATATTTTTGCTATATGACACCCCATTAGCATGCAATGAGTATGGACGACTGGCAAGATTCCTGAACACTATCTAGAGTGAAAGACAGACTCATATTAGGTTTTAATGTAGATTTGAATTGTCCCTTTGTACTCCAAAGTCCAAACAGTTAATTTATTTAGCAGATCTTACATATATGGTTTCATCAACTTCAGCCTTAATGAGTGGACCCATGATGCCAAGATGCTCATTGACTTCTCCACGTGAGTCTGGGGTTGTAAAAGAGCTGTCCAAATATGATCTGAACAGCACTTTCTTGAACAGTGTGGGCCTCTCCTTCACTGAGGCTTTATCTTCCCTTCTTTAGAGAGGAACAAAATAACAAGACAGTGACACAGTCAAAAGGTATACTGTTTGTGAAATGTCTAAGGACTTCAGCTTAAAACCAGGTTTTTATGTTATTAATGTCTTTTAGATTTGTCTTTCATATAACTATGTGTAATTTGTACAATAAAATTTCCAAAAAAGATGTGATGCTGTGTAAAATGTAAATAAATGCAGAATGCAATGATTTGCAAATCATATAAACCGATATTTAATTGAAAATAGAACAAAGACAAAATATCAAGTGTTGAAACTGAGACGTTGTATTGTTTTATGGAAAATATATGTTCAACACATACAACAAAACACTGGAAAAGTTGTGTAATGCTAAAAAAAAAAAAAAAACCTGGTGGAATATCTCACAACTAATTAGTTTAATTGGCAAAAGGTCAGTAACAAGATTGGGTTTAAAAAGAGCACCTGTCTTAAAAGGTGAAGTCTCTCAGCAGTAAAAATGGGGAAGGGTTCAGCACTCTGTGGAAGACTGCATGGGCAAATAGTGCAAAAATGTAAGAATAATGTTCCTGATTTCATCACCTATGGTACATAATATCATTAAAAGATTCATCTGTAGAAATCTGTGTACGCAAGGGCTAACATTGGATGGCCATGATCTTTGGGCCCTCAGGTGGCACTGCATTAAAAACAAAGTGGAAACCACACCATGGGCTCAGGAACATTCTGAAAACCATTGGCTGTGAACGATTGTTGCTGCATCCACAAATGCAGGTTAAAACTCAACCATGCAAAAAATAAAACATATATAACATGATCCAAAAACACTGCTGCCTTCTCTGGACCTGAGCTCATTTAAGATGAACTAAAACTGTGACAAATATGACTAAATATGACAAAGGAGACCCCTAACTGTTAAGCAGCTGAAATCCTATATGAGGCAAGAATGGGACACCACTTCACTTTCAAAACTGCAGCAACTGGTCTCCTCAGTTCCCAAAGGTTTACGTGTTGTTAAAAGAAGAGGTGATGCAACACAGTGGTAAACATGCCCCTGTCCCAACTTTTTTGAAACGTGTTGCTGGCATCAAATTCAAAATGAGCATATATTTTCCAATAACATTTCTCAGTTTCAACATTTGGTATGTTTTCTTTGTTCTATTTTCAATTAAATATGGGTTCACATGATTTGCAAATCATTGCATTCTGTTTTTATTTACGTCTCACACAGCATGCCAACTTCTTTGGAAACATAGTACATTTATAAACTAGAATTTGAAATCTTCTAAATTTCACTAGCGAATGAATTTCAGTATAGAGCCTAAATATTTTCATGTCTGGGAAGATATGCAGGGCGACTTCCTGGTTCTTCTTGTGTTATTTATTTGTATACTGTATAACTATTATTTACTACATAATCGGCTTTTTGTAATTATATTTAAAATGTAGCATACTACAATTTTTATATTATTACACTTTACTAAATTGTAGATGTAATAAAAGTTCAGTATAGTATTCCAAAGTCATAGTGGGAAAAAAATCCTTCATCAACTGAGCAAGCAAACTTTTTCTGAGGCTATGAATGGTAGAATATTGATTACCTGTGTCCATAGCCTGCATAGTCCCAATTAACTTCTTCAGCAGTAATGAAGTAGACCCTGGACTTGCTTCCAGCCATTTGCAAGGAATATTTAGTTACTTCATCAAGTACATCAGTTTCTGTTTGAGCTGGTTTACCATATGGGTCTTTGTATTCAACGTATTCATATTCTTCTTTTTCATCAGGGGTGTTCTCAAAATCAAAATCATATTTGTCACGAGTAACATATATTTCATAATCATTGAAGTCATTCCTGGGAATGCCTTTGACTGTGCCTTTTTGCACCATGTCTTCTTCACTAAAGTTGGGCTTGGTAGACCTTGGTGTTAGCTGAGAAGGCGCAAAACCCCGTGGAGAGAAGCTTCTTGGAGAGATGTCACTATGAAGTTGAGGTTTGTACTCCTTTCTCTTTTTTGTCTTCATGCCATACCCTTTCATTGGTGTTACCTTTTTTAGATGTACTTTTTTCTTCTCTTCTTTTGCACTGTTTGGTTGCTTGTCTGTTATGTATTTGTTCAAGTGATCTGGAAACTCCATTGGCACCAGCTCATGGTTGGTATTATAGCTCCAGTTCTTTGCTTGCATATCCAAAGGTGTGGTGAGAATGACCATAGTATTGTTGCTGTCCTTTAGATAGATGACCACTTCATTAAGACTCTTGTCTGGTGTAACACGCTCTGAGCTGGTGTTTGGCAGTTGGACATTAGTGTGGGAGGAGTTACTTTCTGTAGATGAAAGATTGTAAATGCCATTAGAAAATGAAATATTCTTAAGGCTGTCTGAGCTGAACTCTTCTGATGTCCAGAGCTTGCTGACTTTTGGGCTCAGTGTCTCATTATGTGCATAGTCAGAGAAAGGCGCTATGGCAGAGAATGTCACATTCTGAGGCAAGTTTGTTCTGTCTGTGCTTTCATTTCCAAAGAATGTCTCAGAATCATACTGCGTGTTGTTGGAAATTTTGGAGTCCAGTTTGGGGCTCTTGGGTTCTTGAATATCTGAGTATGGATGGTCCTGGGTTCTAGTAAATTCTCTGAACTCCTCCAGGGTAATTTCGATGTCCTTGTGTCTGAAATCATCCTGCATTGAAAATTGCACTGAAAAAGAGTCCACTTGGGTGCTATTTAATTCTTTATCTTTCTTGGCTAAAAATTTGGGCTCCACTTGGGTGCTATTTAATTCTTTATCTTCCTTGGCTAAAGGTTCATAGTCCGCTTGGGTGCTATTTAATTCTTTATCTTCCTTGGCTAAAATTTTGGGCTCTACTCGGGTGCTATTTAATTCTTTATCTTCCTTGGCTAAAATTTTGGGCTCCACTTGGGTGCTATTTAATTCTTTATCTTCCTTGGCTAAAGGTTCATAGTCCGCTTGGGTGCTATTTAATTCTTTATCTTCCTTGGCTAAAAGTTCATAGTCCGCTTGGGTGCTATTTAATTCTTTATCTTCCTTGACTAAAAATTTGGGCTCCACTTGGGCACTATTTAATTCTTTATCTTCCTTGACTAAAAATTTGGGCTCCACTCGGGTGCTATTTAATTCTTTATCTTCCTCCACTGAGAACTCGTAGACCAGTTGGGTGCTATTTATTTCTTTGTCTTCCCCTACTGAAAATGTATTGTCCACTTGGGTACTATTTATTTCTTTGTCTTCCCCCACAGAAAATTTATTGTCCACTTGGGTGCCATTTAATTCTTGAATGAGCTTCAGTGTAAAATTTGAGACCACTTTGGGGTTATTCAATTCTTGACTCATTTCATGTAATGATTCTGATTTCATATTTGTGTAATTTAATTCTT
This sequence comes from Notoglanidium macrostoma, assembly GCA_030068235.1. Taxonomy (NCBI): domain Eukaryota; kingdom Metazoa; phylum Chordata; class Actinopteri; order Siluriformes; family Auchenoglanididae; genus Notoglanidium; species Notoglanidium macrostoma. The sequence continues at coordinate 12,124,692 of JAQQZR010000035.1, read as the reverse complement.
GGGCATCCTCAAGCCATGTGGTTTGAGTGGAATTGCCCAGCATTTCCAAAATGGTGTTGTTGGGAATTTCTTTAGGGGGGATGCTGTACCCAACTAAATTCTCATGGCTATTTGTTTCTGTTTGTTTACCATTATCCAATAGCACAAAGTCTTTCATATCCTCAATGTCTGTAATGCTGTTATGAGAGTTAAGAGCAGGTACACTGTAAATAAAGATGTTGTCCCTTGACCTGTCATAGTCGTCTACCACCTCCACAGAGCTCAGCATTGGGATTTCCTGGCTCTGTGCCTCTGTCACAGTCTCTTTATAAGTGCTTGATATTTGGGTTGATGGCCTTATCTCTTCTGTTAATAATGATGAAGTGCGTATGTTCTCTGAGGTGTTTTCACTGTCAATGTTTTGTAGAAGTGAGAGGTTACTGGGATTAGTGGTGATGCTGTTAGTTCCATTGATTATGGGGTTAGCAGGTGTCGTCTCCATATATCCAGGTAATTTGATATATGACTCTGTTGTGCTTACGTTTTTAACAGCTTTTGCTGTAAGGTTGTTGTCATCGATCTCAAACTCCAAATGGGTCATGTTTTGGATAACATCAGTTTGAAGTAGTGCATCATCAATAGAATCTAATGTCGAAAGGTCTATCTGTTCCATATCATTTGCACCTGTGTTTTTCTGTGCCCTTATACCAAGAAGCATTGCATAATCATCAGAGTTTTCATCAATATCAACATTTGTATTTGGCTTTGCTTTTGATTGCTCCTTTTTAATATCTGATTCATTTATGGGTATCCACACTTTGTGGGTCTCTGGTACATCATATTCACCGTTAGATGACTTCATTGTTAGATCATATTCATCATAATTCTCACTTTCCATGACGTAATCCCTAAAGCATTCAACATCCTTAAACTTCACTCTTAATCCTTTTTGAGTCTCATGTGTGTTCAGTGATGCCATTAGCCAAATTCCTGAATAATAAGAACAATGGAAGGGATAATAAAAAGAGAAAAAAAATGTTACAGTTTATAACTGTCAATTTTTTATAATGTCTTTACAAACAAATGCATTCCATACAGCAAGGAATAAAATAATATTTTCTGTTTGCTTCAAAATTGTTATTAAGTAACATTTAAATTTCACATGTCAGGCATACTGACCAACATTAGCCATGTTCATGGAGATCGTCTCTCCTGTCATGGGGAACAGACCTAGGATATCCTCCTCTCTGTTGTTCAGCTCAAATGTGTGTCCATAAAATGTGGCTGTTTGGATGTCATCTTGTTCCCCAACACTAGACACATGCCAAGTTGCAATCTCACCATTGCAAAACCCCAGAACTTGGCCACTTTCATACACATAACCATTGACCGCTGTGAAATATAATTACATTATTATAATTAATAATTAATTTGATTAAAAATCAATTGCTGACTGCGCATACAAATCTACTCACTGTGCATAACATTTGATTTATAGAACTCTGGGTCATCTGGTTTTACATTTTTTGGGTCTCCACAGTATGTAAGGATGTTCTCATTCAGGTACCAACTCTTGTTTTCATCAAAAACTGCAAACATGGCATGCTGTTCCTTGTCTGCCCTCAGCTGAAAAAATGGAACAAATATTTTGCTGAATCAGATAAATCAATAATGGTTGTCATCAAGTTAAGTCACGTCAAGTGGCTTTTATTGTTATTTCAACCATATACAGATGATACAGTACATAGTGAAACCAGACAACATTCCTCCAGGAACAAGGTGCTACACATAAGACAACACAGAAGTACAAAAGTGCACATGTGCAACAGAAGACATCATAAGCCAACATAAAGTGCAAGTGTGCAAACATGCAAACATTGCAGACAGTGCAGACATCACAAGACAAGACAGTGCAGTGTTAAACCAAATCGAATGTGCAAAAATTGCAGAGGTAGATGAATGTATACATTTGTGTGTGTGTGTGTGTGTGTGTGTGTGTGTGTGTGTGTGTGTGTGTGTGTGTGTCATGTGAGATACACAAAATTACTTATTTATTTAAACAAAGAACAAAAACCACAATAAGTTACCTGGACATTCCTGGTACTGAGGGACTGGCTTTTGCAGATGAGAAGTGGCCCAACAAGACCTGAAGCAATGTCTCGTGGAGTGTTCACCGCACTATGGTACATCCTAGTGAGACACCTCGAATCACTGTTTAATGGCTCGTCCTCCTCAATGACTCGCCACACATATGTGTATGTCTCTCCTGGTTGCACTGCATGGCTCTGGTTACCTTTCAGATTATAAGAGCCATTGAAATGAAGCAATGACTGTCACTTAATTACTCTATTCACTTTTGAAACTTATTTATCAAACTGGATACCAATGGATTTATTTGTAAATCATTCATGGGAGAATTTACACATGAAATTTGATATTCATGAAAGTTCTATAACTGTGGAAAAACATTTGAATAATACTCTTGCTTTTGAGTATGTGTCAAAGGAAGACTAACCATTGTAAATCTTGACTTACTGGCTTCAAATCATATATGTAATTAGCATGAATTGCTGAAATGTAATATATGAATTACACCGTCAAGTTTAAATGATTTAATTACACTTACACCCACAAATGTAATGAATATTCTCTAAATATTAATTGCTTTAAATAAAAAATAGTAAATATAAAAAAAATAGAGAAGGCAACATAAACCATGAATTTAGACAAGAAAGACTACTTATTCAATTGAAATGAATATGAAAATGAAGCTGCAATGTCTCAGACAGTGTGTACATAGTGTCTACTTTAAATGATGTGTAACACATTAATAAAGCAAGCACTAGGTAACAGATAAGTGAGCAACCTGGTATGTCTCAGGCTGCAATCACACATATTGCCTAGGGTGTTGTGTATCAATCATCAACTTCCTTATGACACACTGCATACTGCTTTATAAACATGTCATCATGGATGGCATGATGCATTATTGACTTCTAGATAAGGCACTTTACTCTGGGTAAAAAATTTGCAAACATTCAGTCCCCTCTGAAAGTATTGGAACAGTAATACCATTTCATTGTTATTGCTATACACTGAAGACATATGGGTTTCAAATCAAAAGTGGAATAAGACAATTGAGCAGAATTTCAGGTTTCATTTCCTGATGTATTTACATCTAATGTGTTATCTAATGTGTTAACATGGCACCCTTGGTGGCAGGCCACCAAATTTTAGGTTAGCAAAAGTATTGGAACACATAGGTATAAAGTAAATAACACTTAATATTTGGCTGCAAATCCCTTACTTGCAATAACTGCATCAAGTCAGCAACTCACTGACATCACCACACTGTTGCATTCTTCTTTTGTGATGCTTGTCCAGGCTTGTACAGGCTTTTAAAGTTGTTGTTTGTTTGGGGGGGGTGTTTCTCCCTTCAGTCTCCTTTTCAGGAGGTAAAATGCATACTCAGTCAGGTTAAGGTCCGGTGATTGACTTGACCAGTCTAAAACCTTCTGTGGTTTTCGCCAGATGAAGTCGATTTTGGTGGCAGTGTGTTTTGGGTCTTTTTCTTGCTACCTGATGAAGTTCCTCCCAATTAGATTGGATGCATTTCTCTGTAAATTGGCAGACAGAATGATTCTGTAGTCTTCTGAATTTATTCTGCTGCTACCATCATGAGTTACATCATCCGTAAAAATGTGTGAGTCCTTTCCAGAAGCAGCAATGCAAGCCCAAGCCATGTCTCTACCTCAACTGTTCTTGATCAATGATCTTGTATGTTTTGGATCATGAGCAAATCCTTTCTTTCTCTACACTTTGGCCTTTCCATCATTTTAGACGCTCATCTCCATATTTCTTCTGATTCTTACTGATGATGAGTGATTTGCCTGTTGTGATACGGCCTCTATGTTTCTGCTCTCAAAGTCTTCATCAAACAGTGGATACCTTCATCACTACCATGTGGAGGTTGTTGGTGAGGTCACTGACTGTTATTTTGGGGGTTTTCTTCACAGTTCTCACAATGTTTCCTTCATTAACTGCTGTCATTTTCCATGGCCGACTTGTTTGATGCGTGGTTGTTAGTACATCAGTAGATTCTTTCTTGAACAGGACAATCCAAATTGTTGTATTGGCTATGCACAATGCTTGTGCAATGGACTCTTTTCTCAATTGTAAAATTGATTACATTTCTAGCATAGATAGCTCTCTGGTCTTCAAACTGAAGATTAGACATTCAGATCTATTAACTGTTTAAACCATCAATCTAACAGGGCACACCTGAGCAACTAAAAACACCCCCATCAGTCACATGTGCCAATATGTTTGATCTCTTAAAAAATGGGTGGGTTAAAACAAAAGGCCCCACGTTGTAACTTGTTTACTAGGAATCAAAGCTGAAATTCTGATCTATCTCTCATATTAATCCTGTGAGCTCAAACCCAAATATCATTAGTATGTAGCAACAACAAACAAAGTTGCCTTGCCACTCCAATATGTTCAGGGGGGACTTTAGCTGTTTTCTTGTCAAACCATTCTTGCTTCACTGTCATTTTTAAAGGAATTGTTACACTGTTAAATAGCATTTTTATTGCCATGGATATGATTCAAAATAACCACAATTCAAAATGTCCAATTTAGTCCTTAAAATTTTACATTTTGTTTTGTTTGGCTTATGCAAACATTTATACCCACAACTTTACTAAAATATTGATAAATAAGACAGAATTTCAGCATTGGATTTTGAGATTAATGTTATTACATTTATCAAATATCAAATTTTTATCAAATTTTCAATGTACAAGCACAGGATTGTACAGAATTACAGAATTACTTAAGTTTAAGCTTACCCCATTGACATAAAAAAGTTATATTACATATTACTTTATAATATGACCTTAGAATTTAGAATATGACATACTGTAAATGTAAATGAATATTTTACTAACCACCCTCAGGGTAATTGGCTCCCTCTGCCGCTTTATCAATGGTTAATCCATGAGGATAGATGCTGTACGGACGTGATGCTTTGTTTTTGAACACAATCTGTAAACACAGAAAAACATAAGTTAGCATACTTATTGATTATTAAAAAGGATACCAGCCTACACTGTCAAAACAAAAGTGTCAAATGGCTTGATTTTGTTTGCTTATCTGTTTTTTTTTTTTTACCTTAATTATATCTCTGATCTGTGCTCTGATCACAGGACCAAGAATTCCCAACTCCTTCTTCCTTTGCTTGTGTTCTGCCCTTTCCTTAAATGATTCATCCGTATACTGGCTGAACATAGCTTTTTTATATTTCTTACCAATCCGACCTACACCCTGTTTTAAGTATGTGGACCGAAAATTCCTGTGTGAGAAAGAACAAGATATCTGTAAGCGCAGTTAACACAGGGGATCGGACACTGTTTAATAGTGATTGATGTGTACTTGTCCACATTATCTGGCAAATTTGGGGCATAATCCCAAATGATCTCCTCAGCTGCAATGTAGTAAATCCATTCTTGACTCTCTCGCTTTTGTTCGATGGTGAGCTTTCGCTTTGGTGCAGTAAACCCTTCACATGTATTAACATGCAGAAAGCTATGCATCCCGGCTGAAATAAAGTGAACATTAGACATGTTCTTGTTATATTTAGTTTTAAAGTAATTTTATGATTTTATTTACAAAAAAATATCTTTTATCTTTAATGTGAGATAGCAATCAACAAAATAGAAGCCCTTTCTCCTGAAAAACAAACAAGCAAAAAACAATAACAACAACAACAACAAAACATCAAAATCCAAATAAATCACCACCATGAACCATGTTGTAAAAACGTGTTATGGTCTGATGTGACCAAGGAAGAACTTTTTGGGCAAAATTTCAGTTTACCAGAAATTTTTATTTAGACACAAAACCTGCAGGCCTTTGTTGAAAGATGCTGAAAGATGAAGAAAAATTGTAACCTTCCAGTACAATAACAACCCAAGACACAAATCCAATTCGACAAATAAATCATTTCAGAAGAAGAAAATCGATGTTTTTCGAATGGGCCAGTCAGAATCCAGGTCTAAATTTTATCGAAAACTTGTGGAATGACTTGAAATGGCTGTGCACCTTGCTAGAGAGCTCCTCACAATTGGATAGATCTGGAACATTTTTGTAAGGAAGAGTGGAATTAAATTGCCGAATCAAGATGTTCTATGTTGATAAACTCTTACCTAGAATTAGTTAAGGGAGAGCACACATGTGCAACCAGCTTATTGTAAGTTTTGAATTTTTCTGTTTTCCCCTAAAACATTTTAATTTATTTTTTCACTTGAATTTTGTTGCTTGCTATATCGTTATATGCCTTTTGTCAAAAGAACAACTGGATCTAGTCTAGTTGTCTCACGCGGACTTACCTTCCAAGTGTTTGCTAATGTGAGAAGAAAGAAGCCAGCGACCTGGGTAAATGGCCACCATCTCTGCACTGGTAGCTGTGCCACTGATAATGCCGATTGAAGACACCTTGTGCCCATTCTCCTGTAGAACCTGACCACTGAAGTGCACGGAAAAAAGCTCTGGCTCAGAACTCATACCGACCAAGTGCCAGGTTACTTTGGAATGTGCACACACTTTAAGATCTGGAGAAGATCAAGAGAAATATTACAAGAGAGCAACCAACCCACAGAACTTGTAAAGGTATTGATATTCTCTCATATTTGAAAAATTAACCAGCATACCAGGGACAGAGCCATTTGTGAAGCCATTGATTGTGTATTTCACATTCTCCTTAAGTTGTGCATCCCCTTTGCTGTACCAGGTGTTGCTCTCATCAAACACCCCAAACAACAGTGTGAATTCCTGATGGAAATGGACCTGATTTCCAGATTCGTCAAGGCTGCCTGTGGCGCAAAGGCATACATATCAGGCTGACTAAGCTTTAGAATAAAGTTATCTGTAGCTACTTTGTTATCCAATCTGTTTGACCAATAAAAGGGAAGACTCACTATTGATGAACTGATACATATTGTCTAAAATAATAAGGATAATAAAAGAATAAACATACCAGTCTTGCAAATAAGCAGTGTACCAATCAGGCCTGTGTTGTAGTCCTTGACAATATCATTATGTGAGAAATAAGTGTATGTGACACACGGGGGATCTGCAGCCTGAGGGGCCACCTCTGGTGTTACCTCCCAATAGTATGTATGCTCTCTGCCAGGAAGTATGACATCATCCTCTTTCTCAAACTGGGATGTGTTGTCAAAGTACAAAGTTCCTAAAGGATTAAAGATTTGCATCATCAAATGTTAATGTTTTGCAATCTGTTTATACAAACTTCACAGCCAATTTTCACCTTAGTGTCAGGAATAAATTCTATAAGAAATCAAGTCTTTGTGGAGGTGAAAAAATTTTTTTTCCTTCCTTCATTTTGGACTTAGGTACAGAGTGTGGTTAATGTGTATAAAAATACATCTATTCTTACTGGCAATATGTTTACTCAGTTAAGCAAATAACAACTTGACTAAGAAGTGGCCATTCTTTGGTAGGATAAGATATTTAGCTAAAATGTTCTCTGCCATTTACTGTTTATAAAGGTTCAGAAGACAATATTCATCAGAGTGACAAGAAAATATTCCATGTCAGAACAGAAATATTCTAAATTTTCCTTAATAGTGTTTTAGTTTTCATTCTGGACCTAGGTACAGCATGTGGTTAATAAGTATGACAAAGATAAATACACCTCTTCAGTTTGTTTACTCAACTGGACTGAGCAAAATGCACTAAATGCTAAGCAATATTTTCATTATAAAGTTGCACATATTTATGTATACAGACTGAGTATATCTGACATAATGTTGTCATTCATTCATTTTATACATTTAAGACATTAGAACACAGACCTTCAGACTGTTTTCCATAAGCAATGCCATGTGCATGGATACTACAGGGATGATCCACCATGTTCCTGAATGTGACAATGATGGTGTCACCAACTTGGCCGCGGAGCGTGGGTCCCAGCAGCCCTGTAGACATAAAAATTAATTCATAATTCTCTAGTAGTTTTCCAGGGACTAACTTAAGTGTTGTGTCTTGTAGGATACTTGCTGGGGTACTTTGCAAGTGATGAATCAATTAAAATAAGAACATCCACCTTACAGAAGTAATTTGAATACCTGACCATGGAGTTGTTTTAACCTTTTTGAAACCTGGGTCATATTCCCTGTACACTGTCTTTTTATAGATGGGTCCAACGCTATATAAAAGACAAAAATATTCATTTAAAAAGTAATGAAAATGTATAATTCAGTATCACAATTCAGAATAACTGAATCAGTCCAGTTCAGTTTTCTATCTAAAAAGTCGATGCTAAATAAGCTTAGACATTTTACTACAGGTCACAGAAAGAGCACAGAATAAAATATGAAAAATATTTCACACATTAACACATGCAACAATATACTTTCTAAAAAATTTTTTTACCTACATACAAATTATTTTGTGCAAACCGTAAATTTTGTAGATTGTCTAAAATAAGTATTAACAAAAATGTTTTATTGGATTACGGTTGTAAATGAAAGGGATTTTAGTAACAATAATAATGAAAATGAAAAACATGATCCAAAATTAAGTCATTATCACACAAGCATAAGAATAAAAAGCACGTCTGAATTTCAACAATTCTTGACATATTTTTAACGTATTTCCAAATAAAGTTAAAATACCTTTGAGCTCCATTTGTTGCATAATCCCAATTAATGTTAACTGCAGCAATGTAGTAGTGTCTCTCCACTGCTGTTGCACATTGACTTAGAAAAGACAGAAGGGCCAAAGCATACGAAGCAACTGGCCAAAGACAAAACCTCATATTTCAGCCTGGAGCTCCAGATAAGGAGCGTCTGTTCAAGAGTAAAGTAACTTCTGATCTCTCAGTAAAGATTAGCTTCATCTCTCTCTCTCTCAGGAGCCATACACATCACCTCCCCAAACACAAACTATTAGGCAATGAACCATGTTCTCTCATTCATACAAATTTTACCACATGCCATCTTTTAACTATTACTTGTATCTGTTTATGGTGTTCAGTTGAATATAAGGTTATAACTTAAAATATATTATTACTTTGACCATGTGACTCTTTTGTTTAACTGCAAATCTCCTAAAATCCTGATAGGGTTTCATGAATAACAGGTCAATGCTTTCAAAGCGAATAGGAACCTAAAGCCTGCTAAACCTATTATGATTATTACGGTTATTATTAATGGAAGCTGTATTCCCAGAACTACATTTAAACCACTGGATCACATAACAACATCAGCGGCAAAATTAACATAAACACAGACATGACAAATAGAAAGAAGTATTATTAAATATTCCTAAGACATTAGTGTTCCTTGTAAGTGTAATAGTGCACATGTTGCAAACCACAGAGCTCCTTTAACCACAGAAAACTGGAGAACAAAACAATTTGTTCTTGCAATTATGAACTTGAGGAAAGGCAAAATAGAAAACTGGTGACTGGTGCTCTTCAAACCACAATGGATAAGATGTTGAATTTTCATCTTGAAAACAATCAGGATTTTTTATTCTTTTCTATGATAGCTGACCTTTAGCTCATTTATACTTAATAACTTGCCTTTTTAGTTAAAAAAAAAAAAACCCTGCAAACTTTAATCAAGTGTATATTGGCAATTAAATGAGTCAATATTTGTATGCACCCATATTAAAATACAATATTGCCTTAATTCTAGCACAGCTTAAACTTTAGATAATGCTCCTACTAAATCTGTTATGGTAACCAAAACATACCTTTCAAACCAGAAATGCATTTCTATTCAAACTATTCACACAAATATGTCAAGAGGCTGGAAGCAATATTTACTGAGTTACAATTACAGTAAAAAGCATCGCAGGGTTTTGCCCTAAGACTGTTATTAAAATTGATTGTCTTTTACTTATTGTAATAAATAACTGGAATTTAATTACTTAAGAGATTTAGATTTATGTGAGGAAGAATGCATGAGGCATTTTGTGCATATGCTTCAATTTCTATGATACGTTATATAAGGAAGAATACCTGTGAGAGATTTAAGAAATATTGCACAAGCAAGGGTAGGCAGTAGGCATGAGTCTGCATGTAATCACGGCCATGCTCTATGATATCGAGCTCAACATTGTTTTTTTGCAACAGTTTAATAAATATTATATTACTACTTAGTAACTGACATTTTGGGCACAATATGGCCAAATAAATCTCAGTGCAGTTTTGCTACACATAAACATCATGGAACGCCACTCATCCAATCAAATTAGGGGGCCAGAGCTAACTGTTGTCTAATTCAGTTTAAAGCATGCACATATGTTATATTCATATTTGGGGTGCAGAGTTGAGTATAACCCTGGTGCTACAGTTCAAGCGAAATGTAAATCATAGCATGGTTTACCATGGTGAAAATTATAAAAGCCATCATTAGTGTAATAGTTTCACAATGCTTTATAGAAAAGTGCATTTAAACAATAGAGTAAATGTGGTCCTTCGATCAAGGCAGTTGTTAACTGTTGTGTATACTCACTTGACTAATGTGTTTACGTACACTATATGGCCAAAAGTATATCACTCCTAAATATTGATTTCAGTTGTTTCAGCCACACCCATTGCATACAGGCAAATAAAATCAAACACATAGCCATGCAATCTCCATAGACAAATACTGGCAGTAGAAAGCATCATACTGAAGAGCTCGGTGACTTTAAATGTGCCACTGTCATAGGATGCCACCGTTGCCACAAGTCAGTTTATGAAGTTTCTGCCCTGGTAGATCTGCCCTGATCAACTGTATGTGCTATTATTGTGAAATCAAACCATCCAAGAGCAACAACAGCCCAGCAATGAAGCAGTAGACCATGCAAACTCACAGAGTGGTGCAGTCAAATACTGAAGTGTGTAGCGTGTAAAAATCAACTTACCTCCAAACATTATTCCACTGTTCTTGACTGCCTCTGGAAGCAATATCAGCACAAGAACTGTGCATTGTGAGTTTCAGCACAAGCCTAAGGCCATTATGTGCAAGCATTGGATGGAGTGGAGAAAAGCATGCCGCTGCTGGACTGTGGAGCAATGGAAACGTGTTCTCTGGAATGATGAATCACACTTTACTATCTGGCAGTTTGATGGACGACACTGGCATATATCTGGAATATATCTATATATAATCATATATCTATATATTTAGCATATATCAAGAAAACACTAGCTAGCAGAATGCTTGGTGGAGGAGGGATAATAGACTGGGTCTGTTTCTTAGGGTTTAGACTCGGCTCTTCTGACCTCATAAATGCTCTTTTGAATTAATGGTCACAAATTCCCATTGACATATTCCAAAATCTTGTATAAAGCTTTACCTAAAGAGTGGAGGCTCTCATAGCCATAAACAGAGGGTCAGTTCCATATGAATGCCCCATAATAATAATAAAGCTCCATATTAATGCCCAAGGTTTTGGAATGAGATGTTCAACAATCTCAGGTGTGATGGTCAGATAGCCACATACTTTTAGGTCATGTAGTGTGTTTATTTAGCTGGTTTATTATCAAACGTTTCATTCATGTATAATTTTTTAAATCATTTCTATAACTAACAGTAAATTATTTTGATAAACAAAACAGACAAACAAGAAATACTGAAAAATCTATATCTTTAAAATGACATTTTCTCTTCTCAACAAAACAAGTTGTGATTTCTTTTTCTTTTTTTATTTCATAATACTGATTTTATGAATAAATATTAAGAAAGTCTTTAATTCTCTACTGGTTTCCAAATCCCAAACATTTAGTTTCCCCCCAAGAGCATTTTGGGGGAAAATGTATGATGGAGTAAAAAAATTAAAACTAAATAATAAATAATAAATAAATAAAAAGTAATATATTTTATGTATATAAATGTATATATATATTTATTTTTTTTACTCTATCATCCATTCATCTTATTCATCTTATTCATTTAATTGTGTGTGTGTGTGTGTGCGTGTTTGTGTGGGTGCGTGTGCGCGCGCGCGCGTGCGCAAGTAAAATTTCCATTTTAAATAGAGGTGACTAGAGATAAGTTAGCTAATTTGGCGATACCGGCTAGAGGGACTTTACGCTTGAAATCGCTCACCGGCATGACAACACTGCGCATGTGCCGTGACGTGGTCCAAAGGCGGAAGTTATAATGGGAAACGCAATGTGAACATATCGACAGGTGGGTTTAAAACTAATTTATTTCATTTTTACCAAATCTGCAAGGCGTTTGTATAACGAAGCTACAATATTGAACTGCCTTAAAGTGCTATCCTCATATGAGGACATCACATTTTCTCACATTGTGTGTATATTCCTGTAAGAGCCTCATATGAGGAGCACTGGTTATTGCTCTTTCGCCAAATTGCCTTCTTTTTGTAGACGTTGATCAGTAGTTCAGTAGTTATTAGGTGCTAAAAAAACAGAAACAGTGAGGAGAAATGACATGGCACACAACATTGGAGTTTGGCTCTAAGGAGGCTACAGTGTGATTAACACAGGTTAACTATTCCTGTTCCTGAAGACTTGCTAGTACTAAAGCGTAAGGTATCCAGTTGCACCTCTGGAGCACACCGGGCATGTCCTAGTGCACTATGAAGGATATAAATGACTTTGAGATTCCTTCTCAAAGGAGATTCCTTCTTGTTGAGTTATTGTGCATCATAGTGCATTATGATTTGTGCTTACATGGAGAGCATGTAGCCATTTGACATATAAGTCAAGTCAAGTGGCTTTTATTGTCATTTCAACTATATACATGTAATACAGTTTGTAGTGAAATGAGACAGCGTTTCTCCAGGACCAAGGTGCTACATACAAGACAACCCAAAAGTGCATGTGAAAAAAATATGTACGTGTGCAACAGTAGACAACAGAAGACAACATAAAGTGCATGTGTGCAGACATGGCAAAAACAACATAAGGCGTGAAGTGTGCAAATATGCAACCAGTGCAGACATAAGACAAGACAAAAACAAGTCAGAGCAGCGCTAATCCGAATATAATATGAGGTGCAAAATGTGCAGAGACCCTGGGTATTCAGGAGTCTGATAGCTTGGGGGAAGAAACTATTACAGAATCTTGCAGTGAGGGCCCGAATACTTCG
>JAQQZR010000035.1:12069482-12106818 GCA_030068235.1 Notoglanidium macrostoma | reverse complement strand
TGCACCTCCTCTCTGTATGCTGACTCGTCGTTCTTGCTGATGAGACCCACCACAGTTGTCATCGGCGAACTTGACGAGAACACCCACTAGGGCTTTTTTATTTATTTTTTATTTTTTATTTTTTTATTTTTTTATTTTATTTATTTATTATTTTTTTTGTAGAGAGATCATTTATAAATAATACTAGACATGTTTGAAGCACATGCCCAGTCTCACTGCAGATATAGAGATGTTTTGTACTGGATTATTTACTGCTATTTATTATCTGAAAAAAAAAAAAGGTAACCGTTCATTTGTGGACTGTGTACATCACAGGGTACATGTTTCATCACTACAATTACAAGCCTGGTTAAATAAGAAACACTTCATATTGGTGAATGGTGATTATTGATTTCTCTTTTGTTTTTTAAGCAGAAGATATTTGGACAGTGTGTGTATTTTACTTAATTTTTTTCTGTGTATTTTATTCAACTACAGCTCTGTTCCTCCAAAATGGCGACTTCCTCCTCCTGCTGCTGCCGCTGTTGCTCTCCGCGTACCTGGCTATGCTCACGCTCCTCGGCCAACACTTTGGTCCTTGGCTTGGTATTTGTCACACTAGGGACCAGTCGAATCATTTTGCTGAAGTTCTCTGAAAATGAAGGTAACCTTCAGATTGTCTGAATTATGTGATGCAATTAGTGAGGGTAGATACTGTAACTTCCCTGTTAAATTTGTCAGCGTATATGTTTAATTGTTCCCAGGTTGGTATGAAGGTTGCCTGTTAATAATCAATTTACTTTTGCCTTTTTTTGCAGAAAATAAGTATGACTTTCACCCTGCCTCTGTGAATTTAATGGCAGAGACCATTAAACTTGTCTTTTGTTTAGTCATGTCGGTGCGAGTGATCATTCGAGGTGAGCCTTGGGTATGGCTTTTAATAAATCTACACATCTATAAAACAAGCTTATCTTTCAACAATTGTTTTGTACTCCCATTTTGCTAATCTAAACAAAACTTTGCCTCAGATTGACTAGGAATTTTGTTTTTTTTCTTCAGTTTGTATTGTATTGTGTTTTCAAATTTTACTGCCCTGTTTTGTCTGAGCTTCAGTCAGATTCACTATGGTGTGTTCGCTAAAGTCTTCTAGGCCATGGCTGCATTAAAAGCCTGATTTTGCTGAAAACTAATTTCTTCCTTGACATTTTACATCTGTGTCTCTGACATTATTCTTAGCAGATTTAGTTTTAACTAATTTTCCAAATCATAAGGTAATGTGTTTCATGAACAATATGCATCATAAAAAACAACCACCTTTCTTTGCAGTAGTGAGATGAATGAACTATTATCAAAAGGCTTATAACAGATTTGTATCCGAGGAGAAATCTGTTGACAGCTCATCAGCTCTTTCCACATATCTACATGCATAATGAAAAGTAATTTGAAATAGATTTACATTAACATCAGGTCTGTGGCAGATTTGGGTAGAATGGATTTGTACCACTTTAACATCATAATATGAACATTTTATCCTTATTCTTATTACGCGGCCAGTAGTTTTCCAGAAAATTTTGTTGGTTTTAACCTAAATCTTTTTGTGTGTTTATTTTCCAGAGAGTCGTTCATGTAAGGACTTGGGCTGCTCCTCTGGTTCCTCTTTCTTTAGCTGTTTGAAATGGGCCGTCCCTGCATTCCTCTATTTCCTTGACAACCTCATTATTTTTTATGTGATGACCTACCTCCAGCCTGTAAGTTGGACTAGTGTTTAATGTGACCTGCTCTTAGTTGGAAAGAAATTTCTATCAGTTTTGTTATTTTTTGGCTTCTTATGTATTTCACTCTTTCAGTGTATTAAGTCAGTAGATGCGTTATTCTGTTTATTGGGTTGTGTGCTTGAACAGGCGATGGCAGTATTGTTCTCCAATGTCGTCATTCTTACAACAGCCATTCTGTTTCGGTTTGTTCTGAAGTAAGTATTAAAGCCACACAAATTTACACTTTGTCATTTCCACTCCACATTTTTCCTACAGTAAAACAACTGGAGCAATTCCCGTTTGCCTGCTTTCTGAATTATTAGAGCAGTAGGAACATAGTGTGTTGTTCATTGACTGTCCATATCAAGCTGAGATGTAGTCTGTCTTCTTCTGCTGTTGTAATTGCACACTACACTCTGCAGGAGGCATTTGTCCTGGGTGCAGTGGGCCTCCCTCATCATTCTCTTCTTCTCCATTGTGGCACTGACCATGAGCACATGCACTAACCAGCATGCTGTCAGTGCACATGGCCTGCACGCAGCGCATGTCTCTGCTCCCTCCAGCAGCTGCTCAAACTATACACTGTCGGAGGTGAAGAAGCACAACCAGAGTGAGAGCACCTGGGCAGAGGGACTGGCTCCTGAGCTGTGGAACAGCCAGCTTGTCCAGCGTTTACGTGGCTTTGGCCTGGGATATATCTTGCTGTTGCTTCAGTGCTTCACCTCTGCACTGGCCAACATCTACAATGAGAAGATCCTGAAGGATGGAGAGCAGCTGGCTGAAAGTATTTTTATCCAGAACAGCCGGCTGTATGTGTTTGGTGTTGCCTTCAATGGCCTGGTGCTGGTGCTGCGCACCGACTCGCGGACGATGATGCTACACTACGGCCTATTTCACGGTCACAATGCCTACTCCGTAGCGCTGACCTTCATCACAGCTGCCCTTGGTCTCTCTGTTGCTTTCATCCTTAAGTTCCGTGACAACATGTTCCATGTGCTGACGGGCCAAATCACCACTGTGCTCGTCACAGCCCTGTCATTCTTCCTCTTTAATTTCCGCCCAGAGCTAGACTTCTTCCTGCAGGCTCCAGTTGTTTTGTTGGCCATCTTTATATACCACAGCAGCAGTCTGAAGGACCCAGAATATGTACTGCAGCAAGAGAGGCTCAGGGTTCTCAATGGAGAGGTGTTTGAGCGGCATCAAGGGGTAAGGATTCAGCCTCACCAATGTAAAACCCAGTGCATTTTAGAGGTTTTCAGACCTAGTTCGTTTGCTAAAGTCCGGACCAAAGTTTAAATTTTGTGATTTTACATTTGGTTCATTTCACACTGCAATACTTTTTAAGCAATTTTTTATTTGGTGGTTTGTGATTTAATGGACACTTCTTATTATTTCTTACAAAGGTTCTTTCACCTCTAGGTCATTCTTACAAGAGAAAAAATCACGTCACGTTAAAATGATACATTTTGGATATTTTATTTGAATATTTATGCATTTTGTTGGAGACATTAAAGAATTACATTACTATAGTTTTATGAATTCATAAGTTCATGTCAGTTGTTTAGTGCTCACCTGAATGTGGGTAGAGTGTTCACATCTGTCAGAATGAACTAAAGAATGACCTAAACAAAGTAAAAACCTAATATTAATATTCATCTTCGCCTTCTCCAGTTGGGTTTGTCTTTATCGGCTAAAGCCACTTAGGAGAATTAGTGGGTTAAATGTTATGTTGGTATGAGAACCTGGTTAGCCACTAGCTTAGAAACTGTTCTGCTTGCTGTAGAATGAAAGGTCTCATGCACAGAATGCATAATGGTCAATTGACCGAATTCATAAAAAAATAAAGGAGGAATCAAATGTACCTGGTCAGGTAAGAACTCCATTCATATTCAGTTAATAGGTTTCAAGGTTAGCTTTCTAAAAGTTTGCTTGAAATAGAACAAGATATAAACTTTTGATTTCTCATCTCAATATGTTGTGCATCATTAAGCATATATTGCATTACTAAGTGCTTTCCTACTTTTTCTTTTTTTAGGATGGGGAAGAGCTGGAGAGACTAAATAAGTCTGATACAGAGGGTGATTCTGATGAGTCTTTCTGAGTCTACTCTCATTCCAGCCTTTACTTATTAATGTGTTACTATAATTATCTTGCAAATTATCTGTCAATGTGCCTGTATTTATAATGCTCTTATGGCTATATTTATTGATCTTTTTTCGGGGACACTTACTATATTGTTGCAAAAGCTTGATGCACTCATAGTTACAAACCCACTAAAATGATACTGCCAGGTCAGTGTTACTGCTGTGCTGAGAATGTTCCACCACCCTAGTAATATCCGGTCAGTGCTGCCTTCTTTCCAGTCATGGATCGGATAGAGAGGTGTGACAAATTGTGTACAGAAACAGATGGGCCACAGTCTGTAATTGTAAACATAATGCACCACACTATGTTATGAGCTCCTTATAAATGGGCCAAATGATATAGATATAAACAACAAGGCCTAGATAAAATATGTATATTATGGTATTTAAAGTTTCAGTGTCCATAGCCTCAGGGATGTGGTAGGGCTGAATAAAATTGATGAAATGGCATATAATAATTATTTACTGAAGACTTAAAAAAATGTTGAAGAGACCTGCAAGGAAACTTAGCAGAGTGATATTTGTCACTTGTGTTATGTAGTCGCAATTCTGTGACCTGTGTTCTCGGTGTCCTTGACAATGTTGCTTTTTTATTAAAATGCCACTGGGCAAACAAATTGATTGGGAACATTTTCCTTACACTATAAAAACACTACATGGTTCATGCAATCAGCATGCATCAAGTTGTCTTCATCAGGAACAGTTCAGTATTATGTTTGCCAGTTTAGGTAATTCAAATAAATCTGCTTAATCACCGTCCTATGCCTTTTTGAATTGTAAAATAATTGAAACAATTAAAAAATATATTTGTAGTGTTTTAGAAGCCGGATCATGTAAAATCCATTTAAAGAAAACAGGATTTTTTTTTTCAAACATCATTGACGAAGTGCAAAATATATTGTATGTAATATTTATGATGGAAAAATTAAACTTTCTTGTAGGGCTGAGCAGCAGTTAGCTGTTGCCTCCATACAGCCCCAGGGTCCCTGGTTCGATCCTAAACTTGATGTACTTATGTATGTGTGGGTTTCTTCTGGGTTTTCTGGTTTCCTTCCACCTCCCAAAAACATGCCAGTGGTGGCTTGGACAAGCTAAATTATTTTAATTAGTCCAGTGTTACTCAGATAGGCTCTGGATTCACTGTGACCCTGCTCAGCATAAAGTGGCTACTAAAAGCGAGTGAATGAGTGAGTGAAAGTCTATGATGGCATAGATTACTGTCAGTGCAAATATATTAATAAGCCTTATTCTTAAGGCATGAAAACAGGGAGGGAACATCAAACTGGCCTTAAAACGCCCGTGAGCTTGACTGCAGGAAAGGGGATGTGAAGGACGGTGCCTGAAAACTTTATGCATGTAGACTCAGCAATCCAAAGTAACCCACTTGACCCACTAAACTAAAACAAATTGTCAAGCGGTGGTGTATGAAAATAATGTAAACCTTACCGAAGAGAGTTAATAACCTAAAGCTATTTTATTAGCATCATTATAAATAAGAACACAGTATATATATATGTAACAGTGATTTACAGTAGAGTAACAAAAATCCAAATCAGTTTCCATCACCAAAAATGCAGCTGTGACCCAGAAAAGGATCACTTCATCGAGAATATAATATAAAAGGTTTAAGTAATTGGCTGTAAAATACTATATCCTCAGGCAGGGAAAGATGATAAACCTATATAAGAAATAAGACGGGTTTAAATTCAAATGATTAAGGGAAAAAACAGTTTAAAAGAGGAAGTATGATGTGTGACCTCTGACACTGAAATTCAGTCCACTGGAAAATACAGCCCCATTTGGATGGCTCACAGGCTGACTTATAGCCTTTAGTAACCATATCCTTCATGATATCCCTCCTGATAGCCGTTGTGGTAACCATGGTGGTAGCCATAGGAACCATACTCGTCCTCAGGGCAGCGCATGCCCAGGCTCTGCTGGATGGCCATCTCTTGCCTGCGTAGCTGCATGGAGTCGATCAGGTCATAAATGTTGGCCATGGACCACATTGGTGATGGGTACCATGACTTCACATTGCCATCCTTGCCCACTAGCAACATGGAGAAATACTCAGGGCTGATCTGGAAGTAATTCCTGATGTCCCTCACTAGCGTTGCTGACAAGCCTTCACGATCCACTGTCGCACTGCCTGAAACATGCATATATTTAAATGTGATAAGTTCAGATTCAGACATGTCCACTTACTACTATAGTAAAATTATACTGGTATGATACAATAAGAAGTCAAGGCTAACTGACAAGCAATGTTGCCTTAACATATCCAGTTATTCATCTATTAAAACAGCCAGGGATCCCTTTAACTGTAAAATTCTGTAAATTCCACAGTCTAACTACTCAAATATTAGGCTCATTATTTATATTTGTACAATAATTGTACAAATATAATGGATATTTATTGGTGCAACAGAGCATTTTATTCCTGGACTTTCCACTGACAGAATATATTATACAGATGTTGATTATTTATTAACCTACTTGTTTGAGTTCGTAAGGTTTGGATTCAACCCAATCGACTGAAGTGAACAGTCACATAAGCAAATACCACAGTAAAAACTAATAAGGGTAACTGCACTGACCCAACTTTTGAGAACCACTGTGTTAAAATATTGTTCACAAGAGAAATGATCAAAGCAACAGGCCACTTCAGTGTAGTGAGATTGTTAAGGGGAGGAAAGTACTAGAGCTTTTTGAGGCAAAATATAAGAAAACAGTCTTTGAACACACTTTTTAAAAAAGAAGATATATATTTCTAAGACTAATATGTATCCTCGGAGTTCAACCTTGGTCTTGTGTGTGTTTTCGTAGCTGCATCAAAAGTCAGTAATGCTTACTTAAACAGCTTTGATGTAAAAACATCACAGAGGCCATCCCTCAGACATGCTGAAGCAGCTTTTCAAACACACAAAGGCCTGACACTCAACATAACATCAGCTGCACAAGCACACTGAACAGCTCTGTGGTTTTACCAATGCTGAAAGCTATCCTTGCTTTCAGGTTTATTCTGCAATGTAGGATTCCTGTGGGATCTTTGAGGTCGTCCCCCAGCTTGCCATGGCTGAGGCTTCAGTAGGAGAGACTCAATCATGGAAGGAAGGTTTTATAGGCTTCACAGCACAAGCCTACCTGCTGTTCTTAAGATACAACTAAGCAAAGCTGCTCATGTCAACACCAACATGCCAAGAAGCCTGGAGCTGAACACCTGGCTGCCAACTTAGCCACATGTTTGTTTTCTTTTAGTTATAACCTGGTACTGCAAAACTCTGTTTAGTACACAGGTAAGTCATTCACTTGCAGCTTTTTAAGACATTTTTAGACACTTGGAACATTTATAAGACTTTATGAAATCAACACATTTGGTATGTATTTGCATAACTGCCTTATAAGAATACATTTTCCGTGAAACAAAAAGAATCCTTACCATTAATGGGATAGAGCTCCAACACTCCACCCATGTCTATCATTTCAGTCCCCAGCAGCTTTAAAACAGAAATGTGACGAAGCCCTACAAACAAACATGCAATTTTATTAGATATAATATGGACTAAAGTTACACTTGAAGTTAAGTCTATGCTCTTCCCTAAGCATTAAGTCCATTTCGCAGAAGACAGAATTATAGAATTATATAGTGACCACAAACGGTGTTAAAGAAGACCACAATTATTTTAAATTTTACATTTTAAATTCTTAATGTTGTTCCCTATCAACCAGGAGGCTTTTCTTATAGTTCCTAAATGGCCTGAGCACTTGGCTGCTTCACTTAAGTGCTAAAAAACCAACTTGTGTGGGAAACAATTTAACAAAAAAATTTAAAATACATTTATAATAAATGCATTTATACATACACATTGCCTATTTACATTCGCCTTAGAAACAAATTTCAACCACAAGCATTTATCACAATATCTTCAGAACAATAAAAACTATATATTCAATCTGCTATGTCTAAAACTTCGACTAGTAGTGTATATCAGCTTTTAAAATGTTGTCATCAGCAGTACTGGAACAAAAGGCAATATGAAGCAACTGCTAATCTGAAACAGGTTTTAGTAATGTAGTAATAGTCAGGCCAGGCACACAGTTACACTAATTAGAATTAAAAATTGTTTGATGACAGAAATATTGCTATGGTTTTAATCCTCCATGACTGATTTGTGGAAATCAAAATTTGCTCTTCTTCCTGGTACATGCAGTCATTACATGAGCTCAGCTGCCCATTTTTCTGGAACACACAAACAACTAGTACAAGTCACTTCATTAGTGAAACAGACCTACCCAGGTTGCATGCCTGACTGGACAGGGAATAGAGCTGCTGCTGATAGGCCCACTCTTCATCATTGGGAGCCGATATCACAAAAAGTCTGCGTCTCCACCGGAACCTTTTATCACACAGATAAAAATAACTAACAGACTGTAACCATGATGACTAGGCCAATCAGGGATCATTAGTGCATCAATGAAATGCTATGATCAAACTTAATGGTCTTGAATGAGAACAAGGTAGCATATAAGTGTACAATTCACATCATGTATTATTACATATTGGACAGTTTTTTTCTCTGCCAAGCAAAGGCGATCACATGAAGCAAAAAATTATAAATTAGAATGAAACATAAATGAAATAATGTATAAAACAGCTTTCAGGGAGGAAATGTTGCATTAGGCTGGATTTAGACAGCTGCAGATTAAAATGTGTGTCTAAATGACGCTCTGTTCAATCATGCTTTCTTTGCAAATCATCTCCTGATTGAAGGATCTGCACTACCTGGACAGGAAGTTCTCCAATGATCGTGGCTTGTCTTCCTTTTTACATGTCACTCCATCTCGCTTTTGTTGCTCCATTTCCCTTATGCGAGAGGAGAATGTGTCGATGTAGCCAAATACAGCCTTCATAGCAATTGGGACCTCATAAAATTGCTGCAACACCATGGAAATACAAAATATAGAAAAGTGCTTTTGATAATCTTAAAGTTATCGGTGTAAAATTTCACAAGAAGTCCTTTGCTTTTATTCTGAACCATAATAAACAGACAATTCAAGAAAGAGCCCCGATTCAAAGGAACAAAGTGAAATATTTCTTGTCATCTTGTGCTTTTGGCAACAACATTTCTGTGTGTGTGATTAAATGAACCATTAATGGAAAACACTGCATCATTGAGGGCAAGTGCAGGGTGCCTTGATTAGACCCAGCTCAGTGTAGTTTTTCCATGGAGTAAGACTCTTACTCCGCGTGCCACTAGCTGCTTGCCTACACACTGGCCTCTTTGTTTACACCAGCTGTCTGCAAGCAGGGTCCTGGTTTTACCCTGAACACATAAACATGCTACTGAGAAATACTGAGGATAAAAGCTCTATTGCTGTCAAAATGTAACATGATGTAAACATAATGCATTACATAGCAGGGAATATGGTATATCCTATTACTAGGGTATGGAAAAGGGCTCAGTCACCTCTCTGTGCACTTAAGGGCATGGTAAAGTAGCCTTTCCCTATTAAAAGTTGAATTCGGAAGCTGATTTTATCTGTCATTTGTAAACAGTACAGAAATACTGGACTTTTTATAAATAATATTCTGTTCACTTATATGAAAAACATATTCAGGTATTCCTGAAAAATCTGGAATACCTAAAAAGGACACCGTCTTACCTTCCATTTCATGTCCAGATCAGTAAGCACCATATAGAAATCATTGTAGGTCATTCTGAACTCTTTTCTCAGATCTGTGATGAGCTCCTGGTTCACGAGATCCTCCTGCTTCAGGCCCTTCATAGGTTTGTCATTTTCTGCAAAAGAGACCAAATTCATCGCCTGGTCAGGTAAACAGAAAAAGTATACAGTAAAGTACACAAGATTTTAGATGACAGTTTTGCTCTTTCAGATATGGATTTGTCCAATTCAAACATATGATGTGTTCTTACTACTAAGCAAGAGCTGATTAGGTTTACTTGAGAAACCCACTGACCACTTTTTTGTTTAGATGGAAAATCCCCAGCCATGTGATACCTATGAAGTAATTCTGCTATTTATGAATGGCAGCCCTGGGCATTTATGCTGGGCAAACAGCTTATTCGTGTCCAGAATGACACGGATAAAAACTAAACCAGGCATGTGAAAAGCCCCCATCCACCCACTGGAGACAAGCATGGAGACATAGCCAAACCCAAAGGTTTGTTTTTCCTACCTCAAAAGTCAAAGTATGTCTCACACGGATATCCAATAGACATTCCTTATTCAGAAGACAACATCTAAGAAGGAGGCTCTGTAATGTCAGCAATTTTGCCTCATGAGGAACAACAACACACTGCTACACTTAAGAATAACAATCCTCTACAGCACAGTGTATCTGTATCTGACAACCTATAAAAATGGCATAGACTACTGAGTAATTTCAGTTTTAAACAGTAAATAAATAAAAAAATGTCTGCTAAGGAGACATACATCATAGCCACTTGAGCAAGAAAATGAAAGAGTACATTTTGATGCATGAAGCCAATTTGAAGGGCAACTGTAGTTGTACAGCAGTGCACAGACCACAGTAAGAGGCCTTTAATTGTGGTTTCTGAACCACAGCCCATTCAGTCAGACACACTTCCTTTCAGTCCTGTCTGTGATGTATTGGGACCAGTCACTGTGTGCTGGCAGACAGTGATGCCAAATATGTTCCAAACTCTGTTCACAAAAATACACAATGCTAAAACTTAGATTCAGCACTAAAGGAACTCAACACACTGAGATTCAGACTCAGCATTTAAAGAGCAAACACATTAAGATTCAGATTCACCACTGAAATAACAAAACACACTAAGATTTAGACTCGCTACTGAAGGAATCCAGCATGTTCACACATATACAGGACTGAACGAGCCCAATACACTGAGAAAAAGTGAGTTCATCTCCAACACTTCAACTCAACATTTCATTCCCCCCCCCCTCCCCCCAGCCATCTTACATCTATAAAAGTGACCCTTACCACATAACCTCAAGAAACAGCAGACTGATGACTAAGTGGAAAGAAATGCAAATGTCTATTGACTCATACAAATGCAAAAAATGGGTGTCATCTTTGGTCACATTCAGGAATTTCTGCTTATTGACTTTTAACTCCACATTATGTCATATTATTTTAGCTGTTCTTAAACTTGCAAACAATAAAAGTGCTTAGCAAAGTGAACAAAGAAGGCATCGCTCCCATAACCATTTCTCTTTCGTATAACATTTCACTGGTCATATTTTATTGCTTCCTTAAGGACTGACTCACTCTTGTTCTTGATGAGCTCAAACTCTCCATTTTTCCTGTCCTAATCTTCAGCAGACAGTATACTGACATGAGGTCATTGCGTGGAAAAGTACTGGTTTTACTCAAAGGCCAAATGTCAGATTTAAGGGCCTTTTCTCTCTGGATATCATGCTAAATCTTTTAATCGGCAACACAGAGAGCCTCTGAAATGGGAAATGTGTCTCTTTGAACTGTTCACACATAAAGCTTTTGCCCTTGTAGAGCCCAACAGTTCTGATCATGCATAGTAACTGTTGAAATAACATTTCCACCTGGACACAATTAGGCACTGAAGGCTCGCAAACTGCTCCCAGCACAGCTTCCTGTCCCTAGATAAACAACCTTGCTCAGTGCAACAGAACTAGATGTGATGTCTTATTGGATTTATAATTTATCTAATGTGGAATTAGATTAGATTCATGTAAGTTATCTAAATCGAATTTATCATTAGATTTATCTAATGTGGAATCATTGATTGCATGTTTCATGCAACTTCATATGATAGTTTATGCAAAAAAAAGTCTAAAATTCTTATAACATTCCAAATACTGTCAGTCAACAGAATGCTTCATATTTATTACCTACTCATTACAGTCTCATACTTTATCCATATATTTCATAGACTCCATGCATTCTTGTTGTACCTCTAGGTTTCCTTAGGTATTTAGTAAGCCTGATGGAAAAAACCTGTAACCTTTAAACAAGTTTAATTTGGCACAGTAAACCCAGGCTGCAATTACAAACTGCAGAGTGTAAATAAATGTAAGATAAACGTAAGTCACGCTGCTTAAGGGTGTCTGCCAAATGCAATAAATATAAACATAAATGTTGAAATGGGAATATGTAAAACATCAGACAATTCTCTTTCATTCTCTTATAAAAAGAAGGGTATTTATGCGTTCATTTTATTATATTATATTATATTATATTATATTATATTACATTACATTACATTACATTACATCATGTGTAGTTAAAATCCCCTTTTCCCTCCTTGAACCACACAAGAAAACAAGGTGGAGGAAGAAATTATGCCAAGATATTAAGATATCTATAGTACTCTAAAAAAGAGCCCTAAATAATCAGTCATTTAAAGCATTTAAAAGTACAATTTTTAAAGTGTCACAAACTCCAGAGGAATTTTTGGCTCACCTAGCTGGTAATGGTCAATTTTCATGGTGCTGTTGGTCAAAGTGCCAAAGATGGTGACGATAGAGATCTTCCTGATAGCCATTTCACACACATGTTCTAGGTATTCATCCCTCTGCTGCACATACATGCTGTTCTCCTCAGATGGAGCCGTAATCAGCTAGAATAAAAAATAATACATGAAACTATATAAATACATGTAATCTTATGCACAGCAAAATAAGACATTAGACAGATGTGTAGAAGGTGAGGCCTTGATTTATGCAAAGGACAAAAGTGTGTTACGCCTTTACTTAAATATTAATTAACTCTGATTGTACTTACAATTAACCGCCTTCTATTTTCAAAATACTCCAAGAATGTTGCCAGAGCTCCCTTTGTAGGAGGTTGTGGTTGCTTTGCAGGCTTCTGGTAATCCTGTTTTTCTTTTTCACTTTTCTTGACTATTTTTTCCCCAATCCTCTCTTCTTTTTCTCTCCTCTCTGATTTTCCTCCATCTTCCTTCCCTTTCTTTTTTGACTTTGGCAGCTTGTCTGATTTGTCCTTTTTCTTCTTTTTCTCTGCCTTGTTCTGCTTGTCCTTGACTTTTTTTATGGGAACACCCTCAATCTCTTTTTCCACTGGGTAAGTGTCTGTAGGTTTGCCAACATCAGACTTAACTTCATATGCATTACTCAGACCACCATCTCCATGCTTTTTCTTAGGTGGCTTAGATTTGCTTGGCTTGTGTTGACTTGGCAGAATTCCAGGTTGTTTACGATTGTAGTCCTTTCGGTCAGTACGATTGTCTTCATTTTTGGCAGTGTAGGCTTTGGTATGTAAGTATGAGGGGGTGGTTGTTTGAATAGTGTTTTTCTTAGACTGGTCCCTGTTACCATAATGGTATTTCTTGGTCTTGGATTTGGGGTCCCATTGTGGGGACGTGTGAGCTTTTGTTGTTCTCTGGGTGATGGTGGTGGCCTGTGTGGAACTTGTGGTAAGGCGGATGGTTGTTGTGGGCTGAGTGGTAGGGGGCCGGGTGGTGGTGGTTGTAGTTGTTGTTGTGGTAGTTGTGGTAGTAGTTGTAGGTCTTGTTGTAGTAGATGATGTGGTGGTGACTTGGTTGTGTCTTCTGTTGGGTTCCTCTTTTCTCTCTGGTCTTCTCACAATGGGTGGGTTCACCTGAGTTCCAGTGCTGGGGATGCCCTCAACCACCTGACCCTCCTCCCCTGCTTCTTTACACTTCTGCACAAATCCCTTCTGTCTCACCTTCTCCATCTTTCTCATGGGTGACTGGTCTATGACCTCGTACATTGCCTCCAGCCTCACTGGGTATGGGTAGCGTTCCTCCACCTGCAATGTCTTTTTCAAGAGCACCATACCAAACTTCCCTTTTTCTAACTTGAGGAAGTTCATGAGTCGGGGAATGAGTGCTGTATCCAGAGGCTCCTCCATCACTTTGCCCACGTTGGTAATGCGTCTCACTTTCCCACCCATCTCACCCTCCTGGTGAAACATCACAATCTGGTGCACATGTCTTTCAGCCAGCTCACAATACACATCTGCCTTGAGCAGGCTCATCATTAGCCTGTAATAGCCATCTGATTCATGAGGGGCTGAGATGACCAGCAGACGATTTTTTCCTGCAAACGTGGCCAGCAGATTGGGGGATCCAGCAGAGCTGGATACACGGGACAGTGCAGCCCTTGCCCCGGGCACACCAGCATCCCTCTGGAGGTTTCCCAACCTACCCTGCATGCCTCTTGTCCGGCTCAACACCCTTCTAGTGCTGGCTTCATCTTTTTGCATTTCTTCTGGTTTCTCATTAACTTCTGGCCGAGCTGCCCGGGAACGAGAGCTCTGTCGTGACAGGGAGGTTGCCGGCCTCCGTGCTTTGTTGAGTCTCAGACCAGCCTGTTTACCATCAGCTGTGCTGCAGTCTGACACAAACACTGCCAGTGCCAAGCAATACACAAAAATGACCCCCCACACGGCTTCCCCCCTCATATTTACACGTGTAACTTCAGGAAAAAAATAGTTTACAAATACAAACTAACCGAATGTCATTAGACGGACTGCAGACTACTGTAGCCTCATCCCGATGATGACTGATACCCAAGGTTGAATACTTTCAAAACATGACTGACTTCAATTAGCTCAGCTGTTAAGCAACCCTTAATAAATAAAAACAATTCAACTTGATTACTCCTGTACAGATTTCCGGCTACAATTTATGGTACTAGAAAAGACGTTCGGTGAAAATCAGTGTTATTCAGTGTGCATTAGCCTAGACCACGATTTGTTTTAAGTTTCATTTGGAGAGCATTTTTCAGATATTCGGTTCATTCATTTGTAGCAGCGCCGAAGAGTCTTCGCAAACGCAAAATCGGCGCATCTTACTTCTGTAAAGGGATGCCACTCACTTCCTCCAAACTTCTCAACTTTCATCCACCGAAATTCTTCCAGTTTACTGTCCGCATTCAGTGCGAGGCTGTCCTTAAACTCCGCATACGTGTTCCTGGCTCAGATGGAGAAACAGCAGCGTCCGATCACTTGAGAAAAAATGAACAGAAATTACGCAGGGCAAGTCTTTATCCCTGGAAGTTATCCCAGACATGCCAACAAATAACCTCAGTCTCCGGCTCCACTGTGAAGAGGACCAACCCCTGGAGCCCTGGGTTGCCAGGTCTAAGCACATTTACACGACTCAACGTTGTCAAGCCTGATATTCAATTCGAGGGTAAAATTGTAGACAATATCGATAAACAAGTTGATAGAAATGTTCACGACAGACAAGAACTGTCAAATAAAACTGACAAGACTTGCAAAAGCCAGATCTTCTCTAGACTGTAATTTGAGACATAACACCATTTGAAATAGTGCTATAGCAGGCTGATTGAATCATGATTTCTGAACTGTGGCAACCCTCATAACTCTAGATAGTTATGTCTGGAATGGAGTCACATTTCATAAGAAAATAAATAAAGTAATTTATACACGGATTTTTTTCCAGGTCAATCTAATGTATATGATTATATGTTTGTAAGGTACATAAGGAACTACAGGATAAAATACGATTTGAAATCAAAACAGTTCATCTATCCATCCATTTTCTATACTGCTTATCTGTCAGGGTCTTGGGGAAACTGGAGCCAATCCTAGCTGATTTCAGGTGAGAGACGGGTAGTCCCTGGGCATCTATTCCAGTGCTAACACAGAGACGAACACCCATTCATTCACGCCTATGGGCAATTTAGAGTAGCCAGTTGACCTAAGCTGCATGTCTTTTGGCTGTGAGAGGAAACTGGAGCACCCAGAGGAAACCCATGCAAGCACAGGGAATACATGCATGCTCCACACAAAAGCCCCAGTGAGCCAGAAGGCTCGAACCCAGAATCATTTTACTGTGAGGTGACAGTGCTAACCACTGCACTACCATGCCACCCAAAACAGTTTGTACTGATTTGTATTTATAGGGAAATTATTATATAGGGATAAATTTGCTCAAAAGAAAACATAGTTATTCTGTTATTAATTTTTCTTGTGAATATAATTAAGAGTTAATGAGGACAGGAGTCAGTAGGAGCAGACTGCTCTGTGCTTCGTATCTCATTACTAGGTAATGCTCAAAACAACACCAACAATAACTATTACTAATAGAATAAATTATTATTAATAATTGTTGTTGTTGTTGTTGCTGATAATAATAATAATCATCATCATCATTATAATCTGGTGTTACACCAAGGTATACAGCCAACTGAGATGGCATAGTCTGTTTTCTAGAGGAAAGTGAGCAGGTGGAAGGAATGAAAATACATCCACAACTCTTCCACTGATGCTTCACCAATTAAAGCTCTCTTAAAATCCTACCACTTTACATCCACAAGATGGTCCAAGACCCAAGTATAGGGGGATTTTTTGTACACTCAAGGGTCCACCAAATATTCCACAGTTCCTGATGTCTGAGAGAAAAAAAGATCACCACAGAAGAAAAGTATAATTTTTTTTAAAGAAGCCACGAAATCCATCTTGTTTAGACACTAGCTATATTCTGTTATACACTTTTTGAACATCTCAAGGGTTTGTGGTAGGAGAAGGTACCAGGAGAAGGTGCATGTTTACATATTATTTCAAGGTTTGAACTAGATTGCATAGTAAATGAGAAATTGATCTTAGTCTCAGTGAATTTCAATGAGACTGAATGATGTAAAATATTCTCTGTCCCCAGCTGAACCCAGCCTATATGGTGAACAGGTGCGTTTCATCTTTCTAAAATCTGGCCCTCATGAAAGGCTCCTAAAATTGAGCAACCTGACCATCATTTGTGTTTACTATTGTCTGCCAGCATACAGGTAGCCAATTGCAAGCAAACAATCAAAAGGACAATCGCCAGAGCATGTCTGCATTTCTTCAAATATTTGTTCCTTTCACTCACCTGGTGTTTTGAATTTAGTTCTTTTCATGCATGCTTCAATGTGTGCAGCACATGTTGTGCATCTAAAAAGGTTCATAATCCATGGCCTACTATCAAACCACATCCTCTCATATGTGGCCCATCACATTATACATCAGTCTTTAATGAAAATCCTTTGCGTGGAACTGCAAGATTCATGTGATGTTTTCTACATAACACTCTTCTGATGACTTTAATATGTTTGCATACATTTAATGTACAGGGCCTTAAATGAACAGAAGGCCTGAAAACATGTTTAAATGCAAACGTTATTCAAGTTATTCAGAGTGAATACAACATATGACACTGTCCACTTCAAATTTACACTTTGCCCATAATTATCACATCTAGTCCTTTTATTCAGTAGTACTGTAGTCTGAATGACTACAGTAACTACATTAACTCTGTATTGGAATTCTTACATGTAATGGCTAGAGCACTGTAATACAGTTTCATAACTCTGGCATTTAGACCAAACATCTGGTGAGAATGAACTTTTAGTGATCATAGATTGTGCAGTCATGCTAGACAAAAGTAGACAGTAATCTTGTACCATCTGTCTCTACTGGCATGCAGGGTGTTGACTCCCCTATTAACTCTTATATAAACAATGTGCTTATTTTATGATACTTGAAGCTAAAACATTATACCAAAGTGGACAGACTTGAGAGTCATATATGATCCAAATCCAATCCACACCCACATTGAAAAAAAACAGAAGCAACTCATAATAGTCTTAGTTTTAAGATTATTTAGTAACGTTGAGCAAGAAACTTTTCAAACGAATTACACAATTCATATGTTTGGGGAAATTGTAATTTTGAGAACAAACTGACAGATTGCAATGAGTATCAAGGTCCTGAAAAAATGTGCAGGCCTTCATCACCTGAAAGAATAAATTATTTCACTTTCACAATTATTTTCACAAATCGCAGATACTTTTTTAACACGTTTTAACACAACTGTAATATAGCTTGCTGAAAAGGTTTACATATTCACCAAGTGTTTTCCTCTGGATTTAGCAGGCTTTTTCCCACCGGCACAGACAACACCCAGGGGCGAAACAGCTCTTTCAAACCAATACACAGCCGCACTTGTTTCCAGATATGAGGTCATATTCTGGTGAACTTGAGAAAAATTACCAAATTACCAAATACCAAATGAAAATTTAAAAAATGAAGAGTTAAGAGTCTGGATGAACACTCTAAATACCAAAACCAAAATTGTATAAGGCAGAGCCACCTTACCATCCTTACAATCTATTCTATACAGTAAAGACATTTGAGTAGCATGAACACTAACTTCTAAGGTTTTAATAAATGACCCAGTTCACATCACTGGGCAATTTGCCTGATAAAAACAGTGATGGTTTATAGAACCAATACTGACATCTCTGATATTTTATTTTATTTTTTACTTAATCTTTATTTAAGGAATTCTCTTATCTCTTCTGCGAGACAGTCCCAATTTACTTTTCGCAGATAGGAAAACTGGGACTTGTGCTATGCATAAAGTTTCCATCTGAAAATCATATATAGCTGAATTTTATAGTGCACAGCATGAGCAAGCAGCCTTCATGTACAGGTATACTTTTTTCAGAAATACCTTTTTAGTACGTTAAGCATATATTTGTAAAACTTCAACAAAGACATTCTGTTAAGTAACTGATTTTGGCATTGGTTATAGCATTCAGACGAGTCTTTCTTGAGTATACAAAGAAAAAGCAGCATATTACAGTGTCTGCTAGGGACTGGCTCACTGGCTCACTGGTTAAGGGCTTGGGAGGCTTCGAGTCACTAACAAGAAGGCTGGAGGTTCAAGCCCCAGCACAGCCAAGCTGCCACTGCTGGGCCCTTGAGAAAGACCCTTAACCCTCTCTTTTACAAGCGCACTCTATAATTTCTGACCCCAGCTTCCTAACAATTTCACTGCTGTAATATATTTGTGACAAATAAAGGCTTCCTTTTCTAGAAGACTATGTGGTTAAAAAATGTGGACACCATACATACCAAATGTAGATTCAGTAGTAGATTCGGCAATAACCCAACATTACTAGGTGAGGACCTGTCAGATCTGTCATTTTATAACATTAATTAAGATCTAACACATCTTTATTTATGGGTTTTACTGATAACTCTTATTGACTTAAGTTCAAAAGATAGATGCAGGGAAAGATCTCCATATTCCATGGTGGCCAGATGATTCTTGAGTTAAGGCATCTGACATTGTTTTTAGGTGTCTAGTCCACCAAATTTAAAGACAAGCACTTGCTGTTTGGACTATCCTGAATGCATACTTGGAAAATACTAAAAGATTATTTTGGGACTGCCTCAGTTGGCTCTTGTTTCATCACTTTTTCCACCATCTAATGGATAATGAAGGAGAACCAGAAGGAGATAATGAGCAATGGCAGATACTGATTACTATATATATATATGCATGTTTTGAATGTTATACGGCTTTGATTCTGGCCACATGTTGTCAATGTTAACCTTAGCTTTAGGTGTACTATTTTATAAATAGTAAAAATACAGGGAAAGTAATAAAATTCAGTCCTATCTGTCTATGTCAGGATCCAGTTTCTTGTTTTGCCATGCTTGATTTAAAAGAATTTGGCATAAGTAGCCTGTACAGTTCATTCAGTGAGTTCATTCAACAGTGCTTCAGAAAGAGGAGACAGCTTTTTGAAACAAATATGACTTTCTTGAAGGTTCTTGATTTTTTTCCTATCGGTCTTCTTTGTCTATGAATACTATAATAAATATGAACATACTAGATTATTTTCTAGCTGTAGTAAATAAATATATTTTGTTTATTTTACCATGCTTATTTGTACAATTATTCCTAATTGTAGCTCAGAAACATAACATTCCTAACCATATTAAAAAAAATTAAATGTGTCAGTGATTTTGTCTTCTAAATAATCTATCCTGCAGATGCTTTTTCAGAGTGTGGTAGATGCTGCCATTTTATATCTCATTTTTAAAACGTACAGTCTGAGCGTGAAGTGTTTGAACAAGGAATTCCACATTCAAGCATTAAAACAACATTCCCTTTGAAGCTCCAGAGAGTACTAAGCAGTATTGCCCACGCCTTACCCCCACATACCCACCTCTCTCACACTTTCCACTTCCTGTCTGACGCACGCGTACAATCCTACCTCGGTATGTTACAAAAAGAGTTGTCTTTGGTTATAATTTGGAATGGCCTCTGTTAAGTTTTAGGCTTGTATACCATCTTTTTCATTTAGAGGTCCCTTTTCACAGGTGCAATTTTATTTAATTACATAGACTACTTATCACAATGCTGTATTAGGCACAAAACCAAAATGTGTTTAAGCTCTAATGCCCAATGAGGCTATGAGCTTGCTGTATCTTGAACTACTTACAATTTAATTAAACGAATGATAAAGATGAAGCATATACAGAGGCTTGCTCAATTAATAAGCAACCTTGACTGAAATAGTAGTGTAATGACATTATCTTAGATTTATGACAAATTAAAGGAAAACTGGTGGACCTGTTATGCTTGTAACCTTAGAGTGAAGGCTCACTGCAAATCAACACTAAGCTATTAATCAAACACCATCTGAGAGTATTTTTATTCGCAAAAACTGTTCTTCCAGTACAGTTCTAGAGATTTGTTCTATTCTTGTGGCTTGTTGTGCCCCAAAATCTTACTAAGTTTATTATTTATGTGGGTTTTCCTTCAATTTATCACCAATATCTATCTTTACCACATCAAAACAGAACATCAAACCATCTATCCATCCATTCACTCATTCATTCATTCATCTGTGTGGCAGCAACTCTGAATGCTGCACCATGAGCCCCCCTCAAAACAGAACACTGCTGACACTTCCACACTATTTGGTTGGCTCTGCCAAGAAGTTTAGATTTCTCTTGGGAAATAAACAGTCAAACACAGGCATGGGGGTAGCATTGGTTGTTTGAAGAGCTCAATTAAGAATGATCAGACGTGACCTTCCCTAATGGGATACACAAACAGACAGATGTGAACATGATAAACAGTATTCACAAGACAATGCTGATTTTGAGGTTAACAAATTCAATTAATATAGTAGCAGAAAAGCATATGATAAATTGCTTTCCATGTGATAAGAAACCCTGAATGCCTTTAAAGCCATAAAAACAGTTTCCCACTGTGCTGCAGGAAATGCCCTCTTTCACTTATGATGCTAATGTTCATTAGATATGACTTCTTTCATTAACATTTAATAATGAGTACCAAATTAAAAATTAAACATTTCTGCAGGAGTATTTTTATTTTTTTTAATGATTTTGTGTGTTTTTGGCTTATTCATTTTAATGTCATTGCTCTAGAATTGACATTTAGAATGACATCACACTTCCAAGTTCTTTGAGTTCAACATAGCAGTGCTGTCCTAATACAAATTTTCATGTGTTTGAGTGCTTCATTAATCCTTCCAAGGTACCATAAATGCTCAATTAAGCCTATTTAAAATCAACACTTCTCTGAAACACTGGCCCTGGTCAAACTCTTTCCCAAATATCCTCGTATTCAGATGCAGCACTGCCAAGTCTGTTCTTGGAGTCCTTCCATTCCATTCCACTGAAATGTCACACATAGCTGTTTCCCACATTCATGTGTGTGCAGCATCTGTGGATGATGTTATTGTGCCTCTCTGCAGTAGCACAATTACTTACTTTTCCTGGCCTTCTGCCATGCAAAGTAGGTATTATTCACTTGACGGCTTTGGCAATCGAAATGGTAGAAAGTGCTGTAATTTCCGTTAACGAGTATAATTAATGTTTGCACTTCAAAAATTCTGCCTTTTTACTAATGCAGAGACCCAAGGTCTCCTCATTCTGATTATACACACAATGTTTTATATGGATTATAAGCAGAGGAAGTCATGTGATCACTCACACATGAACAAACTTTTCTGCACATGAAAAACAGTGTTTTTCAAATAATAACAAGCTGAACATTTGACTGTGTACAACCACACTAAGTAAAGCAGACACTATATATGTAGAATCGACAAGCAGCAAACATGTGAGAGCTCTATTTTTGCTATTATAAGTTTAGACAGGCACGTGGCCAAGAAAAAAACCCTCTCAGTACTTTTCCAGAGCCACTCCATTTTCTAGGCAGCTAGATGCATATGGTCACTTTTTGAACAGAAAGCATCAACATGTGTACTATAATGTATATAATTTCTTCATTTTGTGTATAGTAGCTCTGCATTTATAAACAGGTTCATGTAGCAGACATCTGTAGAGACAGAACAGCACTGACAAAGAGACAATTCAATTATCTCACTCACTGTAAAAATATTTTCCATTATTCAACCACAATGCCAAAAACAAAATTTACACAATTTTCACAATCAACCAAGACATGGTTGGTGTCTAAAATGTGTTTATGGAGAAAAGAATTAATGGAAGTATCTAAATCTTCAAACACTTGCATAAAAAGATATCATTGATAAGTATATGTACATTGATATGTAACACCATATGTACATGTACACTTTCAAAAGTATATCAGTCCATAATTAAAAATCAAATCATACATGTCATCTTTGCAAAACTGCATTACTATCTGATTCACATTCCACCTTTAGGCCACCATCCAGATGCTTCTAATGCATGCGTACTGTGATATGGAACTAAATAGTGGGAAATCAAGTGAATATGGACTCAAGATGGTTGTTCCTACAGGTTTTAATTATACAAAGAAAAATACTTATGCTAATTCTTTTATCATATAAATGTGCATGGCTCTGATACAAGTGGATCAAACACAGTAGAGTTCATTGGGTTCAATTCCTGGCCACATTATTGGTATACCATCTTTGTTGGTTCATCTTGTAAACATACTGTTAGAGACTACAACTCATTCTTTTCCATGCATAATTTGTGTTAATCATCATCTGGTGCTTCACCAGTGTTTCTGATTACAGGACTTCGGTTGAATGGATATTTTTGATAATGCTTCATACACTCAGTGCCACATACTTTACCACATCATTGTTACTGCTGTGCTGAGAGTGGTACACCACCCAAATAATATCTAGCCAGTGGTGGTAATATAGTGGTGAGTTTTCATTTATGTAAAGAGTACAAGGGGGCTGACAAATTGTGCATCCCAACAGATGGGCTACAGTCAGTAATTAAACACATACAGAATACACATATGAGTGATGGAGTATGAAAAACCAAGCTAAATTTTGAATAAATTCTTGAAAACAATCAAAAGGACAAAAATAAATTTTGGGTGTTTCTCCCTACCTTGACACTTCAACTTTGCGAAAACAATACATATATTTCACCAAAATAATGTGATATTTTTAAAAGTAATTTTAATCAGACCTAGGGTATATTTCTGCAGTCATGTCAGTTTAGGCATCAGTTTAACAAAAATGGTAAGTAAATGCAGTCAGTCTGCCTAAAGATGTATAAACTTTGCTAGTTAAGTGTGCTTTTCTAACACAGTGATTGTGATGTGATTTCATTGCTACACGCCATAGTAAAGTGGACATAAGTATAACCAAGACAGTTTGTGATCAGATACCTGCTGTCACAATGTCTGTACTACAGTCAGTATGAAACATTGAAAAACAATTTTCTCCAACTTCTGGTTGAGATACATGAAAAAGAGAAATATATTTCAGTTCAGGCAACATAGACTTTTCAGAATGATATACATATAAAGGAAAATGTAAAAATGTCCCAGGCTGACATGCATATATCAAATGGGCAAAAGGTGTAGCTACAAGGATGATAAACTGGCAACAACTAGCTTTACTTTAATAACTGTTGGCTTATAAATTAATATTTTCTTTAATAATATTTTTCTTTTCACTTAAACCAGTTTTCTGTCTGCATGAGCTATTTTTATAACCACTTTGATAGCCACTTTTTTAAATAGCCGCTTGTGGAAATATAATCCTACTAATACTACTGCCATTACTGCAATAATTTTGCAAAATCTTAAAATATAAATATAAAATATAATATACTTACTACTACTGTACACTGTAAAAATTACTATAAATTTTACACTAACTTACTGGCAACTTTGGTTACCAACTAACAGTTAACAACTGTAAACCATTTACTGTAAAATCTTAACATTTTAAAAAATAGCATGCAACCCAGTATACTTGCTCATTTGGCAGGATATAACTGAGTGGAAGGTTAAGGGTTTACACAACCATGGCAGCTTGGTGGTGCTGGAATTTGAACACACACCCCTCGGCTATATGAATCAAAGTTTTAACCACAACAACACTGCTACTAGCTTGCATTGATTCAACTACTTCTGCCTCTGAATTAACTCCACTAAAAGATCCGACTGAATCGATGCAAGCTAGTTGATCTAGTTGTGGTGGCTCAGTGGTTAATATTTCACCTCATAGAAAAGAAGGTCATGTGCTCAACTCCCAGCACTCCCAAACTGCCTTGATTGGATCCTTGTGCAAGTCCCTTCAGCTCATTTATATCTTGTGTTGAGCAAATGTACTAGGTTATGTGTTATTTTATACTATGTAAGATATTAGAGTTCTTTATTGTAAGTATGTTTTACAGATGTTTACTGTAAAATTTACAGTACTTTATTGGTAACCCAGGTTGCCAGTAAATTACTGTAAACTCTACAGTAAATTTTATCAGTGGGCTACTACTACTACTGCTACTACTACTACTCTTCTTCTTCTTCTTCTTCTTATTATTATTATTATTATTATTATTATCATCATCATCATCCATTCTGTACCCTTAAATTTAAGTATGACCATTGCTTCATGGTTCCTAGAAGGAGGAGGGAACATATTAAGCAAACATTATGCTGTTACTGGAAACTCTATCTCCCTCGAGGTGCTTGACCTTCTACTGAGGCATAAGTAAATATAGACTACATCTCCCACTATATCACTCCATTAAATAAGTACACATCTGTTATCCAAGCTATTAAGAGTGGGTTTAATACATAAGTAAGTGGATCCTAATTCCCATTTCCAAAACAAGCTATTTCAATGCATACAAAGTAATATACAAATCCAGTGAAATGAATTTTTCCTCTTTCAGTGATTCTATATCACAATTTGTAAGAAGATAATAAACAAAATGCATGTGTCTGGTTGCTTTTTGTAATTTGTATGTAATGTAACCTAGATAAGATTACTGTCAAATAATAGTTTATATCTTTGTTGAAGAAAAGTTACACAGGTAACAAAAAGCTCAAAATCCATCAAATCATTCACTGACACTGTCTATAAAGCTTGCCAGTGGCTAGAGCACTGTACTGTGCTGGCAGATAGTCTCCTAGTGACTCATTCTGTTGGAAAGATGTGGTTATGCCAGATGGAAAATTTCTGTAAAACAGGCATGTGTTCTCTTAGTGCTGAACATTCAGGCTATAGTTGGTGGTGTAGCCTGGGACAAGATTATCTCTAAAACGGAAAGACACTTACACGTAGTATGAAACTTTAACACTCTGGAATACTTCACTGCAACTTTTGTCTCTACAACACAATGAATTGTTTCCATCTGCTGGATTGTCCTGAGTGATTACCTCTTCCCAGACTCTAATTTTCCTTAATTCAAACTAATTTCTTGCATAATTAAACCCTAAATAAACCTTAATTTGCATATATATTATAGAAAATGTTCACAAATGCATTTTATTGTGCTACTTGCTGCATCTTTTTGCAGCAAATAATATTTCGTAGCAAAGCCGTTATAGATTCTAAAACTACTTTAAAGAATTTATTGGCAGTCCTTATCACACTAGTTCAAATAGGTCAGTGTGTAAATATAACATTAAAAACAAAGAATGATCATGTTTTTTTTCACCTCTTTAAAAGGAAAATTAGAAGGTTATATACACTGTTACCAAATTATTAGGTGCATTTGGAACATAACTACACTCACTGGCCATTTCCCCAAGGCCCTAATATATCTGAGCACTCTGTAGTTATATAATTATAAGATATTGTCAGTGGCGGGGTCATAGTAGCCAACTGAAACATGAGTGGAACAGAAAGCTTCAATGCAGCCTTCACTGGACAACTACACTACATTAGATAACTTCCAGATCCTTATAAATAAGGTGTAATTTTTCAACTAAAAAAGGGTTTAGTTAAAGAAATGTAGAAAAAAATTAATAACATATTATAAACATTATTATAAAATTTTATTATACAATTTGTTTTCTCCTTCAGTGCATGTTTCACTTACCAGTACCACATCCAACAGTATGGTGTCAGTAGGTCCTTTCTGTAAGAACAGTCCACAACACAAATGATATCTAACAAATATAATAATAATTATTATTATGTGGTGCTCCCTTTCCACTGGTGAATGAAGAAGAGGAAGATTGTTTCTTTGATGTATATAATAATCATAAGTGACCATAAAACATTCATACACACAATAGGACCTACAATCCCCTCTAAAAGTATTGTAATGGAAAGGCCAATCCTTTTGTTTTTGCTATACATTAATGACATTTGGGTTTGAGAATAAAAGAGGAATATGAGATGAATAGATCATAATTTCAGCTTACATTACCTGATATTTACATCAAGATTTGTTAAAAGAACTTTACATGGCACCTTTTGGTAGAACCCCATTTTCAAATGACCAAAAGTATTGGAACATTTGACTTTCAGGTGTTTCTGGTTCCCCAGGTGTGCTCTGTTAGATTAATTTTTTAAACAATTAATAGCTATGAGTGTCTACTATTGGTTTGAAACCTCAGTTTCACCTGCGAAAACTGCATTTATTGTTTAAAAGGATAAACCAACATGAAGTCCAGAGAGGTTTCTATGAGAGAAAAGCAAGCCATTTTGAAGCCGAGAAATGAGGGAAAATCAGAACCATTGCACTAGCATAGGGCATAGTCAATACAACAATTTGGAATGTCCTGAAAAAGAAAGAAACCACTGGTGTACTAACAACCAGACATGGAACATGTTGACCAAGGAATACAAGAACAGTTGATGATGGAAACATCGTGAGAACTGTGAAGGAAACTCCCAAAAAAGAAAGCCTGTGAAATCACCAACAAACTCCACAGGGCAGGGGTGAAGGTATTACAATCCACCCTTTGAAAAGTCTTACAGAGAATTACAGAGGCCATACCACAAGATACAAACCACTTATCAGCAATTAGAATCAGAAAGCCAGAAAGGAATTCACAAAGAAATACCCAGATGAGCCACAAAAGTGGCTCAGGAACCTAAATTAACCTCTACCAAAGTGATGAAAAGGCCAATATGTGGAGAAAGAAAGGATCTGCTCATGATCCAAAACATATAATCTCACTAGGCAAGCATGGTAGAGTTAGAGGATTGCCTTGTTCTTGCATGGCTGCTTCTGGAGTGGACTCACTAATCTTTACTGATGATGTAGATCATGATGGTAGCAGTAGAATGAATTTTGAAGTACATAGAATCGTTCTGTCTGCCAATTTACAGAGAAGTGCATCCAATCTAATTTGGAGGAACTTCATCAAACAGAAAGATTATAACCCAAAAAACACTGCCAATACAAAAAAGAACTTCATCAGAAAAAAGAGGATGGTTTTAGACTGGCCAAGTCAATCACCAGAACTTAATGCAGCTATGCATAGGTTTAACTTCCTGAAGAGGAGACTGAAGGGAAAATCCCTCCAAAACACCAGAAAGCAGCAATGGTACCTGCACGGAAAGACATCATGAAAGAATCACAACAGAAAAATGCAATAGTTGGTGAAGTCAGTGGGTTAGCCAGCTTGATGCAGTTATTGCAAGCAAGGGATTTGCAACCAGATAATAAGTGGTATTTAATTTCCTTTAAGTGTGCTCTAATACCTTTGCTCACCTAAAGATCTTGTGGTCTGCCACCAGAGGTCCCATGTTTATAGTTGTATAACACATTTAGTGGTATATATCAGGAAATGAAAGCTGAAATTTGTTTAATTTAAAATCATATTATCATCTCATATTCATCTTTTGACCTCAGATGTCTTCAGTGTATACACCAAAAACAAAAGAATTGCTCTTGCTTTTCCGATACTTTCGGAGGGGACTGAACTCCATAGGCCTTGTAAAATAGTTACTATGTTTGAGTGCAGCCATCTTGTGGAAGGTGTGAGTAATACAGCTAGGTTTACACTGAAAGCAAGGTAATGTGTAAATTATTGAGTTTTGATATTTTTTGGTGGTTCCTACACTATGAATCATCGGCTAAGATGTTTTCCTAGTAGAAAACCATCTTGATCAAAGTCAGAAGTACTTAGATTGAAGGTCTCAACCATGGCACTAGACTATTGTATCATTGTAATCAAATCTCAGGTGAAACATCAGACACATGTCCCCTCCAGCTGTCTATGGCATAGACAACAGCGACTGTGATACTCACATGACTCACATGACATCCTGGATCTGGTCAGTAAACATTCAGAAACATCTGTTTAACACAATAGTGATCTGATGGTAACATTTCTGTAAAACTTTACATTAATAAACACCACTTACACAAAATAATACATACAATATATCAATAATACAATCAGAATAATAGTACAATAGTAACAGTAATAAGTCTATTATCCTTTAGAAAATTATAGGAAAAGTAACTAATATTTTGGATATTAAGTGAGCAATTCTTAATTATGTGAACTGAAAATGGAATAACTTAGCAACAGCTAATTGCTGTCTACAACATATTATTTTGCAAACTTTGTGTTAACTAATGTCTTAATTTATTAATTGACAAATGCATTATTAAATGTAATAATTCTCCTTAATTACTATAGTACTATATATAGTAAGTAAATAGTTGTAAGTCAATGATTTGTCCATCATTTGTCCATGATCAAATTTATCTGAAATCTGAAATTTGCTGATAGGTTCCATGGTCTTCATGCTTTTTTGTTCTCTTTAAGTAGGTGTTTGCATGATTCTTAATATCCATATTGTTATTTTGAATATAAGAACATCACAATGTACCATTAATGAATTATCTTTAAGTATATTGCATAACCATTGATGTTTGTGACACATTTTTTCAGTGTCACTTTAGAATCATATAGAGCAATAATCATAGTAAATATTACTATACAATTCTTATTTATGACTCTCATGTATTAGAAAATGTTATCAAAGAGATATGATTGGAGCTGTACAGTGTCACAAATAGAATATATACTATTAATAATATGATTAATTAATGCTTGTCTTTATATTAAAGTGTTACCTATATTCATATAAAAATTTATGCAGTGCGGAGACTTATAACTAGCTTTTTAATAAAATAATATTATTTAAATGGGTTTTTGAGCCACTAAGCAAAATTATCATTTGGTATAAATGTAGAGGTGAACGCTAGGTGGCAATATCACCCCAGTTTTATTCACTATTTTTATTTATAGTTCTACATATTTGTATAATAGATTTTTGTTTTGTTTTGTTTTGGTTTGTTGTTGTTGTTTTTTTTACAAATATGACACTGCTGTTGAACTGGGCACCTATACTTTATGCCTGCATTACCACTATATAACTGATGCTTGAAAGGTTAAGAAAGCTCTATGCCTGCACCTTAGTCAAAACTGTAATGAGAAGGAAATCTTTCCTATTTCAAAAAAAAAAAAAAAACGCCACCAATGTTAGCATAAAATGTTTCTTCATTTTATCAGAATGGTTTCATATTTCCATCATTAAAAGAATATTGGATCTTTCTAAAGTGATAAATACATGTCCACAGACATAGACCCTTACAGTCCCAGTAGCTACTGACTTTGAAACATGTCAGAATGATGAGTTCATTGACAGGTTGATCACTTAACTGTCACTCATTGGGTATTGTTCCAAATACTCAATGTTTCAATAAGCATTTTAAACCACTAATCTTTTTATATTTCTGCATATTTGCTTATACTAGTGTATATAATAGAACTAATAAATACACGAAGATCCAATAATCAACATTATCATTTCAAAGACAATGAGCAAACATACTAATATTAATTAATGAATGCTAATGCAAGATTACAGAAATATTATAAGGCAATTTGTGTAGTTGGCAGTACATTTGTGTGGAAGCTGATTTTGTTGGCTCGAGTGTGGGCTAATGCAGTCTTTAGGGCTGACAGGTGATGGCGATATTGTGTAGAAGATAGTGTGACACGATGTTACATCATTCACATGAGCAGGTAACATGGTGTCTGTTCTTTGTGTTCCAGATAACATGTCAGAAAATTGCAGAAAAGGCATAAAAGGGCTATTAGCAGGTATGGTCAGTGTTTGAATAATCCGTATTTATTTTCTGTCTCATTCCTTCCAATGCTTTCTAATGTCAGTAGAGAATTTTTAGATGTTCAGCGAACACGTGATTAATTTCTTGTAGGTACTCTTCAATGAGGAAATCGCAAACCAAATGCAGGACCATATTTTAAACATTAGTCTATTCCACTCTTCTTCTTGACTCTACAGTTATGTAAACAGGCACATTTTCTCTGTATTGTGCTCACATTTTTCCTTCAGCACATCCCACACACCTCCAGCCCAGCTCATTGCTGACCAGCATGCTTAAGCAGCTTGCATTCATCAGGATTCAGACTTTTATTGTGGTGTAAACAAGACGTGTCAATTCACATCCCCAGTTTTCTAGTTTTTTTCCCCCCTCAAACCTATATTCCTTGGTATGTCCTTCAGAAATACACATAAGTGTTAAGTAAAGGCAGACACGGTGGTGGACTGTGTGGGGGCCTTTGTCTTCCATTAGGTTTGCTCTACCAGATCTTTCCCAGCTTCTCATGGGCAGAGATTTCATAGCAGCTCAGTTTGTTTTAAAAGTAGATTCATTTGACATTTATCATGTCAGGCACTCTATCTTTGGCCATTGTTCCCATCTAAGAAGCTTCCCACAACAAGACAGGTCCGCAACACCTCCATACAAAATTTATTTTGAGCTATGTCAAAACCACACGTCTTTATTTGCTACCTGCTTGATTTATTGACTGACCTAAAGCCACCACATGAGCTGTCCATAATTGTACACTGATAGGAATTGACAAGATCTTTCCAGACAGCTCAAACAAGGGATTACAGAGGCATTTTAAAAGCTCTCCCAAGATGTCAGAGTTCACTCACAGACCTGTAAAGTGACCATAAATCTGAGGACAAATGGACACTTTCTGCCTCTGCCATAGGAATGCCAGGAATGAACCTGGATCAGGGTTGGTGGTTTTAAAGCTCCAAGCATCGTTCTCTGCATCTCTCAATAAAGTCTCACAGGGAAAAAAAACAGCAGTGTCTAATCCAAGCTAAATCTTCAAGACATCAGCCAAGTAGATTTGGAAATGTTAGAACAAATGTGCCAAGCTCATTCTATTTTTGAAGGTACCAATATGATTTCGTTTTCTGCTTAAATCATATCTCCATACCTCTGATCATTTGAGCTTACTTCCTGTTTTATTATGTGAGATTGCTGATTTACAACAGATCACATATCTGTTGATAAGAGTCTCCACTTGAATGGGGTTCACTTAGATGTCAGATTTCAAGTAATTTACTCCCAATGAACCCAAGTGATGGCTGTGTCATGCTATCAGTGGGTTTCCTACCTAGTTTGTTATCCACAGGTCTATTAACAGGCAT
Source organism: Notoglanidium macrostoma (assembly GCA_030068235.1). Classification (NCBI taxonomy): domain Eukaryota; kingdom Metazoa; phylum Chordata; class Actinopteri; order Siluriformes; family Auchenoglanididae; genus Notoglanidium; species Notoglanidium macrostoma. Next base: position 12,075,431 of record JAQQZR010000035.1, on the reverse strand, counting down.
AGTTGTTACAGTGGAAGGAGTGGTCCTGTTATCTAACTTTATCAAATTTCACTCCTGTATAGAAACAAGGAGGGGTGAAATTCCAGACCTGATTTCACATGTTATACATTGCTTTCACCTCATTCCGCCGTATACAGACCTCTGTGAGTATTAACACTGATGTCATAACTCATTGCCTGACTGGCTCAGCCTGCATGACCTACTCATGAAGAGGGGTTTATGGAGACAAGACATTAGGACAAGGAGGTCTGTGGTTGGTCCTGTCTAAGTTGGTTCCCATCTATTGTTTAGGATTTAATAGGAGAGACAGTGGGAATGTTACAACTTTTGTTTAATGCATGAGTAGATGGATAGGATTTTTTCCTTTCCCTCATAGCTCACATATCAAAGGGAACAAGAGAGAGAGAGAGAGATGGTGTAACCTGCTACGATTTGTGTGTGTGTGTCCATGTGCATCACTTGAGCTCAGTGATAGTGTCACCATTGCTAGCCTGGTTTTACTTATCAGGTTTTATTTCCCAGCTGTTTTGTGATTTTGTTTTTTTGCACTAAGGCAAAAATACTTTTTCCTCTCAATTAAGTCATATCCAGCTTTCAGAATGTTAAGTGTCCCTTTAATGTGTGTGGCATGGTTTTTCTGCACCATTGCTTTGGGGAGTATATGTATTTTCCAAGTGCCATGTGATTAGGAAGGTGACTGATTGGCTGTCACAATACTACTTCTCTCTCAATTATGTCCTTTTCATTCTTGAACACAGTTCAAATATTAATGAAACTTCAAATGCAGTGCCTTGTCAAAGGTAATCACTGTATGTAAGTACGGTCTAAGTACGTAATGGGACGGTGATTATAATTCTTGTTGTTTTAGGAATGTACTACAGTACATTGGACTTAAAATTATGCAATGACTATGATGCACAGAACATTAGCAAAAATTTTGGTAATTTATGACCTACTTTTAGTCATTCCTCGTCAATGACAAATGGATTGTTAGTGTTAAATTGAAAACTAAAACAACAAACTAATAATGCATGCATTTAAATGATGCTATGCATTTATCACACCCCTCTCCATCTCAAAGTAAAGGTATAGATGGCTTTTTTCCTCCCTTACCCTGTGACTGCCTGCATGTTTTTATGTTAATGGAGGTTTTGTATTCCTTCAATGTATATGGCATAAACAGCAGAATAGTGAGAGACAATGAAATAAGGACAGAAAGGGAAAATTATGTTACAGAAATTGTCTTCTGTCTGTGACCAGCAGAAGTTTTACCTGTTAACTCCCCTTCTTGTTCTTGGACTAACCTTTTCCCATGGAATATCAAGCTGCCTTTTAAAATGTGTTTCCCAGGAATTTCCTTATTCATTGAAAAAAAAATCACTGCTAATATATAACCAATTACAAAAGTAGCATTTCCTGTGTCCCTTTGAGATTTTTCTGGCCTCCAAGTGCCAATCAGGACTGGAATGCCAGAACATGATTCTTATTTGCTGGGGTCAGCGCACCAGTGCCCTTACATTCTAAAGGCCCATTGTTCCCAAGGGCTGGGAGACTCCATAACCCCAGCCCCTGCTCTCTTCCCTAAGAGCTCCCACATCAAGGACCCGCAGTGTTTATACAGCATCCGCTCACAGAGTGACCCGCCACGTAAAGGATTAAACAAGGTAGGCCCTCACAGCAAAGGACAGGGCGATTCAATCACTGCCATGGAGTGTTAGACTGAGAGCGAAGGGTGGGGAGTGAGAGCAAAGAGGACTTGTCTCTGCAAGGTTTTATTTGTAGTGCTGACAATGGATAGCTTAAGATTGCTTTATTCTGAGCTCTTCTTTGTGTTTCAATAATGATTGTCAATAAATACAAGACTTGAGAAATGCAAATATGTATGGATACTCATTCGTAGCTATTAGTACTAAGCAATATTAAATTTTTATTTGAATGAAGCGTAAATAACATATAAAGTCATTAAAACTGAGCAAGGTGTTAACACTGGTTGATGACTTGCGCAGTGGCATTGGAAATTAACATTTGCTTTACTGAAGTGATTTTATAGTGTGGGTTGTGGGATGTAAGCTGAGAGGCTAATCATACATTCCTTCAGAGTCAAGCAAAAGGGCAAAATGGAAAATTAACCTTTTTTGTGCCATAGCTGCCTGATTAAGGGAAATGGAACCAGAAGACTAGTAATGAAAGGAAGTATAAACGGTTGAATGGTTGAATGTGGGGTTTTCAGAAATCATTCTCATGAAATGTTGGCTTTCCTAGAAAAAAAAATTATGAGTACTAATGAGGCCATTATTTAAAAAAAAAAACTATTTTTAAGTTTCTGTTTTCAGAAAATATGATTTTTGTCATATCCTCACTCTTATAGCAGAGGAGAGGAGAAGGTGCCAGAAAGACTTGATGCGTACTGTTTCTTTATATCTATCAATTTCAAGTGCTGTGCTAGATCGGCTTGCATTCAAATAGGCTGCCTAGAGTAACTGTCAGTAATATTGCTTTTCCTAAATGAGTAAAAGGCAGTAGCTCAGTGTGAAGGAGGTTCTGTAAACGTGTTGCACAGACATCAAAACATTTTAATATTTTCTGTTTGACTGCTTTTATACATCATGATAACAGGGAGAATCAAGAATTAGGTGGTCTATATTGAGTGTACCAGCAGTTTCCGACTGATGACAGGTCTGACCTTTGACTGACAAATGCAAATGCAAAAAACAGATTAGACCAAAGGGGTTAGCTCTGTTTGCTTTCTCTAAAAGTGCCGCCTCTGTGACTATGACAGGCATGCAGAGAATTCCACAGATCATTGTGTGTCCCGATATGGCTCAAAGGTATGCAGTCAAGTTAGCAGAAACCTGGCTTACCTGACTGATCGAAACTACGCCCACACATTAATAACCTCACAGCACCCAGCGTGGGAAACAATGTCACACTTTTTGAAGATAATTCTACCTCAAAAAAGAAGGACACAGAGATGGATAGCTTTGAATGGAGTAGAAAGGGGGTGTTGGAGAGAGAGAAATACCAAGGTCTCAAGTTATTTTTCTGTCTTTTGTGGCTGAAAGCAAAGTCAAAGCCCACTGTAAAATTCACTTTTGAGATTACATGTGTGTTTCAGTGCAAAAATTGATTTTTAGAAATTTTTTTTAGCATTCTTCACCATTCATTGCACGGTGGTAGAGAGATTTTGAATTAGCCATCTTCTGTATTCTTTTGGACACTGTGACCATGACACTGTCCATCAACTGGAGAATGAAGAATTTTTTAGAAGCTGACACTTGCCTCCAAATAAAGGAATTACATTTGCAGCACCACAACTTAACTAGTTAAAAGAACAGTTTAAAATGTATCTTTTATTTCTTTTAATTACATGGCATTTCATGCAACAGTGTGAACATTCTATAAAATATATAACACAGTATCATATGTATATGAGTCAATAGATGTACAAATTTCTCCTGGTCTGTGTGGAATGGACTGGCTTCCTTTCAGAATCCCAGTAGAAGTGCATTCCTGAGGGCTTTTGTGGTTCTTATATCCTCCCTCCCTAGCCCTGCAGTGAGCCCTGCCCAGCTGTGGGAACCGGGCTGTGGGGAGGGAACTGCCTTATGCCCAAATCTTTCATGCACACGCGTGCACACACACGCACGAACCCACACACACAGAATAATTTTTCTTTATGGGTTGTCCACACCAAATTCATTATTGACACCTGTACTACACTTTAGAGCAAACTTTCAGCAATCAAACAACATACTATTCAAGCATATTCAAGCACTTAGGAAATATAATTACCTATTGGGGTGTATCCACTATCTATTTCTGTTCAGCACTCAAAATATAATCACTGTGGGTAAATTCAGTATCAGTATGTAATGGGGGGAGTGATCTCATTGTTGTTGTTTTAGCTATGTTCTACATTACATTGGACATAACATTAAACAATGACTATAATGTATAGAATGTTAGTAACCAGTTTTTTAACATTCCACTGGTGATAATTTCAATCAGATGGGAAAACTGAAAGCTTTACAGATATAGATACAGGTTCAGATTTGAATCTATATATATATATATATATAAAATATAAATATTTATATAAAATTAATATTTATATAAAAAATATATTATATATATATATTTAAAATAAAAAAATTTAAAATTATATATAAATATATATATATTTAAGTACACCCCAAAAATTTTATATATATATATATATATATATATATATATATATATTTAAGTACACACCCACTACACCCCAAAAACACCAAAAAAAAAATCCTCTGGAAAAACAGAAACCCAGAGGATGAACTGCCAGCTCTGTCTGTGAATTCTGGCTCTGACAGTTCATTATCACTTAAATTCATAACTTTTCTCAACTAGAGATGTTTGTGGGACTGTTTTTTTGTAATCCAGCTCTAGAGTTATTATGTTTGTGTATGCCTGCAAACTCTTTGAATTGAATTGGTTCTAGTTCCCAAATTATAAGCAAACCAGTAGTGACTTTAAAGTTAAGTTTAAAATGTATATACAAAAATCAATACAATTAAATACAATATTAGTAATTGAGTAATTTGTAAAGACAAATCAATACATTTAATTAAAAAAATGAATAATGAATTCTTTGATGCGTAGGTTCATCCTCAGCTCTGTTTAACATTCTTGTGGATTTCTTGTCAGTTTGTCACATCCTTACACTATATCTACTTCCCCCAGCACAGAGGAAGCACCATGCATTACAGTTATAGCAGCGTATAATACAGTGAAGTGTAGAAAGCAGAATGCATCTTTCAGCCAGCCCTCATTAACCCAAGTCATCTTCAGCTCAAGCCTGTGTGGATGTCCTCCAGCAGCATCAGCTTGAGGAGCAAAGCTTGTGTGCTCATTAGATGAGCCCACACACATTCCTCTCCCTGGGTCAAGAGCAGCTAGCTTTCAGTTTTCCCATCTGATTGATGTTGTCACCATTGGGATGTCACAGCATCTATGTAAAAGTCCCCACTTGAGACAAGATGAGCAGGCAGACTGTAAAGCTTTCCTCTCAAAAAGAAGAGGATAAGAGTAATGGCACAGCAATGCCTGTGGTTACAGCATTTCAAGGCAAGGACCAACCTCAGTAGGTCATAGGTAGTGACTTTCAATATTTTTGGCTTTTGTCATATACAGTGTCAGTATAATTAGGATGGTTTGCTTCTAAACCCATGTGCAGAGACTTGCATCTTGAGCCATGTTATGGCATCACATCATGATTACTACAGACCAGATAGAGACATTTTTAACAGCTTTTTCCAGGTTTGGGGTTTAAAGTGCTGTTACAAACTCAACACATTTAAGCTTTTTATAAGGAGTTCTTGATTTCAAACCAACATACAATGAAGGGCCCCAGTGCAAATTAACCTGTTCAAGGCCCTGTTCAGATCTGGTATTATCATCAGTCTTGGGTCACCAGAAGTAGACGGTCGAGACAGATAGCTGTCCACACCTAGAATTTTCATGTGTCTCAAATGTGTTTCCATTGTGTTTCCCAGTCAGAGTTTGAGTAAAAAAAAAAAATGTCGTGTAATACATTTTGTGTTTCAAGATGTCCAGGAGACAGTAGTTTCAAGCTCATGTATGGAGATTTAATTTGTATGCTTTCTGGCCATTTATGTGCTTGACAGCTTTAATATAGCAAATACTATCCAAGCGTCTCATAATGTTTCTTTTAACAGTGTTGCCGTGATGGCTAAAACAAGTTGTAATTGTCTTTTCAAAAGTAATGTCATAATAAGGATGAAGCAATATTAGAAAGATGATGTTTTCTTAAATAGGCCAGATATTTTTCAAATATAAATATTATTCAAAATATATTTTTTTTGTTGGGCGGCATGGTGATGCAGTGGTTAGCACTGTCGCCTCACAGCAAGAAGGTCCTGGGTTCGATCCCCGGGTCACCCAGGGTGCCTT
>JAQQZR010000035.1:12037260-12054970 GCA_030068235.1 Notoglanidium macrostoma | reverse complement strand
GAGTAAGACAACATGCATGAAGAGGATGATGTGGCCAAAATACTCATTTGCCTAATAATTCTGCACTCCCTGTAGTATGTAAACCTATATAATGTTATAATATATGTGTCTGTTATAAATTAAATAAATATTAAATTTATTTAATTATTATTAATTATTGTTTAATTTTCCAGGGCTGCTAATAAAAACTTAAAGCCAGCTTAGGCAATAAGAAGATAGAAAATAATAAATAAAAAAAACCTAAAAAGACTTATCTAACAAATCTAACTTACCCTATACCCTAACATACCCAAATCTAACACATCTCATATTCCCAGAAACAAGAGAAAATTAACTAGGCAAAATGACAATTTCATCCTTCATGTTTGAGATATTTATAATACGTAGAGACAGTGAGGACACATATCCATGTCACTTTTCAATAAATTTATCAGAAGTGCAAATATTATTTAATCAATTGCCCTCCAAATCTCGTTGTTAGTATGTCACTATTCAGACAGTATATTATAAGAGCAAAACATGTAAAGACAAGAAAAGAATCAAACCATCCTATCATTTACTCTGCATAAATTGTAAGAGTACCAGCTCACACGTCTTTCTCCAAGAAGCGTGCCTCAGCAACTTTGCAAACTTGTGGCCAAGCAGAATAGCTGAGCAGTTCAATATGTTTGGAATAGAATGATAAGTATCTGACTATCTTAAGGAGAACAGCAGTTTGACAGACAAATTTCTAGGAAAAGCAAGCATCCAAAAAAACATGGGCATGGGAGTGTTTACCTTTCCCAAAGGCTGAAATACTAGAGGATGTTTCAAACTAGTTTCATGCTGTTGACTCTTTTAAGGAAAGAGATTCAGAGTGATCTAGTAGTGAAGGAACAGAGAAGTTTTAATCAGTACCATTGTACTACTGACTGAAGTGGCAAAGTGGATTGAAGGGCAATAATCAATTGCCCTCCAAAGCTCGTTGTTAGTATGTCACTATTCAGATAGTATATTATAAGAGCAAAACAAGCAAGGACAAGAAAAGAATCAAACCATCCTATCATTTATTCTGCATAAATGGAAAAAAGACATACAATCAGTCAAAAAGTGATATAGTACCACTTATATACAGTCCCCTCTAAAAGTATTGGAACAGCAAGTCCATTTCTTTTGTTCTTGCTATACACTGAAGATATTTGGGTTTGAAATCAACACATGAATGTGAGATCAACATCTTTGCAACATCTATATGTGTCAAACTCAAAACATGGCACCTTTGTTGGTAGGCTACCCAGTTTTTAGGTGAGTAAAAGTATTGGAACAAAAAGTCTATAATATATTATATTATATATTATATATTATTTGGCTGCACATCCCTTGCTTGCAATAACTACATCAAGTCAGCATTCCAACCAACACCACTAAACTGGTGCATCTTTTTGTGATACTTTTCCTGGCTTGTACTGCAACTTTCAGTATTGGTTTAGGGGGTTTCTCCCTTCAGTCACTCTTCAGGAGGTGAAATGCATGATAAATCAAGTTTAGGTCTGGTGATTGATGTGGCCAATCTAAAGCCTTCCACTTTTTTCCCCTTTGCTGCACTGGCAATGTGTTTTGAGTCATTGTCTTGTTGCATGATGAAGTTCCTCCTAATAAAATTGGATGCATTTCTCTGTTAATTGGTAGACAGGATGTTACATTTATATATATATTAGCCCCCATGTAATATTGAGCCCATTCCAGAAGCCCCCATGCAGGCCCAAGCCACAACACTACCTCCACCATGCTTGACTGATGAGCTCTTATGTTTTGGATCATAAGCAGATCCTTTCGTTCTTTCCTTTCTTTGGCCTTTGCATCATTTCGGCAGAGATTAGTCTTGGTTCCAGAACTTGCGAGGCTCTTTTGATCTCTGTATTGATCCATCCATTATCTATACTGCTTATACCAGCTGACTTTCAGCGAGAGGTAGGGTACATCCTGGGCAGGTTGGCAGTCTATTGCGGGGCTAACACAGCTATTTATACTCACATTCACAACTATTTGCAATTTAGTGTAGCCAGTTAACCTAATCTGCATGTCCTTGGACTGTAGGAGGAAACCAGAGCACCTGGAGGAAACCAATACAAACACGGGGAGAACATGCAAACTCCACACAGAAAAGCCCCAAACAACAAACCTGCTTTGAACCCAGAACCTTGTTGCTGTGAGGTGACAATGCTAACCAATATACCACCATGCAGCCTCATCCCTGTATTTCTTTGCCAACCCCAATCTGCATTCTGATTCTTACTACCGGTAAGTGGTTTGCATCTGGTGGAATTGCCTCTGTATTTATTCTTCATACAGTGGATTGTGATGTTGTATTCCTTGGCCAACCTGTTCCATGTCTGGTTGTTAGTACACCAGTGCTTTCTTTCTTTTTCAAAGCCATTCCAAATTGTTGTATTGGCTATGCCCAATGCTTGTACAATGGCTCTGCTAGATTTTCCTGCTTTTCTCAGTTTCGAAATGGTTTGCTTTTCTCTTAAAGACAGCTATCTGGTCTTCCTGTTGGTTTATTCTTTTTAATAACAAGTGCAGTCTTCACAGGTGAAATCCAGGTTTCAAACCAATAGTAGACATTCAGAGCTTTTAATTTTTTAAACAGCCAATTTAACAGCGCACACCTGGGCAACAAGAAACACCTGTCAGTCACATTACAATATTTTTGATCACTTGAAAAAATAGTGAGTTCAAAAATAAGGTGCCATGTTCTAAGCTGATTAACACATCTACATTTAACTATTAGGTAATGCAAGCTGAAAAGTGATCTATCATCCCATATTCATCTTTTGATCTCAAATTTACATTTTTTTCAGTGTATATCAGTGTATAGCAAAAACAAAAAAATTGGCTTTAGATGGTTCAGAGAGGAAAATATGTTATGCTTTTGAACACTATAATCTATATATAGTATTTTAACATGTTCTGGCCCAAGTAGTTGATTGATGGTGATCGAAATAGGAAAAACTATTTAATTTCTTTAGTCATGTGTTGGTAAGTTCTGTGTAACATCACAATAGTCATATCAAATTTGCCTTGCAAAATCCATTTAAATTTTTACTGTATGCAAATTCAGTGCCCTTCCTTATCTATTTTCCAAGAACAATAACATCTTACCAGCTAGCTGATTTCGTGGTTTGTATGGCAGGTGTTTTTTTTTTACATCTGTTCTGCACTATCTATCCTGATGCAAACTGAAATGAAAGGGCTAGGCTTGAGCACAGAAAAGCTGTTATACTGATTGGTCCTTGTGACTTGAGCATTGCCCTTGAGACATTTTTTAAAAGGAATCAAAGGCATCACAAAACGTGAATAAGCTTCTGTATATGCATGGTTCACAAGAAGAAACAGCAGAACTGCAAATTATATAGCACCCACGTCCCACGCAAACACCCACACAGCAACCCACACACACTCATACACCATCGTGAAAAAAGGAGCTATGTATAAAGGTTTCAGAAATTTATGCTCTGTTGCTAGCTGGGAATGAAAAATGGGAAAGAGGTTCACCTAATATTTATTCATTAGACTAGCATTCTTACGTCCAACAATCGCCTGTTGTATATAATGTATGAACTCTGTTACTATTATTGCTATCAGCTTTTGTGTGCTTTTTGTACACTGCGGCCATCTGAAGCAAGGTGTTATATAACAGTGCAGCACAACAGGGGATGGGGAATGCTCAATCGGCCCTTGTACCCCAAACGAGCAGCCCACACTCAGTAAAGGGGTCACCCCACCACCTCCATCTCCATTTGAAAACCCCCTCGCTTTGAAAAGAGGGGCTCACCACCCAGCTAGTGGGGGTGGAGGAGGCCTGCAGTAGGCCATCATACAGAGGAGAGAAAACTCAGTGCAGGTAGCAAACAAAAGCTAATGTAGAGCCTACACATTTGAGTCGTGACTCCGGCATGAAACAGCTGTAGGAGTTGTCTGACTGCACTTGTAGCACAGTTGCGTAACAAACTGGGAGGCTGTAATCATGATGGACACAGGTCAGTTTTCTTCAGGCATATTCAGCCTCTCACAGGCACTCTTCTCTCTGAGAGCTAATCCACTGAGTGCATTTGAATTTGGCACTCAGTGAATTTAACACCCCCGCTGTGTGTGAGTGTGTGTATGTGTCTGTGTGTGTATGTGTGTGTGAGCATGCATGTGTATGTGTGTATGTGTGTGTGCGTGCACACTTGAAGAAAATGAACAAAATGGCCAAAAGCTGGTTAAATTTTGCATATTTTAAATCAGAAATTTCATGTTAGATAACAGAGAAGTTCACCATAGACCCAGAGTGTATTTTCACTCCTCCAATTATTTATTTTCTCTGCAAGTTTCTCCAGTAATATTTAAGTAATAAATCAGCCATTTCTGAAATCCATTATTTGCTCATTTTTTTTCACAACAAATGTTAATCATAGCCAGTTCCCATTGCTGTATGTTTGTCCACTTCACATGCCAGCACTGGCAATCTGCAAGAGTACCAGCTCACACGTCTTTCTCCATGAAGCGTGCCACAGCAACTTTGCAAACTTGTGGCCAAGCAGCATAGTTGTGCAGTTCAATATGTTTGGAATAGAATGATAAGTATCTGACTATCTTAAGGAGAACAGCAGTTTGGCAGTTTGACAGACAAATTTCTAAGAAAAGCAGGCATCCAAAAAAACATGGGCATGGGAGTGTTTACCTTTCCCAAAGGCTGAAATACTAGAGGTTGTTTCAGACTAGTTTCATGCTGCTGACCCTTAAAGGAAACTACTACAGAGTGATCTAGTAGTGAAGTATTGTTACCATTGTACTACTGACTGAAGTGCAAAGGTGAAATCTCTATACCTTTATAATAATGTAATATGTTACAATTCACACATTGACCTGATTTACTAAGATCCCTAATTGCATGTGTAATATGGTAACCTGTGCATGGAGTAACTGAGCATCTTGTGGGTGATTTATCAATACTAATTGCTTAAATTACATGACAAGAAAATTAGGGGGAGGAAAAATATTTCAGTGACAGTTTTGCATGTTCTAATTGTTTGCAAAAAGCTGTGGCAAGTAAGGGTCTCCAAGAGAGACAATTGGAAAAGTACAACTGAAACTTGACAGATTTATTCATAATGTCATGGAAAGTGTAACACCAATTAAGGGTAATGAGATGCATCAAAATACTGCTCAAAACATGATATGAACACAATATAAAAGAGTGTAGATGTGTGCATTCTGTTGGTAATATTTCCACAGGCTCTTTTTAAATGTGGTCAGGATCAGTTGTGTGAACATCTGGTAAATATCTAATAGGAATCAAATTGTAATAAAATTCAGAATTTAGAAAAACTTATGGAACCTTTCCCATTATTTTGAGATACTGAAATGTAATTTTAAGAAACTCTTATAAAATAACAGCTGTATTTTCTCTTCAAATGGCAGCATTGGCTTCTGCAAAATGAATTCCTGCCCTTCGGTTGTATTAGTTTCACCAATATGGCTTAGTAAATCACACTGTTAATCCAAAATGAATCTATTTGCAACCCCCGTAAAGTGGAGGTTTTTAGTAAGATAAACAAATAAGTCAGACAAGACATGTTATTTTGCTCATGAAAAACAGTCTTTCCTAGACACTGTTAGCTTGGATATTTTTTGCAGATGTTATTAAATTTATTTGCAGTTGATTCTACACATGATCTAACAAACCTTTAGTTTATCAGGACCTTAGAGGAAGCTGCTGAGTAAAGCTCACAGCAAAATCATCTGGAAATTAAAACAGTTCTGCACCTTCATATGTAAACCACAATACTTGGGGATCAGGTTACTTTCTCCACTATTATTCTTAACTCTCTTTTGCTTGCATCTAGCCATAGGATTCAATCAATTGATTTACTGGAATTTAGCATAGCTGCAGATGCTCAAATTTGTGGTTCAATAAAGTAAGCTGCTTTCTTCTGTCAAGTCTTACAAACAGATTGAAGATGGTGTTTTATGATAGATTTAAAGTCTAGGTGCGATTTATGAGATGGAGGAGCCTCACTGCCAACAATTCAATTTATCTGTTACTTTAGTTTTTAACATTGATATCATTAATGGCAGTAAAACAGTTTTCAGTATAGAAGTTTTGTTCTAGAGACTTGGCAATGGAATACTGACCAATATTCATATTGTAGTTTTAGTATTATAATGTTCTCTCTCAGTTAAGAAAGGATGGCTGATAGACCCTTATAATGCTACAGCTACTACAGGTCTGCCATAACAGGGGTGCAATTGCATGTGGGCCCAGATCATTAGGGGGCCTGTTGCTGACTATTAAAATAAAAGTATTTGAAGGCAATTTATGAAATAAATGTAAAACCTTATGTGACAAATGTGAATGTCAGGGGACGAGCTTGAAGGATCGATAACTTTTACTTTGCTCTTTTAAATGGTCTGACCATTTTAATTGGCTGATCATTCCCTTTTTTTAGATGCTATTGGATAACAAATAAAAAGATCAAGTTCAAGTTTTTTTACTTTTTTTTTAGTACATCTAGCTGTATCCTGTTTGTAAAACAGTAACCATAATGCATTGGCTATTAAATTGACTAAAAATAATTTCACATGATACATGAATGAATAGATGATTGATACAGCTAACAAGCTCAGTGTAATTGTTTCATCTTGCTATGCAAAGTAGGCTAGCTAGATATCTACCCTGTTGAAAAATCCAGCCTGGTCTGATCAGCAACCAGGTGCCAGAACACTGGCCAAGATGGTCAAACTGGTAGCTCACCTTTACCAGCTGGTAAGATGTACAGTTTCCTTATTACTAAATCAGTCAATAAATGTTTAAGATTTCTGAATGACCTTACTGTTGTTTTATTTTCTTAAAAAAGTAATTGTCTACAATGTAGCATTAGGATATGTAATTCAGAAACTGTTTCTTTCTACCTGTACTGACCACTTGGCTTAGATGGTCTAACAGTTTGACCAGCTTGGCCTTTGTTTCAGCAGTTTTGAATGTTGTTTTTTTTTTTTCCCAGCATAATAAAAATCTTAGCAAAATAACCCCCTAGGATGTTATGAGGTAACTTCCAGGCATGTGTGGAAGTTTGAGGTAACTTCCAGGCATGTGTCTGGCACTTCCTTCCTTATTCCTCATAAATGTATTGTAAGTTCTCTTTTAACCTGTACACATTATTTATGCTGAATATGCTAATAGCAGCACTGGCCACTGCAGCAGGGCACCATGGCGAGTTGTTCACTGCTGGCTGCGGACGATAATGAGGTACTTGTGCAGTGAGTGACGGGGCTGCTGTTTTCACAGGAGGGATCACAGTGGGGCCGCTCCCCTCCTAGCACACGGCCCCTCTGGCTCCTCTATTATGTTCAACAAAGAATGTACTCCTTAGAGGCACTGACAACATTCCACCAGAACTGCCGAACTCTGCCGCTCTCAAAGGGAGAAATCAAGAAAAAATTTATACTGTTAGGCTGTGGTTTATGTTCTCAAGGTTAGCAGATAAAGGCTATGCCGTTTCACACAGGTTTTTAATCTTGCATTTCTTGTAGAAAATGACGAGGTCACAGCAAGTGCTGTTAAAGGTTGTTGTGTGGGTGGTGAAAAGTGTTCTGTGTGGAGTCTGTATGTAAAACTCCGGCCATTCTGGCTTAAAGGGCATGCTCAGAAAAAAAAAGAAAAGAAACTCCAGGGCTAAATTAATTCATAAACTCTAAAGTGGTTCTGAAATCTACTGAAATGAGAAAGAAGCCTTCCAAGAAGCCTTCTGCCCTTTGTATCAAGCATTGACTTTTCAGTTATTGCATTTAGTGAAGAGTTAAGGCTGGCTCTACTGCTTTTCTGTGGTGTGGTCTAGGGGCATGTGTATGGACTAAGAGGTATAACATAACCTATAGACGTTAGCATAGGTCATCTGCCAGTCTGAGCATCATCTCTCCTTGCCAGGTGAAAAAAAAGAAATACTGAAGCACGATGTAGTATTTATTTGTAAATAAAACCTCATAGCCACTGTGCTGTCTGCTACTGTTTTACTTTTCCATTCTCCTCCTTCTTCCTACCAGAGCATTTGCTTTCTTTTTTTTCCTCTGTATTTCTGTTGTGGTTTCCAGGCTGAACGTGGGTGTCACATTGGCTGTGTACCCTAAGTTCCACTGACTTTCATCCTCAGGAGCTCATGGCTGCATTGTGAGGTTTTGCTTTTTCTGTAAAGGCTCTGGTAAAAGGCCATGGCACTGCGCTGGTACAGTAGATGGGCTCTGTGGGGTGGCCTCCGTTAACATTGCTCCGGGTCTCCTCTGTCATTTCCTCGCCGCCAGCACTCCCACTGAGCAGATGACACACTGTAAGACCTCTCTCATCTCTGCCATTACTAGGGTGGAGTATATGGACAGACTGTGCTGTACTGAAGCAACACTTTGGCTAGTTAAACTACAACAAACTAGGAAACAATTTAAAGTAAAATTATTAAAAAAAAAATAGCATGAAAATCTTGAATTTCTCATCTGCTGTGTTTTTGTAACCTCACAGCTACAAATGATTTATTGTACACATTAGGCCACATTGAGAAAGTGGGAATTATAGGTTTGCTCAGACTTAGCAGATCAATAGAAAGTTGACTGAATAATGTGTACAAAATATTTTTTAAGGTAAATATGTAGGGCAAAATACCCTTTTGATGATAGAAACATTCTGGATTAAGATCAATTTATTCATAATTATATTGCAATCCCTTGAATAACATAATGGTTTGAAAGATCCATGTTGAAGTATCAGTGAAGAAGTTTTTGTGAAAAGCAGACAGACAAAAGGGTTCTTCTGACTGCCTCGACCACTCCCAGCTGTGATTCAACAACTTGATGGATAGAAGGCCTTAAGTGGTTCCTATCCACAAACAGTAGAGATTTCTTTTGCTTCCTCCACCCACCCTCACCCCAGAAAAGAAACCACGCATGCATACTCAAGCACTCGTTCTTGCGAGGGCTTCCTGCAGCCTTCGCCCACTTAGCCCACACCAACCTTCCCACCCCCTCACCCACCCACGTCCTCCTCCACCTCACTCTTCCTCTCTGTGACTGCCAGCCCTTCCCTCAGCCATGCACACCCACACACACAAACAAACACACTCTCTTTGCCACAGGACAGGTCAGTCGCAGTTCAGGCTCTCTATAGTATCGGGGCACATGTTCATGAGCATGCTTCCTGTTGTGCTACGGAGGGAAAGTTGTGTGTAAATGTAGTGAGAATTTTCAATTTGCATTTTACACAGTATCATATAATCCATGAGCCGAGAAAAATTATGAAAGGCTTCATACAGCTTTCAAAATACAGTTGTAACATTTAATAAGCATGTCTTGCCACAGCAACACTTTTTCAAGCAGCTGTTGGATATGATCCTGTAACCAGGCAAACTGAAGAAGAACATAGGTGAGCTCAGAGTCTCTGCTTTCATTTTAACTGCCAGTGTGTACTGATGTGTGAAATCACATCTTAATTACATTCGACTCTCTCCCTCAGGATTGCCCTGCATTGGCACCTTCCTAAAAGCAATAGAGAAAATCTACGTCGAAGAGGCTCTGAGGTTGCCGCGATATGTGCCGTGGTGTGATTCATATTTTGGTTTTCAACATTTGTTAGTGCAAAAAGAAAAAAAAATCACTGCTTCAGAAACTTGGAGCAGAGCCTATTCCCCCTCCAATTATTTGTGGGACACAAAAGTTTCCTCATTTGGCTGGTCTGGCCATAGCTCTGCTGTGAGTAAATGGAGGTCTGGAAACAGCCTCCATGAGTCAGGGCTTTGACTCAGCTGGAAGAGGAGGCAATGTGGGGAGTCACTTAGGCAGGGAATGGCCTTAAATGAGTGTTACTCCTGCAACAGAATCCCACCTAAATCACTCACAGGAGGAAAGGTGGAGTGGCCACCCTCAAAGGTTATTAGGAGAGAAAGCACTCTGTACTGTATGATGGGAAAATAGTAATGGCAAACAAAAAAGCACGTTTCCTACATGGGATAAGCATTCAATTAGGCAGATGGGTCTTCCTCTGTTAAAATTTCCCATGTCTGGGTCCTGTTCAGACTCTTGCTCTCCAGACAAACAAAATTGGGAAAAAAATCACCATATCTCCGCTTTGTAAGGAGATGCAGTATAGTGTTACTTGCTTGGTACTATGGATGTATAAAATGGGAAAACACACTGGAAAACATACCACAGTTGTCACTTCATATCACATATCACAATACACTTAGTTATAGCTGAAATATCTTTGGCATCACACTTAAATGCTCTTTGCTATTTGTAATGATTGGTATGTTTGATAAGAGCTACTGTCTATGTGTGAGTCACCCATTCTTCAGGAGGTATTTCTAGAGCAAGATACTATACTCTCACTTGTCATGACAAGCGAGGCAAAAGTACTGCAAGGATCTGAAGCAGCAAGCTTGCTGAATAGGAGATTTCACCTTTTAGGTATGCACATAATAGTCAGTGTGAGAATATTATGATTGCTCAACTCCCACTCAGATTCTTCACCTGTTTGATCTTAATTACCTGTCTTCATGTCCAGTGGGTCTTTGAATAGGACCAGTAGGCTTTTGGAGGGAAAACCTAAACAGCAAATCCCAAGCTTTTGTTAGCCACATTGTGAGGTGAATTCCATTGTGGGCGGAAGACTGTTTGACAAGAGGAACTAAATGTTTTTGGCAGGAACACAGAATTCAGGGAGTGTCTTTAATGATAAAGCCCATCCTGAGCACCTTGCTCTCTTTGCTCAAACTGATACAAGTATTTGTTCTTTATCTATGATCTTCACTGTGATTAACCTCACTTTGGTTTTAGCAGTCGTTAAACATTTCAGGAAGTGGGTTTAGTCCCACCAGAAAAATTCTCCCACCTCCCAGAGACTGGCAGGTGAAAATAATAACAAAGACAAACAAGTGGAGCAAGTGTCACACTCCATTCATTCTTTTTTCAAAAGCAATTATTCACATGAAACTTAGGTGTATATGTTTGCTTGGCATGCATCCTGTGCATCAGACTGCTAGAATGAAATCAAAATCTTCCAGTTCTATGTATGGCCTATTGCCATATCACTGTAACAAGTTGACAAGAAGTGCAATTAAACTTCAGTAAACAAAATTGCAGTACTACCTGAATAATGAGATAAGGCATACTTGAAAGAAAAGTGATCAAAGCAAATTCTCAGTGTATTATATAACATGAAATCGAATACGTTTTTTAGGGTCAGATTCTCTTTTTTAGTTCTTGTTGGTTTTTTTTGTTTGTTTGTTTGTTTGTCTTTTTACATTACAGTTGACTGTAATCACCACTTTTAGTCTGGTGAAGAAGAAATTACTTATTGCTAAATTGCTAAAAATACGCTAAATAGCCCTATTCAGCAACTGTAGAAATTTATATTATGTTAAGAATCGGTCAACAAAGTAAAGAGAAACAACAGTTACATCATTACATTATCATGTCTTAATCATTACATTAAGACATGACATGTTTTAAGTAATAAAAATAAAGAAAAAACACTGGTGTGTGCAAACTTTTGACTGGTACCGAATGTAATAACAGCAACTAATTAATTAATTAATTAATTAATTATAGATTGTTATTAATATAGTTAATTAATTTGCATACTATATTCTTTAACTCATATTTTGTGTATATCAAAGAAAATGCAATTGTAATGGAAATAACACTCTTTTGGCATACAAGATAATCTCTTGTTTCTTCAGCTCAAATTTGAATAATTTCCATGGTTCTGATAATAGGCACTGTGTCTTGGTTTACTGATATCTTTCTTTCAACTGCAGTGAAATTACAAGGGAAATTCCCTTCACCGTAAAAACGAGAGGAGTTTCTTACCAGCATGCCCTCCTCCACATAACTTACCATATATTGAGTAGTTGAAAGTACATCAGTATGTTACCAGATAAAATAACACTTAAAATCATTAATGTTACAGTGACAAGAATTAGATAGGTATCAGTTTCAGAACCCATTAGAGAGGTTTGCTGAAATAAACAGGAGCTTAATGTGGTTTTTATACTGAATGGCAGCAGTAGGCATAATACATATATGAGTGCAATTTTAACATATACTTATAAAATTTCTTTGAAAGACAACATTTTATCTAAGTTTCTTTCTTTGGAAAGATCTTGTACTTTTTTTACTCATGTATGATTAATAGCAACCCTATTAAACCAACGCACGGTCTCACAATTGCGTTTTTTTACAACTACTATTAAACTGATATGAAAAGTTTGGTTAGGGAAAGGGGCAGGGTTAACAATCACAGCTTTCCTTATAGCTTCAAACATATGAGTTACAACCCTTCTCAACTGTTACAGTTCTTCTGAAATCTGTGTGAACTCTTTCAGGTTTCTTTCAGATTCCACGCCTAGACATTATCAACTGCACAATGTTATGAATTATAGTAACAATGTAGTTGCTTTACAAACCACCTATAGGCTGTCACAAACCATAAACTGAGTCTCACCAACATGTCAAATGATAAACATCTTTCAAAAAGTTAGAAAATTCATTATCAGAGCCCACATGAACTGCCTTTAAAATTGTGATAGAACAGAGGACAAGCTGATAGTCTATAGAGGATCTATCATAAATCAAGGGTTACAAACATACAATTAAAGGCATAGTAGTGTATATAATGTGTACTAATTTATAGAATATATGGTATATGGTAGCTACTAAAAATCAGCAACCATAAAAACTGTTGATGTTATTTAAAATTAGTTGGTAGGCTGGTTAATGACACTCACATGACAGGTTATTGACAGTCTACAGATGTTTTGTTGACTGTGTATACTGTCTACATTAGACTACCCAAATAAAGTGTAACCTGATTAAATCTCAAGTAAGTAAATAATTTTGTAGCATCTTCAATCAGTCAATAACTACACTTACAACCCACAATGAAATCATGAACATATGAGTCTGTTCAGTCAGATAGACACTTAGGGGATTCTCACTTGAATACATAAAATGTAAGCAATCTATCAAGCGGTTTGATTTATCAATTCATATCCATAACGTTTTAATGATTAAGTTTGTATTTTAGTAAATAGAGCTGGTGGAGTCATTAATAGCAGATCTAAGCAGAACTAAGGTTCATATAGTCATCTTAGTCCTTTCATGCTCTTTAAAATCCGTATTAAGCACACTGTATTAATTAATCAGTGTTGCAGTGATCTTTAAAGAACAGCAAATGCATATTATTGTTTCAGTTGGCATGTAAGTGGTGTGATGACATGTTTGTAGAAGGATAGGACTACATCACTGAATAAGGCAATTGAGTTCCTGCACATTTTGGTCATTTTTCATGAACAGTGTCAAAGAAGGAAAACTTCCTCCCCATCATCTGCCCACATATAGTTTTAACCTGCATGCACACTTCTTGAATGTAAATGAATAAATGTCATTTGTCAGTGCTTTTAAAAAAGCCTAATTATCAACATCGCTAAGTAATCCCAAAGTCACACATACACCCACAAACTGTTAATGCACAGCTAAAGTTAATGGATAAAAGTATCTATGGAATTGCTTTGTCTAATACATTACATTTATTCATTTGGCAGAGGCTTTTATCTAAAGTGACTTACAAGTGAGGCTTAGTTCAATCCAAACATCTAGTTATTAGAAGACTCCTCTGCAATACATGTTACAGAACTAAGTACCCAACAAGTAACAAGCAGAGGTGGAAATCAATTCAGTATTTGTAGTTTATTTCTATTATTAATTCTACTGATTATAATTATAGAAGATTTATACTTTACCTAAGTATATTTTAAACTACAATTATATGAAAAACTATAAACAATAAAAATGAACCAATATGAACCAATTAGTATAGATATCACAATCATCTTTGCATAAGGACTATCACTATCAGTGTCCTATCAGTATCACTTGCTCTGATTTTATGAAATCTTTGAAAAGTTCAAACAATTTGAAGTGGATGACTTTAGTTTGATTTCAGAAAAGTACAAACTCCACTCCTAACTCTAATATTCAGTATAATTTTTCCTCCCAGTGAGAAGGTGGTTCAAGATAGCTAATGGAAGAAAAGAGCAGTATAAAGTAAATGCTAATACAAGGGATTACAACAAAGCAGTTGTTCTAGCTACAAATAACGCAGCCAGAATGCCTACTGATACAATTTTTTTGTCATTTTTATAATTTTTCTGAAAATGATCGGATAAATTTGATCTAAAATGGATCATAATGTTTTGCACAAATTGTATAGTCTATGCCAGCTCAAGTGCACACTGTTACTAAAGTGAAAAGGGGAGAAACCAAATACTTAGAAACTCTGAAATTAATTTAAATACACTCATCGTACACATCATTAGGAACACCTGTACACCTGCACATTCATGCAGTTATCTAATCTGGTAAGTATGTAGCAAAAAAAGTCGTGCACATACAGATCAAGAACATCAGTTGATATTCACATCAAACATCAGAATAAAGGAAAAATTATCTCTGTGACTTGTGGTATGGAGGTTGGTACCAGATGGACTGGTTTCAGTATTTCAGAAACTGATGATCTGCTGGGATTTTCACACACAACAGTCTCTATAGTATACACAGAATGGAGCGAGAAGCAAAAAAACATTTATTGAGTGACAGGTCTGGTGGGTGGAAACACCTTGTTGATAAGAGAGGTCAGAGGAAAATGGCCAGATTGGTTTGAGCTGCCAAGAACTCAAATAAACACTTTTTACAGTCATGGTGAACAGAAAAGCATCTTAGTATGCACAAAACATCAAACCTTGATGTGGATGGGCTACAACAGCAGAACACCACATTGGACTCTATTCCTGTCAACCAGGAACAGGAAACCAAGAATGTGAATCTGGTCTTTTCCTGGTCTTCAGCCGCCAAGTGTGGGTAAGTCTGTTCCATGATAGCCTCAGATTCTTTTTCTTGGCTGATAGGAGTGGATGTCAGCCTTATGTGATCCTCAGCTGTTGTAGCATTCTTTTCTGCTTACCATGCTTGTAAAGAGTAATTACTTTAGTTACTATAGACTTTCTGTCAGCTCAGACCAGTCTGGTCATTCTCCTCTAATCTCTCTCATCAACTCAACTCAAAATCACAAGGTGTTTCAGCTTTCAGACCCTCCACTTACAGTTTTCAACATCCTCTCTTATCAAAAAGGCATTTCCACCCACAGAACTGTCACTCAATAAATGTTTTTTTTTTTTTTTTTGCACCCTTCTGTGTAAACTCCAGAGACTGTTGTATGTGAAATTCTCATGACATCAGCAATTTCTGAAATACTCGAATCAGCCCCTCTGGCACTAACAACTATGCAACAGTTAAAGTCACAGAGATCACACTATTATCCATTCTGATGTGTGATCTGTACATTAACTGAAGCTCTTGACCTGTATCAGGATGATTTTATGCATTGTGCTGTTGCAACATGGTCAGCTGACTGGATAATCACATTTATGAGCAGCTGTACAGGTGTTCCTAATAAAGTGACTGGTAAGTTTATTTTAAAAATTTTGACTCCGGTTGTTGTAAATAATTTCATTTGTAATACAATTGTTGGATTCAATTAAAAAAGAATTCAAAATTGAAGCACTTACAGAGAGATGGCTCACCTTTCTGCAGAGATGTTCAGATGCTCTCAAAGGAGCTGCATGTTCAGATGTGTCTTGAAGGTTGTGAAGGAATGTGCAGAGCTGCACACTAATAACGTTTTATCTATTTAAATGGTGTGTGTCTCAAACAGCCATGATTCACATTTCTGACCTTCTTATGAAAAGCTAAGAATTTAGAGAGGATATGTAAGTTGACCAGCAATGCTGCTTTGAACAGTTTCTCGGAAACTTGAATAAATAGACCCCCCTTTCCGTAGCACATACAGAAAATTACTGTGCTCCACTGTCCCTTCATTTGCTTAGATTGCCAACCGTGTACAGACATGCTGTTTCTTTGTACCCTGTATATCTTTGGGGAAGATATTTTTGGGGAGGTTTCAGAATGAAACGAAAGTCAAATGAAAACTGATTACCATGACTACCATGAGATGCTTGTGGAAAAGTAAACACTACTCACAAGTGTTAAGTAAAAAACTGACCTATTTTCATTTTAAGCTGTGAGTGAATTTCAATAACAAAGACAGCATTATAGGGCAATTTAATGTGAACAAATATTTCTGTGTGTAGCTGAATCCTCCTATTAAGCCCACACAGTCAGGTTCCTGGTTATTTTCATGTTTGTACAACCCAATACCACACTTTTCAGTGCATTAAGAAGATGGCATTAACTTTCATATAGGAATGCTGTTACAGGTTATTTTGTTAACTAAACTGTTTTTATTTTAATGAACTTAAGAGTATTGCTTTAAACCATTTTATCTGAATTTCACTAGAAATGTTCTTTCTTTAATACATAAGCTATTCCATTTAACAACAAACAAACAAACCATCAAACAAACAAGACAACAAAAAACAGTGATTTTACGGTGCAAGGTGCACCTGAAAATGGCTTTTTTACTGCCAATGTCACAAACTCTATTGTCATAATTTCCCCTAACTGTCTTGTCACCATATACTGTCATACCACTATGCTGTCACATATGTCATTTTTAGGTTAGGTACAAAAGAAATTTCAGCAAAAGTCCACTATTATTTACATTACTGCCAACTATGCTGTGCATGATTATTAAAATTTTTACTATTACTATTACTAGTTGAAATTGTGTTAATTAAACATGTTATAAACAGATCTACTTACTGAAAAGTAGATCTTTTTCTACCTATTTCTCAAGTATTGAAGAAAAAAATAGAGAAAACAGACTAGTCTATGTGTAGGGTTTGTGAGGTAGGCTGGTCACATGATGATATTTTGAGGTAGGAGGTGAGGGAGTGTATATGTGCGTGTGAGTATGAATGTATGTAGGGGGAGCTGACATGGAGAGCTGTATGTAGGCAGGAAGCCTCCACGCTCACGCATGCTTACTATGCGGCCCCGGGGGTGGAGAGATGCTATGTAGTTAAACCCGCTGCCAGTGGATAAGACACAGTGACATGCAGATAAGCACAGCAAGCAGCAAGGGCTCGGCCTGAGAAATGCACACTTACAGACACACATAAATACACACACAGAGGATAGCAGTACTTCAACAGGATTTTGCAGGTTGTCACTAGCAGTTACACAAAAGAGCAGAAAGGGGAAAGGAGAAGAGAAGAGAAGCAGAGACAAAGCAGTCTGCATATGGAAAAGCTCAGCCATGTGCACAGGTAAGAACAACTCAAGAAACTCTTTCAAAGACTTTTTAGGAAAATTAAAAGGGACTACTCGTGCTCACATATTGGGCTTTCTGCTGATACAAGCTAGAGTTCTATATTTATATTTTAGCACACTTTATCCTAGCAAAGTCCTGAAGTCCTCACTTCAATTTGAAATCATTTTGTGTGATAACATTTTAGGCAAATCTGGGTAATTTCTGTCAATCAGAATGAGTAAAAGTCAGCAGCAGGATGGCACTGTTGTAGTTTGTGAGTACATGGAGTGTTTTCAGTACACTGAGTAGTATGAGTGATGATGAGCTCATGTGCTGTAGAGGCTGGAGTGTTGTAGGGTGTGTGTGTGTGTGGTGTGTGTGTGTGTGTGTGTGTGTGTGTGTGTGTGTGTGTGTGTGTGTGTGTGTGTGTGTGAG